>PYDT01000126.1:0-332124 GCA_004837865.1 Musa balbisiana
AACCTGTGCTTCGGCTTTCGCTGGCGGGCTTTCGTCATCCATCACTGTCTGAGGGTCGTTGTAAAGACGCGCATCCGTACAGACCCTAGACTCGAAAGAAAGGGGGTCGGCAAATACCCTTCTCATCAACGTATTTGAAGCATTGATGAAGGGTTTGTTTGTCTGGTACCAAGCTTTAGATCCAAGCAGGAAGTTTCGGAGGTGTCACCATCAATCACGTAATAAGTTACCTCCGTCTGAAGATCACATGTTTGGCACTTGAGACGCATTTTCCCGATGGCTCTTAGCGAGTCGGCATTGTACCCCGGAATAGTGACCTTGGTATAACGGCTCCTAGGAATGAATTATAAGATAGGCTAGGGCCCGCTGTGGTGTTGATGAAGGCCCCAGGGTCGATCTATACCCACGGTAGCCTTCTCTTCTCTCTTTCGCCGATGTCACCGGTGAGATAAAGAGGCTGGCTGCTTATGTATGCTTCTTCCACAATCTTTCTTCTGTCGAGAAGGTAATATCTGCCACTCTTGACTTTATTCATTGGTGCTTCCATTTACTCTGTACAAATCTTCGATGCTTTGAACTTCTACCCTGTGTTGACATGTGTTGACATGTAGGGCATACTTTGCTTCCAATAGACTACTAAGCTGCTTTATAGGCCCTCCTATCTATATGGTACAAAGCAAGACCCTCGGATACGGATCTTTTTCATTCGGGTCAAAGCAAAGAGGGAGGACTTTCGGAAGAAGGCGTCGTCTGAAGATCTTTAGGTTGGGAGGCTGGTAAGGTGTGCCCTAGAAGACTCCTTACTTAGGCTTTCCCCCCTTCAGAGCGGATGCTACTTACTAAGAGACTGATTTTAGTGAGGAGATAACTATAGGCGTTAGCCCAAAGACAGAGCTCGGGATTGAAAGAAAATCTAGTCCCTCCGGAAATAAGACAACGCAGGGAGTGGAGTGAGCCTAGAGTCGAATAAGACTAACTCTGACACTCTCAACTCATACACCAGGGAAAGACGGAGACTACCGATACCGAGCCGTGGTTGATGAAAGAGAAAAGGCATATAGAGAAAAACCTATGGCTATGCCTGCTTCACTTCGTAGCATGAAGGGGACAGTGCAATGAGGGAAATCGACTAGGAACGCGATGTCTTCCCATAAAATGAAGAGTGGAGGGGACTTCGACTGCCTTCTTGTATCGGGTGAAGAGAAAGGGGTTGTAGGCTTAGTAGGTCTTCGAACCTACAATATAACCGTTATGAGCGGTACTCGTTGATTCGCGGTTTCTGGAGAATTGAGGTTATCCACGTGCCCCAGCGTCCAAATAAGGGATCCTAGGTGATCTTGGAGAGATGGTTTAGGGCGCTTCCTCTTATCGAATGAGGGTTCAGGCTGGACAATTCCCGCGAGGTACCTGACGCGATAGATTCGCAGGAATGAACGAAGAAAAAGCGATAAGACAATTCCACATCTTGGATTTATGTTAGAAGGTGCAGAACGTTAGAAGCAAGGGGGCCTCTGGCCAAACTACCCACCGTAGGCTTCTTTTGAAGCGTTAGTTAGAAAAGCATCCTAGCTTCACAAGATCCGGGCTTTCCTTTCCCATGCAATTCATTACTATAGAAGTATTATTACTATAGAAGTATTTTAAGTATCATTTGCTTAGGTAGTCTCGGTAGTAAGAGGATCCCCGTTTAGGGTCGGTCTTTCTCTTGTGTTCCCGCTCTCGGCTCTCTCTTTCCCTTTCTGCCGTGCCTGGGGAATAGATTCATGTCTTTCTCCTACTACGATTTCAGGGTGGGAGAAAGAAGTATTATTACTATAGAAGTATTATTACTATAGAAGTATTATTACTATAGAAGTATTATTACTATAGAAGTATTATTACTATAGAAGTATTATTACTATAGAAGTATTATTACTATAGAAGTATTATTACTATAGAAGTATTATTACTATAGAAGTATTATTACTATAGAAGTATTATTACTATAGAAGTATTATTACTATAGAAGTATTATTACTATAGAAGTATTATTACTATAGAAGTATTATTACTATAGAAGTATTATTACTATAGAAGTATTATTACTATAGAAGTATTATTACTATAGAAGTATTATTACTATAGAAGTATTATTACTATAGAAGTATTATTACTATAGAAGTATTATTACTATAGAAGTATTATTACTATAGAAGTATTATTACTATAGAAGTATTATTACTATAGAAGTATTATTACTATAGAAGTATTATTACTATAGAAGTATTATTACTATAGAAGTATTATTACTATAGAAGTATTATAGAAGTAAGGCAAGGGACGGATTGAACTAGGAGGACTTCATTCCCTTTCTTTCGGGATTCACTCTTCCTAGAAAGGCAGTTGATTCGCTGGATTATGCACTATTAACTCTGATTCATACATTCATAAGGCAAGATCAAGATATAGTAATAACCATCGTTCTTATCAGTAATCACTTATATAACGACAGAACAAGCTATAGTAATTAACTAATTAAGTATCATTTGCTTAGGTAGTCTCGGTAGTAAGAGGATCCCCGTTTAGGGTCGGTCTTTCTCTTGTGTTCCCGGCTCTCGGCTCTCTCTTTCCCTTTCTGCCGTGCCTGGGGAATAGATTCATGTCTTTCTCCTACTACGATTTCAGGGTGGGAAGAAAGTAATTGCTAGCTCTTTGAACGAATACGCTCTTGGGCCGCAGGAAGATCATCTCTCTCTGTCTATTCAAAGATCCGAGACTGCTAGTTCCGTTGGTTACATTGCTTCCACGTCCCAACTTTCCTCTCTCTCTCACCCTGGTTTGGCTCTGGCTTAGTGTGATTCAACTTGGAATCGAGTCAGGAAGATGAAGTCCAGCTCCAAGCTTTCAAAAGACGACCATTCACTTGCTTCCTCGCTAAGAAGGACGACTCTTTGCGCCTATTTCCCTTATCCCACCCACTCGAGAAGACCCGAACGGAAGACTACCAGATCACTTATCCTAGCTTAACCTACCAACTCACTTTTCTGAATAAGGGGGCTTCCTAAAGAGGCAAACCCTTACAACATACGAATACCTACGCTAGGTCTCAAACTCCTCCTTTCTGCTTCGTCATGTTCCAACTCAATGTCCAAAGTTCTCTTTCAGATTCTTTGCTTGGCTTTAAACAATGAAACCATTCTATTTCTGCTTTTGTACTTGACTTACACCTTACCATACTTCCTCCCCAAGCTAGAGAGGAAAGTCAAAAACCAGATAGAAACAAATAATGAGTATGATACCCGCCTCCGAAGTCTCAAGGAAGACTAAAGCTAGCTAGGGAGCCGGATCAACTTTGGAATCTGTTGCCTCCTAAGGTTCAAGTTGCTTAAGCTTCGCTTCCTCTCTTTTTTCTTCAAAGCAAAGTCCAATCTTGTACTGTTGGGTTGGTTCAATGGATCCAATGGCAAATGAGTACGTTTAGCAAGAAAGGTTCCGGTCTTAGAGGAAGTAAAGTTAGTCTCAGTAGCCAAGCCAAATCAATACTTGGGATAATGCAACTCTATTTGCTTTGCTCAATTCCTTGTGCTCGTTGGAGCTAGCCATGTTGGTTTCAATCAAGACGAAGACGTTACGCCGAGTCTGATCTTTTCTTTCTCGCTTATGAAATCCTTTTTGCTTATACAACCTTAGCTTCGGATGGATAAGTTTCGCAAGTCACAAGGTTTTCTGAATGTGATCACCATTTTTTGTACTAAATCAAAGTTCCATAATGAAAGTGCCCCAGGGGATCCGCCTTGTTCCGGTCAGATTACACAAGCTATTGTTGAGAACATAGGTACTTTTATTTTCCAGCTTTATGGTTAGTTTACTTAATGAAAGTCTAGGTTTCACTTAACATCTTAAAGTATGGGTTTGTTTCACTTTACATCATTCACGGATCAGAATAGCCTTATTTTCATGCACGATTAGAAGCGGACTTACTCATAAGGTGGTCAGCTCATTCATTCTCCAACATATCATTTTGTGCGGCTCATACTTGCCCTGCTTACCTATTCGGTATAGCTTCTATCCCGTCTCGAGGTCGAAACCAGAAAATCTCAATTCCCCACCGCCTTATAGCAAAAAAAGCAAGCCACTTGGAATAGGAAGTATGGCACGAGTAAGAAAACCAAGGAATCCAAATGACAATAGAAAAGGAGGAACTCAAGTCTTCTAACTGGAACCGGAACAACCGAGACCGAACCTGCTGACTTTCTATCTTTATCAACCAACTCCCATATTTCCATCTTTACTGGGCTCGAGCGTAGTCAGCCAGCTCTTCGTTGACTTTGCGCCGTTTCCTGCGTTGCAAACCTTGAACTATCTAGGCGCCCTAGAAGGAGGGGTCCCACAGAGTTCTTCCCCGAAGGTCAAAACGTAGTCCCTGTCCCTGGAAGAATTTGATGAGCGTGGGCCATTTCTGGATTCGCTATCTCGGCTTGGAGCGGCTCCCCTTAAGTGACAAGGGAGATATTGCCAGTGTACAACTACTAATTGATTCTTTTACTCGTTCTTTGACCCGTTGCAGTCGAACAAACCGCAACTTCTGAACGGCTGATGCCTACAAAACTCAAATCCATCTTTGAAAGAAAGCGCAGACCCTATGTAGTTCAAGGCCCATTTGCAACCTGTTACTGTATTGACTTTAATGGCTTTTCAAATGCCCCTAACCCTATTTTTCCCTTTCGCTTTAGGGTCACAAGCTAGATCTTTTTCTTCTATTACGTACGGGGTCCTATGATTCGCATAAAGAAAGAAATGTCCAAAATCAAAAGACCTCTTCAAAAAACGAGTTCACTAGCGTCTTTTTCCTAACATAACAGCGGCTACGCACCTTCTCCCTCACTTAATGAGTACCTCCCAGATACATGCTTTAGACAGGAATTCATTCCTTCTCCTATAGCCCCCCTGAGAGGAAACAGTCTTATCGCTCCTTTGACTTTCTAGAAAGACGGGAACCCAAGCATTCCATCTGCAATCTCCTACGGGTAAAGAAAGATTCATGGCATTCAGAGCTACAAGGGATATATTTTGACAGAAAAAGGAAAGAACCATACATAGAAGAGTTGTACCCTTTGCATAGAGGAGTTGTCCCCTTTGCATAGAGGAGTTGTACCCTTTGAACCCTTTGGCACACTACTATATACATATATAAGTAAGTCAAAAGATTCTATATACATATATAAGTAAGTCGATTGATTACCCCTGAGGAAGCCCTAGTATAGAATAAGATCATTTCTTTATATAATAAGATCATTTCTTTTATACCAATACCATAGAAGGGAATACCAATACCATAGAAGGGAATGGGAATACCATAGACAGGAATGGGAATACCATAGACAGGAATGGAAATAGTCTAACACGCATACGTACTGTTTTGCCTCCTTTCCGTCCATGGAAAGAATTGATTGCTACCCCCTGGAGAGCTAATGGTACTGGACTGATAGCGTACGGAACCATACCCACGTATGAATCAAAGGATGCACTCTTCACTGCCGCTTCGGGGAACGATTGAGAAAGTCGTCTGCAAAAACTATCCTATTAGAGCGAATGGCTACGTCCGGCCTACGACCGCGGTCTAGTGAACTCTGCTTTATTCCTTATGCTTCAGCACGAGTCTAACTCGCTGGACCGTATAAGGAGCAATCCCATAGTCTAATCACCGAGCTCTGCTTGGACTGGGACTGATTGGTTCCCCTGAGTTTGATTGGTCCCTGCTACGAGATCAGTCTACTTGGCTCTGGTTGTAGGCCTTTCGCTTTGGGCTATCTTGCTAGGCACCTAGTTCTTGGGACTTGCTTAAGGACTGACTGTTTTCGTAATCCTCTATTCCATAAGTGTAGATCCCACCTTGTTATCATCGTAATCTTGTGGTTTAGGTCGTCTTTCGAACACTTCCTAAAGCACGCTTCGTTAATACCTTTTCTGACTCCTGAGCTACCATGAGTTTCTAATCTGAATTGAGCTTTATCCGCTTCAATAAGGTCTTCTACTCGCCTTATCAATAGCCTTACCTGCAACGAAGGACGAGAAGTTATAGCCGCTCTGCCAACTAAGCCTATCTTACAGCTCAGCCAGTATCCCTCCTAGCAAACAAACCATACTTCCCGGTTAGTCTTCGTAAGAACAAAGAAAGCGTATGCTTTTGGTTTCATGCTATTGTAATGGTAAAGTTCCCTATCTTCATTGCTCAGGGCGCTTTCACAATCCGGGTTGTTTTAAGTATTTCTTTCTGGCCTGGCCGTGTAGCCCCTTTGTTAGGAATACTAGGAATACCATGAAATCGAAGATGCCCATGTTGAGTATATTTACGCTGTTATTGTGACATAATATGTTGCATATAGTGGAATAGGTAGTTTCTGTTTCATATGTTTTTGTTGTCGACTCTCAATCTGGGGTTCAAGCAGGAGACGAAGAAAAGCATCATAAAGAGAAGGATCGATCCGCTGCGGTGTAAAAGTAAGCTGCCCTAGGTGATGTTGCTCGAAAGTGAGAATTGGATTTACCTGCCGACAAACTAACATCATTTAACTAACTTCATGTATAATGTATAAGTAAGTAACCTAAGTAACCAACTATAGCATAGCTTCTTTCTAACAAGCAAGCGCTAAGCACAACGCAATGTCTATTCCAATTTGAGCACTAAATGACTGTTTTACTTCTCAATTCCCACTTCCTTCTCCATTGATGTTTTACTCGGCGCTAAAGGGAAGTCCGTTTCTAGGCTTTAAGCACCTTTCTTTTATGGCATACAGTTATTCAATCAATCTTTTAGTTGCACACACACGATAGGAGTTTTTCGCGTCGGGAGCAGTTTAATTCCTTGTTTACTATTGAAGATCCCGATCCCACAGATTCTCTTTATTCCCGTGGTTTAAGACTAGCGATACTCTATTTCAGTGCGCGCATGATATGATGTTGTTGGGTTGGGTCCGGAAAAAAAGCATTCTTAAACTGGATCCCCGCATCACCTATAAGCCACGGACTGGAATAATTGATTCTTTCTTGCTTGCTATGAAGCTTCAGATCTTATTGCTCGAACGGAACTCTCTGAAACACCACTTGCTGCCGACTAACTATATACGGTCTATACTGATTACTAACTATATACTGTCTATACTTCGGATTATTCTCTTACTGTTGCCATTCTCGAACGGATTTCTCTATTGGCGACTTCCGGAACTACACCCCTATCTTTCCTTCCTGCCTTCGTCGACAACACCTAGATACTTTCCTGCTCCAGCGGATTCAGTAGATATAGCTTCTGAAACGGATTCCGCTTCATCTTACTTTGGCACTGCTGACTTACTTTCTCCTGTTTCTGGTTATCATCCTTATTATGAAGAAACTCAATCCGGACTTGTTGCTCCAACTCCCTCGTTAGCGTAACCGTGACTCGCTGGAATGGAAACCATCTTTCCGTTCGGGGTTGCACAAGTACTGAATGAATGGATCTCTCTTGCTACTACAAAAAGAGCTAATACTCCTAACTGCTTCTCCTCTAAATCATATCTAAGTGCACCTACAATAGAAATGAGTAACCTTGACTCTTTAAGAACTATGATTAGCGCACCCCACCCCGTCTGTATTAGCGTGCAAAACCGCTTATGGAACTCTAGCTAACTCCTTAGCGCAACTCACTTCCAACACGGACAGAGACCTTTGCTCGAACAACACACTTGAAACAAATCACTCCGTTAGCAGAAGTTAAGTTGTAGGCTACCCACCCAATTGATCTTCTCTCGCAACTCATCAATGGAAATATCACTTTAGCTACTTGTATATGAAATCCTATTTTCCACTACTCCTTTCCCCTCTCTCGTTAGCTCACCGTTGCTTGTTCCTGCTGCTTGTTGAGAATCATATAAGTCTGAAACAGCGAACTCGACTCTCAAAAGGGCTTATGGTTATCGTACACTTGTTCATGCGTCTAGTTGTTAGCGAGCTGATTCAATTAATTCTGTATTCTTTTACTTGTGCTTACGGAGAGGAGTAAGATTACTCTTAGTTAGAATCAAAGAAGGCAATTCCAGAATCGAATCTGCCAGCCCAGCCCGGCCAGCATTATATCAACCCCAAATGGAAAGCCTTATTTACTATTATCAGAGCCTATCCCCACTCGATATTGGGCTTACTTTCTTGTTTATTTCACAGGCGGATCCGGATCCTCTAGCTGCAGCATCTAAGACAGCCCTTGCTCGGTTTGAAACTTAGCTACCCTTCTATCACTCTTCAGCTCGGGGTATTATCTACTAACTTAGAAGAATGGAGCAGCTGACAACAAGACTGGAACTACGACTTATAGGGCTATAGCTCGAAATCGGGAATTGATCCACTAAAATGCAACTGCCAATAAGAAAAACACATAATCCGTTTTGTACTAGGTATTACGGCTTATGTCTTCGTAGACTCAAGCAGTTCACTTCAATACGGAATCTAATCCCTTCCAGCCTTACTGCCCTGTGGCCCACTTCTATTGGTTTGAGTATTGCACTTGCCCCTTCTATTCTTTGAGCCCACCCCCGCTAGGCGAAACAGCTATTCCTTTATCTCATCCTTACTGACTATAATGACTTCTATTCTGTATCTATGCAAACTCTTATTCTCTCACTAATGCCTCTAAGCCTATACCACCTATTGACCCCATGCTTTAGCTTCAACACAACTAACTGCCGCTACACATTACTTGGCTGGTCTTACTATCTTCTCCATCGGGATATCCTTCCCAGCTACCATTCTGACTAAACTATCTCCCAGTCCACATCGACTCCATATTTTCTAGTATGCCGCTACTGCCATTAAGTCAACAGATAAGCATTTCATAGCAGCCATCCACATATCATCAGGACTATACCCTCTGCACTCAATTCTTTACCGTATTCCCCGAGCTATCAGCCTTACACCCCTTATAGTCAAGTATTCCTTTACCACCTTTCATTCCGATACCCTGGCATCTAACTCTGCGATCCCCAACTCAACTACCCAGTAGGAAAACTAAGAATCCAGAGGGCCCCACCCAAGCTCCATACGAATCTTTATCGGGAGTAGCAGAACGATGGACAGTAAAGTAGGCCCCAGAGACTGTAAAGCAAGCCTTAGATCGAGAAATGGCAGTTCATTCTATCGAGGTAGTGGTTGATTCTGCTAGTCCGCCCCAGGGAGTCGTTCAATTGAGAAGCAACTGCTCCGTTCTTATTGATAGCGGTGTTAGTTCGAAACAAGCTCGTGAGGAAGGGCGGACTCAAACAGGAAAGTCAGAATAATGGTTAGGGAAGTCAGACCTAAGTGAAAGTAGATCAAGGTTTCGAGCTAGGCAATTTCGCCTTAAAGGAGGCAGTTGCTGAATTAGATAAAGTAATGGCAGGCTAATGGGCTTTAGGGTCAGTCTTGTTTACATTGGTTCCATTCTTTAGGGGTCCCCCCTGCTTACTTGGTTTGAGCTAGATTCTTCTTTAGCAGGAAAAAGATGATAGTCGAGGGTTGCCTACGCGCCGGTTCTTCTTTTCATTAGTGATTTGATTCTTGTAGGAGTTTTCGAGTTACTTGGCATCTAGTATACGCTTGTTTGCTTGTCCCTAAGCTCCCTGCCGCTCACGAACACAGCACTTGTACAGGGCATCATCGAAAACACACAGGAATGGAATCAATCTTTCTAGTTGCCCCAGGAAAACAGTCAATTCATATTTATTGCACATCAAGCAGACAAGCAGACACAAGTCACGGGAGTTGTTAGTTGACAGAAACCAGAACTGGAGTAGTTAGTATAAGACAACACTCCGGCTACTATCTTTGTAAGGATAAGTCATTATAAGAGCCAAGCAGAGAAGCAGAGAAGTCCACAGAACCCCGGAACTAGACTCTCATCTAACTCTGGCAACTCGGTATTCAACTCGAGCCGTAGCAGGACAACTATCTTCTTCCCGAACTCTTGCAACTGTGCTAGCGGATGGATAACAAGGACAGGTATCCGAATTAGGCTCCGGCTTTGCCTTAGTATACGTTGATTGGCGGGGATGAAACCTCACCTCACGGCCCCAAACCTATGAGTCTTAGAGCTAGAGCTCGGCATCAAAGAGCAATAGGTAAGTAGATCAAATCGGTAGAGTTGCCTGTCTTTATTCTTCCTCTGCCCCGACTTTGGAATAGTAAAGCTAGGAAAGGATAGAGGGTTTTCAGTTGGGAATCAATCTAGGAAAGTAGCTAGGTAAAGAGAAGGCCTAATACATCATTCGGGAAGTTGACAAAACAAGATCATTAGCCGAGGGGGCAACAACAGTACGAGTGGCAAGTGTTGCTACTGTTGCTAAGGCCTAGATGCTAAGTAATTCAATACTAGATGCGTCAGATGGGTCACAGCAGGAAGTTGCCTTAGAAGCGGGAAGGAGAGGTAGGCAGGCAAGAGAAGCTGTTAGCTCCAAAGGGGTGCAAGAATAGATTCAATGAGAAATTCTGACTTCCGAGTTGAGTTCACAAAAACAGGGCTTGCTACAGGCGAAAACAGGATTTGCGCTATAACTGAGCTAACGAAGAGAGGACTCCCTTTGAAAGCTACCGTGAGCCAAAGCACTTGTTCCGTGTGTGACGACTTTATATACCAAGTGCTCCATACGCATTATTGGAATTATGTTCTTTATTACTGAGTGCTATATGGTATGGATGGGCTCGGCTCCCCCTTATGCAATTAGTATTCTTACTCTTATATAATATGAAAACTCTGATATCTAATCTCTTACTAGCCGACTGTGCTGTACAAGAACGTAACTTCCCCAATTCTATATTAGGCCTGCTATAGCTTATGTAGTGACTTGGCGTCTTGTCTAGTAGTGACTTGGCGGGTAGCATCGATCTTTTCCCTCCTGAGGGATCAGACTGATCCGATACTTTTACGTTTTCCCGTGTTTTTTCATAGCATCGACCAGAGCTCCTGCCGCGTAACAAGTGACTTGGCCCCTCCTAAGGGCCCGGATGGATCTGAGATTTTGACGTTTTACCGGGAAAAAAGGTAGCCAAGCCATTTTACCTAATAGATGACCCGACACGGACTTCCTTTTTGCGTTTTCCCGTGTTTTTTGGTTGTGATGTCATTTTGCCTAATAGCTGGGTCCGAAAGTCATGCTTTTTTGCGTTTTCCCGTCTTTTTTCGATGCGACCTTGTTTTCCCTAATAGCTGGGTGAAAATGAATTCCTTTTTTCCGTTTTCCCGTGCAACAACGCTGCCGCGTCAGCGGACACAGGACTTGGTAACACCTGACGCCGAGCGCAGGACTTGCTCATAACTCGGTATCCCTCGTTATTCGTTGCTGCCGCGCAACGGTTGTTGCTTGGCCCTAATGTCGTAGTTGCTTGTCGACTTGGCTCGATGCCAATAGTATAGGACCGGCTTTACTTTCTTACTTGTCTGCTTGGCTGTGAACTCTTGCTCCAGTACTGTTGCTTGTCTCTGTGACTCCTGAGTTCAATTCTGTAATTAGTTAGCTCCATTCTATACCGCAAGGCTGTTACTCACTAGTTGCATTCCTAGTTCCATCTGGCTCTGGCTGCCTAGCTCAACCTCGGTCTATTCTGATACTTACTACTTGCATTCTGTAATTGGTTAGCTCCATTCTTGCCCTTGGCCTTGCCCTTGCTAGCTCCACTCTTAGACTCCCTAGTAATGAACTCCACTTTCTTGCCTACCTCTGTTCCTTGGTGACAGATGATACCTTATCAAACCGGGGAACTACTATATCTCAAGAACAAGAACAGCCCAAGAACAAGAACAGTCAAAGGAGTCGGAAATAGAAAAGTAGTTGCCGGACACAGGACTCGTTCACCAAAACCAGAGTGCAAAGAGCTTCAGTAGAAGGTAGAGGAATCAGAAAGTCAAGGCTTTGAAGCAGCAGAAACTAGTTCAGGATCAGAGGAAAGATCCGGTCTACGGAGTTCCATTCTTGCCCTCACCAGTGCCATGCTTGGACTGCTTGGCTTCATCCCGATACTGCTTAGCTGCATTCTGAGGCGAACTAGCGCCATTCCTATACTCACTTGTTTGAGTCTGATCGGTGTTAGTGGAATTCTTAGTAGTTGTCAGTAGTGGGAGTACTGACTTAAGGCTTCTACCGACTAGCTGCATTCTGAGTTGAACTAGCTGCATTCTGATCGGAGTAGCTATCGGTGCTGTGGTAAGTGTGATAAGAAGTCGGCTGGGTAGCTCATACGGGGTTCCATTCCGAGTGGTACTTGTTTCGTTCTTGCTGGCACTGGTTGAAGTCTTAGTCTTGTAGTTGCTAGTAGCTAGTTGGATTCTGTGGCTCCTTAGGGACATTCTTGCACTCACCAGCTCCATTCTGAGTACTCGCTCTAAGGCTGCTACTACTAGGTTACATTCTGAGGCCCAGAGCGACAGGCTCCATAGCTACAGGTCGAGGCTAAGACCCCGGGGAGAGAAGGCGGATTCTGTGAATACATTGCTAAGGCTTTGGCTGCTGAGTGAAATTCTTAGTCTTTGTCCGAAGCTACTGAGCTACAGGCTTACTTCTCGGGCGTTAGTCTCGTCCGGGGGTAGCTCCATTCTGAGTCCACTTAGGTTAATTCTAACTTTACTACTAGTTTGTCTGCTTGCCGTCTTGGCTCGGTTGCCTTTGTAGCAGTAGCTCGGCATTGGATAGTTTCATTCTTATACTTACTGGTTCAATTCTGATTGGTATTAGCTCCATTCTGAGTACTCGCTTTCAGACTTCAACTCACGGGTTTCATTCTTTTACTCCAGGAGCTCAGGCTTACTTCTTGGGCGAGGGCTTCCACTGCCCGGGTTTCATTCTGTGACTACTTGAACTCAAGGCTTTGTTAACTGAGCTAGAGGCTCGGGCAGACCGGTTTCATTCTGTGACTCGGGTAGTTAAATCAAAGAAATGATCAAATCTTAAAAAAACAAGAAAACATGAGATCTTTTTCCTATACTAACCACAGTAGACGTTAAGAAGGGAAAAATAACTATCAATTCTATCTGTTATTATATAAGAAACCGGATCAAACAATCACTCGAACAGGCCCAGGCTCGAGCTACCCGGTTTTATTCTTCGACTCCCAGGTTTGAGACTGAGTACCTGGTTTCAGCCTTCCGCTCCTAGTTTTTAGGCTTTGCCCCCGGGGCGGGCTCTCTGATTCTGTGCTATACTGGCGAAGGCTTGGGCAGCGGAGTTACAGTCTGATACCCACTGTTTGAATTCTGACTTTGGAACTGGAACTGGCCTGCGACTCACTCAATAGCTCCATTCCGAGCGGCACTGGTTGAAGAATGAGTGGCACGGGGACAAGCCTTAGCAGCTACATTCAGAGCCTAAGCCTACCCGGTCTCAGGCTTATACTACCCGGTTTCATTCTTGTTGTTACTGGTTTGAGTCAACAAGCAACTACGGACCGCCAAGTCACTACTAATGTGACGCGGCAGGCGTTTGAGAGACCGACAAGCAACTACTAATGACCAAGCCACTACTAACGTGGCGCGGTAGTGAGCGGATAAAGCGTCAGCGAGTTCAAAGCGGTAGCGAGCGAAAAAGCGTTAGTCTGTGGGTGCTATGTCACTGTTTGATTCTTCAACTCACTGGTTTCAGTCTGAGTCCGACCAGCTGCATTCTCTCAATCCCCGGGTTCATTCTGATCTTTGAGTTCACCCCTTGCCCACCGATCTCCAACATACTTACTATAAGCACCCGGCTCCTTAGCTCAATTCTTAGTGGCACTGCAGTCTGTAACTACCTCGTTGAAGTCTGAAGTAGCTATATCAGAAGCGGGCAATTGAAACAGAGACCCTAGCTACCTAGCTCAATCTGAGTACCAATACCTATAGCATCAGTAGACACCGCATCAGGCTTTTTAGGCTTGTTTCAGTCTGATAGTTAGTGGTTCCATTCTTGCAGTTGGGGTAGTTGAAGATAAGTGGCGCCGTAGCAGGCTTAGCAGCGACATACCAAGGCCTAGCAACAGTGGTATCAGCCTTGAAGCAGTGGTTTAAGACCTTAGCTGCTTGAGTTGAAGTCTTAAGTAAGCTACCCACATACCTAGCCACACTCACTTCAGTCCTAGTAGCACCGGGTTCGGTCTGGTAGTTAGTGCTTTGAGGCTGGTTAGCAGGTGTCTTGTTCTGATTGCTTCCAGCAGGGGGGAGAGCCTTGCATGCAGTAGCTATAGCCTGTCACGTCACTCCTGTACATCATTCTGAGTGTGTGGCCTAGTTTGAGTCCGGTGCTGCTGTGTGTCAGTCTGATGTTGCACTAGCACTGGTTCTGTTTGTCAGTGTTTGAGGTCTGAGTAGTCCGTAGTTTCCGTCTTGCCCTTCTTTGTTTCGTTCTTTAACTACTTACTCAACTCTTAACTTCAGTATTTACTTCAGTACTAGATTGGCATTGCGGTAGCTGAGTGAAGACATGGTTTGGCCTTTGGCAAACACAGGACTTGGTTAACAGGTCCCCCCCCCCCCCCCCCCCCCCCCCCCCCCCCCCCCCCCCCCCCCCCCCCCCCCCCCCCCCCCCCCCCCCCCCCCCCCCCCCCCCCCCCCCCCCCCCCCCCCCCCCCCCCCCCCCCCCCCCCCCCCCCCCCCCCCCCCCCCCCCCCCCCCCCCCCCCCCCCCCCCCCCCCCCCCCCCCCCCCCCCCCCCCCCCCCCCCCCCCCCCCCCCCCCCCCCCCCCCCCCCCCCCCCCCCCCCCCCCCCCCCCCCCCCCCCCCCCCCCCCCCCCCCCCCCCCCCCCCCCCCCCCCCCCCCCCCCCCCCCCCCCCCCCCCCCCCCCCCCCCCCCCCCCCCCCCCCCCCCCCCCCCCCCCCCCCCCCCCCCCCCCCCCCCCCCCCCCCCCCCCCCCCCCCCCCCCCCCCCCCCCCCCCCCCCCCCCCCCCCCCCCCCCCCCCCCCCCCCCCCCCCCCCCCCCCCCCCCCCCCCCCCCCCCCCCCCCCCCCCCCCCCCCCCCCCCCCCCCCCCCCCCCCCCCCCCCCCCCCCCCCCCCCCCCCCCCCCCCCCCCCCCCCCCCCCCCCCCCCCCCCCCCCCCCCCCCCCCCCCCCCCCCCCCCCCCCCCCCCCCCCCCCCCCCCCCCCCCCCCCCCCCCCCCCCCCCCCCCCCCCCCCCCCCCCCCCCCCCCCCCCCCCCCCCCCCCCCCCCCCCCCCCCCCCCCCCCCCCCCCCCCCCCCCCCCCCCCCCCCCCCCCCCCCCCCCCCCCCCCCCCCCCCCCCCCCCCCCCCCCCCCCCCCCCCCCCCCCCCCCCCCCCCCCCCCCCCCCCCCCCCCCCCCCCCCCCCCCCCCCCCCCCCCCCCCCCCCCCCCCCCCCCCCCCCCCCCCCCCCCCCCCCCCCCCCCCCCCCCCCCCCCCCCCCCCCCCCCCCCCCCCCCCCCCCCCCCCCCCCCCCCCCCCCCCCCCCCCCCCCCCCCCCCCCCCCCCCCCCCCCCCCCCCCCCCCCCCCCCCCCCCCCCCCCCCCCCCCCCCCCCCCCCCCCCCCCCCCCCCCCCCCCCCCCCCCCCCCCCCCCCCCCCCCCCCCCCCCCCCCCCCCCCCCCCCCCCCCCCCCCCCCCCCCCCCCCCCCCCCCCCCCCCCCCCCCCCCCCCCCCCCCCCCCCCCCCCCCCCCCCCCCCCCCCCCCCCCCCCCCCCCCCCCCCCCCCCCCCCCCCCCCCCCCCCCCCCCCCCCCCCCCCCCCCCCCCCCCCCCCCCCCCCCCCCCCCCCCCCCCCCCCCCCCCCCCCCCCCCCCCCCCCCCCCCCCCCCCCCCCCCCCCCCCCCCCCCCCCCCCCCCCCCCCCCCCCCCCCCCCCCCCCCCCCCCCCCCCCCCCCCCCCCCCCCCCCCCCCCCCCCCCCCCCCCCCCCCCCCCCCCCCCCCCCCCCCCCCCCCCCCCCCCCCCCCCCCCCCCCCCCCCCCCCCCCCCCCCCCCCCCCCCCCCCCCCCCCCCCCCCCCCCCCCCCCCCCCCCCCCCCCCCCCCCCCCCCCCTTGATTCTTGTTGTTAGTGCACCGGTTCTTGTTGCTCTTAAGGCTTAGTGCCCTTGCTTTCCGTCTTTGATGCACTTGTTTCAGTACAGTACGAGTTGGTACTGTTTGGTTCTTACTAGCAGTGGTTGGAGGCTTTTACTCCCTTGTTTCAGTCCTGCAGTGAGTATTTGCAGCCTTGTTAGCACTGGTCGGATAGCCTGAGTTTGAGTCTGAGCGGCAGTGGCGAGCACCTGTAACTACTGGGGCACATTCCGAGCTGTACTTGGTTCAGTCTGGTAGTTAGTGTATGAAGTCTAGAGTTGTTACTGGCTTAAGTCTTGGATGGTCACTGTTTCAGTCTTATGCTTAGCAGTTGCATTCTGAGTTTCCTACTTCTTAGGTTCAGTTTCATTCTAAATGTCATCTTATATAAGTAGAGTCAAGAATTAAGTAGGGGAAAAGCCTAAAAGGAGATGGATTTCTTCTTTGCTTAACAAAAGTATCTTACTTCAACTTAAAACAAGAACTCCCGGCTCATCTAACTCTGGCTACTACGACTGATGAAACTGGAACAAGCCATTCTCTATGACAACTCTAAGGTAAAGAACGAGAACTGGGCTACTACTACCTGGGCTACTACTACTATAAGTCACAACTACTGATTCAACTAACTGGGCAAGAGGGCTGGTTTCCGAGCCTTTCTAGTAAGTGATACTTGACTACTGAGTTCCATTCCTTGATTGGTCAGCTCCGTCCTATGCCTTAGCAGCCCTACTCTTTGGCTACCCGGTTTCATTCTTACTTTGAGTCTAGAGCTACAGGAGCGAGCTACATACCAATACCTGGCAGCACTAGCATCAGTCTTACTAGGCACCGCATCAGTACCACTAGCTCCATTCCTTTACTTACTCATTCCATTCTTGAACTCCCTGGTTTGAGACCTTAGTTACATAGCTTCATTCTTTAACTACCGAGCAGCAGGCCTTAGCTGCACTGATTCCTTTCTTGAGCTACAGGCTGAGACCCCGGGAGAGAAGGCTGATACCTAAACTTCGAACTCGAGCGACAGCCTGCAAGCAACGAGTTTGATTCTGTGACTCCTTAGCGACGGGCTCCGACTGCCGGGTTCGATTCTTCAATTGGTGAGTTCAAGGCTGCTAATGCTAGGTCTCATTCTTTCCGTTAGTGGTTTGAGTCTTTCATTGTGGGAGCTCAGTCTGAGGCGCGCTGGTCCCCTAGACTAACGCGCAACATTAGTCCAACTCCCTGCCGCGCCACATTAGTAGTGGCTTGTCTGCTTGTTGACTCGAGCTACCGACTTCAGGCTGCTATTCCTAGGGTTGATTCTGAGTCTTTGTCCGGACAGGCTTGAGGCTCTAGACTACAAGGTCGAGGCTCGAGCTACTGAGTTAGATTCTTCATTGGTGGGTTACAGTCTATAGCTGCGGGCTCTAAGGCTGCTAATGCTAGGTCTCATTCTGTGACTCCTGGGTTCAATCTTTACTTCCGTACCATAGGCTAGTACCATAGGCTAGTACCATAGGCTAGTACCATAGGCTAGTACCATAGGCTAGTACCATAGGCTAGTACCATAGGCTAGTACCATAGGCTAGTACCATAGGCTAGTACCATAGGCTAGTACCATAGGCTAGTACCATAGGCTAGTACCATAGGCTAGTACCATAGGCTAGTACCATAGGCTAGTACCATAGGCTAGTACCATAGGCTAGTACCATAGGCTAGTACCATAGGCTAGTACCATAGGCTAGTACCATAGGCTAGTACCATAGGCTAGTACCATAGGCTAGTACCATAGGCTAGTACCATAGGCTAGTACCATAGGCTAGTACCATAGGCTAGTACCATAGGCTAGTACCATAGGCTAGTACCATAGGCTAGTACCATAGGCTAGTACCATAGGCTAGTACCATAGGCTAGTACCATAGGCTAGTACCATAGGCTAGTACCATAGGCTAGTACCATAGGCTAGTACCATAGGCTAGTACCATAGGCTAGTACCATAGGCTAGTACCATAGGCTAGTACCATAGGCTAGTACCATAGGCTAGTACCATAGGCTAGTACCATAGGCTAGTACCATAGGCTAGTACCATAGGCTAGTACCATAGGCTAGTACCATAGGCTAGTACCATAGGCTAGTACCATAGGCTAGTACCATAGGCTAGTACCATAGGCTAGTACCATAGGCTAGTACCATAGGCTAGTACCATAGGCTAGTACCATAGGCTAGTACCATAGGCTAGTACCATAGGCTAGTACCATAGGCTAGTACCATAGGCTAGTACCATAGGCTAGTACCATAGGCTAGTACCATAGGCTAGTACCATAGGCTAGTACCATAGGCTAGTACCATAGGCTAGTACCATAGGCTAGTACCATAGGCTAGTACCATAGGCTAGTACCATAGGCTAGTACCATAGGCTAGTACCATAGGCTAGTACCATAGGCTAGTACCATAGGCTAGTACCATAGGCTAGTACCATAGGCTAGTACCATAGGCTAGTACCATAGGCTAGTACCATAGGCTAGTACCATAGGCTAGTACCATAGGCTAGTACCATAGGCTAGTACCATAGGCTAGTACCATAGGCTAGTACCATAGGCTAGTACCATAGGCTAGTACCATAGGCTAGTACCATAGGCTAGTACCATAGGCTAGTACCATAGGCTAGTACCATAGGCTAGTACCATAGGCTAGTACCATAGGCTAGTACCATAGGCTAGTACCATAGGCTAGTACCATAGGCTAGTACCATAGGCTAGTACCATAGGCTAGTACCATAGGCTAGTACCATAGGCTAGTACCATAGGCTAGTACCATAGGCTAGTACCATAGGCTAGTACCATAGGCTAGTACCATAGGCTAGTACCATAGGCTAGTACCATAGGCTAGTACCATAGGCTAGTACCATAGGCTAGTACCATAGGCTAGTACCATAGGCTAGTACCATAGGCTAGTACCATAGGCTAGTACCATAGGCTAGTACCATAGGCTAGTACCATAGGCTAGTACCATAGGCTAGTACCATAGGCTAGTACCATAGGCTAGTACCATAGGCTAGTACCATAGGCTAGTACCATAGGCTAGTACCATAGGCTAGTACCATAGGCTAGTACCATAGGCTAGTACCATAGGCTAGTACCATAGGCTAGTACCATAGGCTAGTACCATAGGCTAGTACCATAGGCTAGTACCATAGGCTAGTACCATAGGCTAGTACCATAGGCTAGTACCATAGGCTAGTACCATAGGCTAGTACCATAGGCTAGTACCATAGGCTAGTACCATAGGCTAGTACCATAGGCTAGTACCATAGGCTAGTACCATAGGCTAGTACCATAGGCTAGTACCATAGGCTAGTACCATAGGCTAGTACCATAGGCTAGTACCATAGGCTAGTACCATAGGCTAGTACCATAGGCTAGTACCATAGGCTAGTACCATAGGCTAGTACCATAGGCTAGTACCATAGGCTAGTACCATAGGCTAGTACCATAGGCTAGTACCATAGGCTAGTACCATAGGCTAGTACCATAGGCTAGTACCATAGGCTAGTACCATAGGCTAGTACCATAGGCTAGTACCATAGGCTAGTACCATAGGCTAGTACCATAGGCTAGTACCATAGGCTAGTACCATAGGCTAGTACCATAGGCTAGTACCATAGGCTAGTACCATAGGCTAGTACCATAGGCTAGTACCATAGGCTAGTACCATAGGCTAGTACCATAGGCTAGTACCATAGGCTAGTACCATAGGCTAGTACCATAGGCTAGTACCATAGGCTAGTACCATAGGCTAGTACCATAGGCAGTGGTTTAGGTCTGAGTATAACTAGCTACATACCTTAGCTACCTAGCAGCAGTACCACTAGCTTCAGTCGGAGTAGCTACATACCAATACCTAGCATCGTGGGCACGGTTTCATTCTTAGTTGAACTAGCTCCATTCCCGAACTGCAGGGGTTGAGTTCTTAGCCCTAGTGGTTGGATTCTTAGTTGTACTTGGTTCAGTCTTTGTTTCGTTAGTTCCATTCTGATCTCTTGCCTTATCCACTGTCCATTCCTTAATGAGTTAGTTCAATTCTGTAACGTACTCATTACTGTCCCATTCTCTGTCTTATGAGTTGAATTCTCCCTTTGCTACTTGCCTACCTCTCCTGTGACTACTGAGGGAAATTCCGTATCCTGGAGAGCGGCTTAAGGCTTCTACTGGCTAGCTCTACTCTGTCACTCCTTAGGGACATTCCGAGCAGTCGAACACAGCACTCGGCAATAACTCTGAATAAATGGACTTGAAGTTGTTTCTTATTGTAGTTGTCGTCAGGGTTGAAGCCTTGGACTTACTGGTTGAAGCCTTGGACTACAGTAGCTAATTCTTAGTAGCACACACACACGTTGAAGCCTTTGATTCACTGGTTGAAGACTGGTTTTCAGTGGTTGTAGGCTTTTACTCCCCGGTTGGATTCTTGATAGTAGTTGTCTTAGCCTTCCACTCCTTAGTTCCATTCTCTGGGTTACTGGTTGAAGTCTGAAGTAGCTATATAAGATACCTAGCATCAGGTTCCCATACAAGTCATACCTAGCATCGGTCTGCCCACCCCTGCTTTAAGCCTTGGACTAACTCGGGTGACTCTAACTCTCCACAGCGGCAGTCTGAGTATACCTAGCATCAGTCCAAGCAGTACTGGTTGCAGCCTTAGATGCACTGATTGAAGCCTGTAATAGGTAAAGCTCCATTCTGAGTAGGAGTCATTTGAGACCTTAGCTACCCAGCAGCAGGCTTGGATTCACTGGTTCGTTTCTTTGATTGACTGGGCACTTAGTCTCGGCCCCTCCATAGCGACAGGCTGAGGGAAGGGAGTTGGAGCCTGAGTTAAGCGGTAGGGAGTTAAAGGCTCAAGTCTGGTCTGGTCCGCTTACTAGTTTGATTCTGGCTTCTGACTTGCTTCATTCGGCTCTCCACTTCAGAAGGTATTAATTCTCTGATCCTAACACTCAGAGCCAAGTAACTGGGCAAGTCTGGTCGGTCCCTTATTCTTATTAGTAGAAGACCTTTGTCTTAGATCGGCTCGATACCATGCTTGGATTGGAGAATGACCTGTGACCTGGACCTGGCAATACTGTTCTCATGCCTACCGCCGGAGTGCTTAAGTAATGATGAAGTTTCTTGACACCTCGCATCAAAGGCTGTACTCTCTTCAAAGCAAAGACATGACAATTCTGATCTTGATTCTTTATATAGGATTGTATTAGAATAGGAATGGAACAAGTAAGTAAGGGTACTAATGAGACAGGTACTATCTAGCGCATTCTCAGAATAGTTGGTTTCCACCCCCTTCAAGTAGTGGTCCAAGCACCTTTACTAACTAGAGTATCCTTGGGTGGGAGTTCCGTCTAGTAGTGAAGTTCTCGAACACAGGATTTGGTAATGGGCTACAAATACTGTTATGGCTCTCATCTCATTTTGGTCTTCATGGCGTCAGGAGTGACTTGTTACGCGGCAGTCCGGGCTTGAACGTTACTTCCCGCTTCGGTGCTTGCAGTGCAGACCCGCTTCACGATGAAACTCGAACAGCTTGCTTCTTCTGAATCTGTTGACTTCTGTGCGCGACAAGCAACTACTTCTTACTTCTTAGTTTGTCAGTGGGGAGCTCAATTCTCATTCCCCTGAGTCTAAGTGGAGTAGTCTCACCCATGTGTGAAGTAAGAAAACCAATGGACTGGGTGTATCCGGGAAGGCTTGTTGACTCGGTATCATGGACGGGAGTAGTTGACTCGGCTTCTTAGCACTAGAATTGATATTAGAAAGTGCCCTTCATGAGGTCGGGGCAGAGTGAAGTGTTCGTCTAGCGCATCGAGTAGAGGCGAGGCAGGCAGCCAATAAGAATGGAAAGAGAGTTTACTTAACACAGTCGGAATGGAGAAACACAGATGAGAAAAAAGAGCTTAACGAGTTCCCTTGACTCAGTACACACGCAGTAGAATAAAATCACTCAAAATTGAGATCTTATTATTAAGGATAGCGGTAGGAGCTCAATTGCCTTATGCCAGTAATTGTTCTTCCCCTTTGCCAACAAGAAGTGCTCTGATCTGGCACCCTCTCAAGTCCGATTCATGGAAACCCGGGATTTAGAATAGAATTGAGTTCACCCTAAACACTATACACGCTATAACTATAGAGGCATATGCACCTAAATACAAGTTTTACGTCTTTTAGACGCCTGGCTCCTTTCAAGGGTAGATCGAAAGCAAGGATAGAAAGTGTAGTAGCTACCCTCAATTCTCAAAGTGGTTGTGTGCTAATGAGTTTTGGAAGCAATGCTTTGTGAAGTGACTGAAGTATATCCCATAATACAGATGCTAGGTAAGGTAGATGATTTGAAACAAGCCAATAGAAAGTCGAATATCATACATATGCCAGGTAGCAAGTGAGAAGTCGACAAGAGAATGCCTAGTTCCAAAGTAAGTTGTAAGCGAAGCGGGAAATCAATCAGTATAAATAAAGTGATCTATAAGCTCTACGATGATTTGAAACACGGGAAAGAGAAAGGCTTTAGTTCAACAAGCAAGGGAACAGCGTCAACATTTAGTATAGGTGCAGAAGCAAAACAGTGTTGTTCATCATAATTTATATATGTATCGATTGCTTAATTCTTTGAAAAGCCTCCCTCCCCTTCCTTGCCTTGTGTGGTAGCTTACTTATTGTTTCGTTGCGCTAATGCTTCTTGTTGTTGCGGGATGCTAACCTTACAACCATCATAAGTGTTCTGGCGAGTTTCAGTTCCAGCGACTGGGAAAGCACGGAAAAAGTCAACAAGTTCGTTTTTGCCCTAGAAGCTCGAGTAGGAAGAGATCATAAGTCAGGTTTCAACAAGTATTAAGGTGAACTCTATACGCATATAAAAAGAGATGTTAACTCTATACGCTTTGAGTTGGAAAAACTGTCTACACAACAATAAGATTACATCTAATCCTTCCTTTGAAAATGGGGTGCTTATACGCTTGCTTTGAGTTGGAAACTATCCACAACAATAAGTCAGAGATTTTCCTTAGAATCCTTTGAAATAGGATGCTTGCTGACAGGGGGAAGAGATTGTTTCATTGTGATTGGTGCAAACCTGGTGTGGGGAGTTGGAAAGTCAGAAATCCACTACTACCACCGGGATTATACTCCAAATCGAACAGTCTCCCGGCTAAGCATGCCTGTCAGGAGAGGTGGAATCCTGTATTAGTTGCAAGAGGAGAGGTAGATAAAGCAGAAATAGTGAACCGCATCAGTGAAGCCATGTCCGAGTGTATTACAATAGCTGTTGCAAAGGAGCAGCACCATAATGAGGGATATCATTGGAGCTGGAGCTTTAGCCATTAATTAATACCAAAATACGGAGCGGCGGTTAGCTTGGCTCTGGAGTTCCCACTTTCCAGACTCATTACTATAGGAGTTGCATAGTTGACTTACCATAGTTGACTTACCATAGTTGACTTACCATAGTTGACTTACCATAGTTGACTTACCATAGTTGACTTACCATAGTTGACTTACCATAGTTGACTTACCATAGTTGACTTACCATAGTTGACTTACCATAGTGCATAGTTGACTTACCATAGTTGACTTACCCGGTATTGAACTCTAGAGTGGAGTCTACAGGTGAGATACGGATCTTCAGCAGTGGATCTTACCGATGAAAACTATCACAGGTCACGCACCACTGACTCAGAGATTTTCCTTAGAATCCTTTGAAATAGGATGCTTGCTGACAGGGGGAAAGAGCTTAACGAAAGGGTGTTGAAGCGAACACGCTTGGCATACAAAGGCTGCTATAAGGATTTACTACCTGGTGAGAGAACTACACTACAGCACTGAAAGAGTGTAGCGGCACTGACGCGCTCCACTTTTTCTCTATTTGATGATTGAACGTATAGATCTGTTGTGCCGATGTTGAGTCAACTTCCTTATTATTACTTTGACAGCCAGGCAAGCTTGATTCAAGCCCCCCCACTGGGTGATTCATATGAGATTGTTTCATTGTGATTGGTGCAAACCTGGTGTGGGGAGTTGGAAAGTCAGAAATCCACTACTACCACCGGGATTATACTCCAAATCGAACAGTCTCCCGGCTAAGCATGCCTGTCAGGAGAGGTGGAATCCTGTATTAGTTGCAAGAGGAGAGGTAGATAAAGCAGAAATAGTGAACCGCATCAGTGAAGCCATGTCCGAGTGTATTACAATAGCTGTTGCAAAGGAGCAGCACCATAATGAGGGATATCATTGGAGCTGGAGCTTTAGCCATTAATTAATACCAAAATACGGAGCGGCGGTTAGCTTGGCTCTGGAGTTCCCACTTTCCAGACTCATTACTATAGGAGTTGCATAGTTGACTTACCATAGTGCTACCCGGTATTGAACTCTAGAGTGGAGTCTACAGGTGAGGAATACGGATCTTCAGCAGTGGATCTTACCGATGAAACTATCACAGGTCACGCAACCACTGACCCTAAAACAGAGCACTTTGCTTCAACTCGGTATTCTACTCGAACAGAAAGAGCCTTTCTACCAGATACGTGGGTTCTGCAGCTCTAGCTCCATCCTTGTATTCTATAGCAAAGTTAGTGGTTGCTCGCCCTTACTTATATTAAAGCAGCTTGGTTTGTCGTGTCGTTGCTTGCTCTTTCGCCGTTGAGATACCTTCCACTTGTTTCATTGGTTCATTTCGCTATATTCTTTTCTTTCGCTGCAGCTTGTTTACTTGTGCCCTTGCTGACCTAAAATGAGTCCTTTCTTCGTTGGGAGCTCACACTGCTTTCTCAGATCCAGATACTGCAGAGAATCGTTAGGACCTTGCCCACCGGCCTACCCACCTCTCGCCAACTACAGGCAAAACTCTGGCTACTAATACTGTTATGGCTTTGTTGCTAGGGTAGTTTATACCGGCTTTGAAGCTAGTGACTTAGACCTATTAAGGGAAATTCTGACTTTCGAGTAGAGAGCGATAGGTTTGCCAGAGCAAGTCACGGATACAAAAACAACGCAACAAATCAATGTGTTATAACTTCTATATTCCGGAGTCCTAATCTCGAGCGGCAAGCCCGGGCCAAGCTTAGTAGTGAGTTGCTAGGCAGGAGCCCCTGGTCATACGAGTCCTGTTCTAGAAGGTATCAAACTAATTGAACAAGATCATCAGCCGTGGAAGACCTTTGCTTATCGAGCTGGATTTGAAAGTATTAAGTAAACAGGTAGCCAACCCACGGAAGGAAACATACTAAATGAATTATTATCTTCTGAGGAGCAACCAAGCTTATACGAGTTATGGGTACGGAGCCAGAGTCGAGGTAGGCAAGTCAGATAGAGTTTGTTCGGGTGTGCAAGGGAAGCAATTACAGGTGTTGGCAAAAGGGAGGACTACAGGACTCCTCTACAACTAGTGGAAGGGTCAAAAACACAGGACTAGTACAGGGCAGCTATCTATCATCGAAAACAGTAATGGAATCCTTCTTTCTAGTGGCGAGGAAAGTAATAGATAGATTATGAATCCGCAACAGAAGCAGGCAGCATAAGGAGCAGTAAGGCTAGTTTCCTGTGTTGGGGTGACGAGAGAAGCTCTGTTCTTGTGCCATTGTCCGTGAGAGAAGTTCTTGGCCCTAAATCTGCGAGAGAGGAAACTGTGCGTAAGGAAGCTGCAAGCAACGAAGCTTGAAAGAAGGGTTCTTCTAGGGGAGTTCCAGTTCTTGTGAAATCGACGAGAGAATCCGCCGGCCGACTAGATGGTTAAGTAGGCTTACGTTCCTTATGTTATGCGCTCTCAACTCTTAAGTCAGAATGCAACAAATAAGGTACGCGCAGAATCAACATAATCATAGGCTTTTAGCTCTAAGGTCAGAATAGGGGGCTTGAGCTCAGTTTAATATCTATATGATAGAAGTGGATCACCAACCATTGAATAGGAAGTCATCAACCTATAGAGCCCCTTCTCTAAAGTTCCAATTGATAAATGTAGTTTCAGGGTTTCAGTAAGGTTCAGGTTGCGCAGGGCAAGAATAAAGTACTGGCAAGGAAGCAAGGAAAGCAGTAAATCATCAGAGGGTTTCCAACTTACTTAATATGGCCAGTGGAATTCTGGGTAGGCGAGAAAGATAACTAGGGTAGCTACTTCTTCTATTACACCCCTCTGCAACTCGTGACCTATTCCAGTCAACGCTACCTGATCTAGCTTCTGTTTCAAAACAAGTAATGCAACTTCTAGATTCCACTCTCAATACTAAATGCGCTAAATTACGTACCTTAAGCACAACAAATATACACATTAGTCAATTAGATTAGCATGTCAGAGGTAAAGCAAGGGTCAGTTCATAGCTAGATTAGCAGTTCTTAGTTCTGCACTCGATGGATTCCATTACAGTTTGACAAGGCGCTAACGGAGTTTCAGCAATGTTCAACTATCTTACAGGCAAGGAAGCACTAACGGGAGCAAGAGGCGAGAGATGAAAGTTCCCTTATTGTATGGGTTCGGTAATCATATCTCTTAATGATGAAGCGAGTAGGATAAAGATCATAAGCGGGAGAACAATTAGCAGCTGGAAAGTATACCCCACAGGCCTTAAACCCACTTAGGACGCTTTAGATCCGCTTTCTACTTAGGACGCTTTAGATCCGCTTTTCTTTTTGGGGGGAGAAATCTCATACTAAACGGTGAAAAAGGGTAACTACCATCTACAACTTTCTTTTTAATATCTATTCATTTGTCATATGTTATTGAAGGAAATAAAGAAGGATCATATATTCCATAAATTGGAGGAAGTTAATAAAGAATAAGGAGAGGGAAACGGAAACTATGGAAGTACCTACTAGATACCTAAATGGGAACACTATGGAAGTACCCACTAGATACCTCAATGGGAATAGGTAGCATCCTATTATCCCCTATCACAACCCGAAATATACTACACTATTGGGGGCAGCCCTTCCCTTCCGAAATTCCATCGAATGTAAATGGCCTTCCTTCCTATGAAATCAAGCTATTCGTTCGCCTGGTATTAGCAATGGACTTAGTGGCTAATCCATTTTATCATAATACTCATTAATGTCTAACTATGCCCGATAGTCCACCATACCATAGAAACCATCGGATTTACGACATCTAAATAAATCATCGAAATGGAAGGGAAGCCCACTAGGTAATCTCTGAACGCTAATCCTCCTCAGAACAGGAATCCTACACTCCAACAAGAAATGTTACAATTAGGGGAAAGTAAAGAGTCATGTAACACCCCCTGAGAAAGGGAAAGGATATTCTCTTATTCGGGCTCATCCCCAGTAACAAAGGAGTCAACAGGAACCGTTTGCGCCAACATCGGGACGGGAGACTTTACTTATGATTCTATCGGCGCGGATTCTTCTTTAGCAACTGATCTTTCTCCAGCGCCAGATTGAGAGTTTGTTTGATACTGTTGATTCTCTTGAAACTGAACCTGCTCCTGACTCGTAACTTGCCGAACCGAACTCTATACTTGAAGTGAAGAATTGAACTCACTCATTAAAGTAAAGAATGGACCTCCCGAGCCAACCCTTAGCTCCCTCCTCGAAGAATTGAGTGGAATTCCCCTTCCGCTGCTTGCCCTTCCTTATATTACTGTCTGCGAGTTGATAGTGGAATGATTTGTTTAGTTGACTCCTTGGTATGGTCCCGGCTCTCCGGGGGCTAATAAAGAACCTAAGTGGTTGGATGCCCTGCCCCCAGCTCAAGTCTTATTAGTAGTGGTTATATTCCTGGTGCGCTAGTGAGGGTCCTGTCCAGTTTGCCTGGTTTCTATCCTTTTATGCCTTAGTTCCATTCCAGTAAGTAATAGCTCCATTCTTGTTAGCCCGGGTTCAATTCTTTGTATTAGTTGCAGGGATGCGCTAGAGCGTAGCCATATTCTTCTTCCTCCGTTCTCAAGTCAATAAAAGCAAGTAAAGTCAGACTTAATGGGCAGTCGGATAAGCCGGAGTTCCTACTGAAAAGCAGTCTTGGCAGTGGTAGATGCATTACCGCACTTATGAGTTGGATTCCCTTTCTGCAGTTACAATCCTTATTGGCATCGGTTTCAGTCTGAGAAGAGAGAGGAAAGTCAACAGAGTACACAATACTGCCGCTACACATTAGTATATACTTGGCGGGGGCTCGTTGGTCTAAGTCAGTAGGCGCGGTCGGAGAAGCACCACCAGTTGTTGAATTCAACCCTTTTGGTTTTAGTATGATAAGTACCAGTTTTCTTCTTATAATACGGAGTGGTTTTCTGTATGCTGTATGGTTTTCTGCATTCTATGTTGTTCTATGTTGTTTTCCCACTTATTTGTTTGATTCTTTGACTACTGAGCTCGGTTCTGACTTGCGAGTTTTCTTCTTTGTAGTAGAATTCTGTAATTCCAGTTTCATTCTTAAATTCCCTATTACGAGGTGTTAGTTCCATTCTTGAATTCCCGTTGATATAACACTAGCATCCTAAACTTCTTATAGAGGCCTCGACCTAGAGCAACAGCTTTGACTTCTCTTTTTTTGTTAGCCGGGTAAGAATAAGGGAACTACTAACCGGTCCTCTTCTCCACTGTTCAAGAACTAGTACTACCGGTCTGCTTCGAGGCCAAACACAGGACTGAGTAGTGACTTGGCTGGCTGCCCACCTCTCCTCTTGCAACTTACACTCGGGATTCAACAAGGGATTATGACTCACACTCGAACAGGAGCAGAGCAGTGGAAAACAGAGGAAAAGCAAGTTCACCAAAACACGGGAAAAAAGGCAGCGACCCCAAAGAGCTCCTGCCGCTCGAGATTAGGACTTGCTCATAACGAGTTATAACATATTTATGTGTTCCGGATTGTTGAGCTCCTGCCGCGCAACAGCCGTAGTTGCTTGGCTGTTTGTAGTAGTGACTTGGCCCCTTAATAGCTGACCAGAAAGTCATGAATTCTCACCAATTCCCGTGTTTTTTGGCAGCGACCCCAATTTACCTAATAGAGCACCGGATTGGAATGAGAATTTTCCTATTTCCCGTGTTTTTTGGTAGCAAAGGAAATTTACCTAATAGACCGATCAAAAAGACAGTCAAGCTCACGTTTTCCCGTGTTTTTTGAACGCAAAGGTGAGAGCCTGCCGCGTCACGTTAGTAGTGACTTGGCCCCTTAATAGACCGATCAATTTGATGAAAAAGTTCACGAAACCCGGGTTTTTTGGTAGCATTTCCAGGAGTAGCTTGTCTCCTTGCCTACCTAAACTCAGACTATGGAGCTACAGGCTTTGACTCACCGGTTTTAGGCTTGAGCTCCGGGTTCTAAGGCTAAGTTCCCAGAGCTCCATTCCATTCTTAGTCTCTGTCCCACCGGGTTCATTCTTGTCGTTAGTGGGGTTAGTCTGATACCTACTACTTCGATTCTGTGGCTGCCGGGTTGGAGGCTGAGTACTGGCTTTCAGGCTTTGTGTTTCACTGTTTGAGGCTGCTACCCGGTGGTTTCATTCTCGAGCTACTGAAGCTAAGGCTGAGACCCGCTACTTTTACTCCGGAGCTCCATTCTTTCACTACTTAGCTACAGTCTAGGCAGTACTGGTTGGATTCTTCGACAGCCGGGTTTCATTCTTTCACTCGAGTCTACGGGCTTGGATTCCACAGCTACAGTCTAAGGGCACTGAGCTACATTCTGAGATCTACTACTTTCAGTCTGATTGTTTACTGTTCGATTCCTTGACTGCCCGGTTTCAGTCTCTCAGTCAGTGGTCTCATTCTGTAGCTACTAGGGTTGAGTCTGAGGTCAGCTAGTTGAATTCTTGACTTCCAGTACTTGAGGATAGGTCGGTAATACATATAATATAAGTAGCGAGTGTCGGAATGGAAATAAGGGTATCGGGAGTGAAATACTGCTTCTAAGACAACAGCTAGTGCTGACAACAATCAAACGAATAAGTCGTAGTGCTGACAACTACCAACCTCCAAAGTTCGAATACATCGGATCGGAGGGAATCCAACAATAAAGTCGGGATACTTGCATGGGTATGGATCTATTGGCATCTAATAATAAAACAAGAAACAAGGGATTGACACCGCTGCTAACTAGACTACAAACAGTGCTTCTCATCATTTCACTATGGACTCGGGAATAAAACAAATAGCTGGAAATGATTCTACGGGAGTCCGACTTATTACCTGCCCTGCAGACCACTCCTAGAGATTAGCTTGAAAACAGCCTCTCCATACCAGAAAACGGATATTACTTTATCTTATTATGAAACTTGACCTATCTCTTTCTTTGACTCCCGACCTCGGGCCTTACTTTACTGTCTCTAGGGCTTCAACAACAAAAAAGGGATTCTTTAAACACTGGCATAGATCCTTACTTGACTATATCTCGTTCTGCTACAACTCACTATAGGACTTACCCACAAAAGTTCTCGCTGACGCTTTTCACTCGCATGACGGATAAAAGGTGTTCTTTTTCACAGCATAGGGAATTTCGGATATTCTTTTTCATAGCTTCCGTCATATTTCTCTGTGACTCCGAGAAAACGGAAAAGGTGTTCTTTTTCACAGCATAGGGAATTTAGGATATTCCGATGAGAAAATAGAGAAATTAGACCCATTAGTACTAGACACTGGCAACAATACCTTAATTCTGACTTGCAACTAGCACTCTGCCAGCCTTTCCTCCTTGTGAATAGCGGTAAGGAACCCAGATTCTTGAATTCAATTGATAAAGCGGTAAGGGAGTTCATTAGTACAGGAGTTCCAGAGGTATGTATTCTTATCAGAGTGTTAGGTAAGTAAACAAGTTCAATCTGTCTGCTTGTCTCCTCTCTTTGTCCGTGAGTATTTGCTTGGCCCTGTTCAAAAGTCAGCTTAAAGTTCAGAAGCCGTTCGAGTTGAATTGAAGAATTCTGTGTTTCAACCGAGTGAACCTTGAGAATAGAATGGAAGAATTGAATGTTGGGTGCTAAACTACTGAAGTTAGCGGTTTTGTTCGAGTTGCGTGTCTGGTTATGACTGTTACTATATACTCCGTTTAGTTCCCCAAAAAGAAACCGACTCTCTTTTCTCAAACCCACGTAGCGCTTCCGTATAAAGTGAGGGGAAGGCGACTACTTACTTAATGCAAATAACAATACCGATCTCACCCTGCCCTGGACTGGAAAGTCTGTCTTTGCTTCTGAAGCGCACTGAATACGAGAAGTTATGTTTGTTCGGGGTCTAGTATCAAGGAAAGGTGTGCGAGCAGCGTTAGGGGACTCTCTGGTCCGGGGAGATTCTTCTCTTTACAAAGAAGCAGTGTGAGCTCCCGAAGAAGCTGTTGAAAGAGAATCAGAAAGAGAATGGCCTGCTCCTGTTCGAGGAGAAGAAGCAAAATAAGATGTTTGTTGTTTGAGTAAAGCATAGTGTAGTTCTTGTGGAAGAATCCAATACTGGTGCTGGTGCGCTAAAGTGTCACAGAGCGGTGAAGGCGACTCCAGAATAAGAAGAAGAAGTTCCAGTTCGAGGTTAGGAGTCAAAAGATAGAATTCGGATTATAAGCAAGCGGTGGTGCAAATGGAGTTCCAGTTCGAAAGTAGTCTCCAAGAGAATCAGATGCCCTAGGAAAAGAAAGTGAAGTAAAAGAGAAAGCCAAAGAGTTTGTGTATTTACAAACGACGCTCGCTCGAGAATCCAGTATTGCTTGTTCTGTTTCTTGTTACCCCGAGTCAAACAGAAATATTAATTGAACATATGTGCCCATATAAGAAGATAGAAATGGGACACTCCGTTAGCGCCTGCATCCTAACTAAACTCCCGAAACTCCATTAGTGCTGCATCCTAACTAAACTCCCGAAACTCCATTAGTGCTATGGTATATAAAAGAGGAATATTACCCCCGGATCTATACAAAACTCCCTTATCTTCTGATGATTCTCTTGTCGACACAGAGAAAACTCATTCAGAACCGATTGCTCCTGATGATAAAGCTTATGCGCAAAGAAAGAGATGATCCTTTACTGCACTCTTCTGCTTCATTATTCACTTATTTTTTCCTTGCACTGCAATCCTATACTTATGCTGATGATCTTTTCAATTGAGTAAATGACAGAACTACGGATTTTGTAGATGCTACTCTTACTGGAACGCGGAGTGGAAGCAAGACTCGAAGTGGAGTTACCAACCTCAGGTGTTACTGATCACTACTCTACTCGCTCGGGAAGACTAATACTTCTTTATCGTTGTTGAACCTACTGGAAACTACTCTTATGTCTTATGACAAATATTGGGATGGTAAGGCTAAGCACGCAAAGGGAGAGTAAAGCCTAGCACTACAAAGGGGCTTTATAACCGCTATTTATCTAAGTTGAATCCAGGGGTCAAGAAATATTCGAGAGTTACACACTTTTGGTAAAGAAATATTCGAAGAGTGACTTGAAGTAATTTCTATCTAGAAGTAAGGAGTCCGCTGTGAACAAGCATCGTGTTGTTGATTCCTTTACGCGTTAGCTTATCTCTTAGGGCGCCCCCGAAAGAAAGGGAGTTTTGGAGTGATAAAGCGGTTACTTACTTCCATAATGGGAGAGAGCACGCGCACACTACAATTATCATTCTTGTCTCATATGGCACACTCCTTTATGCTCTAGTTGTTGGTGACCTGAACTTCATCTATCTCATACAACATTAGGTCTTTCCCCTTTTCTTTTCTATACGCCTTTCCAACATTTCATAAATCAAGTGCCCCTATTAATCATAGGTTATTCTTTCCCTCTATTTAATCATAGGTTCTTCTTTCCCTGACCAATTACCCAAAAGATCTTGTTTTATTGAGCAGAACCCCTCTATTCGATTAAGTAGCCGTCATTGACCTCGATACCATACTGTAATGAATGAGCCGTGTAGTGTAGTGGAGTTCGCTTTAGGCAATAAGTAGTTGTCATATCTCCTTTTTGACCAATGATAAGGGTAGTGCTTGTTTGTTTCTAATATATAATATATGAAAGTTGACTTTCTTTCCTTATAGAGTTGGAGATAGAAGATCTTTTACCTGTGATTTGACATAGGTGTATTCTTGACTTCCCCCAATCCGTATTCTCAATGAAAAGAAAAGGCTTTCTTCCATGATTTATTATGAATAGGCTCTGCTCTTTGGTGAACTAGCAACAATCATATTCCTGTATAGATAGGCGGAATATTCCATTCCATAAGTGAAGCGAACCTGACTACGCCAAAGCCTTTGCCCCAGCCCTTTCTATCACACAAGAAGAATCTTTATTCCATGATATAGTCTATATGGACTACATTCTTCTTTATCTATCCGAGCTAGGTGAGGGTTATGCCTATTGGGTCCCGCCTGCAACGTTGAAATGGCTTGATGCGAGAAAGCCTTACCCTATTCCCCCGCCAACCTCTTTATCAGACCAGAATGAGAATTGGGTTTCATCATCACATAAGCTAGCTCATTCATGTGTTTTTTGATCCTAAATGGAGTTGCATCACTTTCCTTTTCTTGCTTTCGTTCTTAACAGCTCGATGTTCTTATTCGATATGACCGCTCTTAGTCTGCTTCCCGGCTCTGGTATCTTTCCTCGTCATTGTAAGGAAGTTCTTGTGCTTAGGAGCGGCTCCGTCCTTTTTCAGTAGTTTCCAGGATTGATTAGAGGCAAGCAAAGTCCCGGGTAGGTTGAAAGCCCATATCCAAGAAAGACCAAGATTTGGCCATATCATAATCATCTAGAATATTTATTATTAGGAAAGAGAATGTAAACCACCGAGAAAAGAAAAGGAAGAGGAAGAGTATTGTATGGATATAAGGAATAGTATTGTATGGATATAGTATGACCCCTGAGATATTCAAAGTGGTGGTGAGTTGGGCAAGAAAAGGACTGGGACCCGACCGTACTCCGGGAAGTGAACGGGATTGACTAAACCAATCATGAACGACCACCTAAGAAAGCGGCTAGACTCACAAAATAAAGCAAAGGAATCAGTCAAAGCATTCTTGCACTCACCTCTGGCACTACTATACTGGGAGCCATCTAAAGCATAGGCCTTACCTTAATCATCCCCGGAATACCATCTGAAAGAGTGAACTGAACTTACTGCTTGGCCTTACTGTCAGTGTATAATTGAAGCTCTCCTCTCTTGCCCCACAGTAGTAAGTGAGGTTAGTTTGGACTGCAAGTGTGCTTTCGTCGTTAATGGCTAAAGTGAGTTTTCAGCCGGCTAGAATCCCTGTTTTCCTAGATAGAATAAGGAGTCTGCTTAGACCAGATCGATTCTTAAAGTGTAGTGGAAAGTAGTACTTAATTGTCTCGTAACCACCTCTATTTCTCGTTGTTTAACCTACAGGAAACGACTCTTATGTCTTATGGCAAATTGGGATGGCTAAGCACGCAAAGCAAAGGGAAGGCAACTACTCATTAAAGGGAAGGCAACTACTCATTAAGTTAAGGGAAAGCACTACTCGGCACAGATAGAATTCAAGGTCGCTGCGGGGCCTGGCAATACATCTATCTTATCCGGCTTGGCGCCCGACCCCGACCTCCACTCTCACTTACTCTGATCCTCTTTATGCCCTTTTCTATATCCTTTTCTATATGGGCTACAATCTTTTGTGCTTATTTCAATTCTGATTCCTACTCACTAAATTCCCTCTATTTTCTGGAATCTCTCCCGAGCGCATATCTGAGAGGAATGGAATGGAATCTATCGCTGTCAGGTCAACTCCCTTTCTCCGTTATTGATTACAAGTTATATAGGGAAGTCGGAGACTCCGGATAGGACTAAGGAAAAGTGGGAGCTTCTTCTTATTCTGTATCATCTACTGATCTCATTGACTTTACTTGCACCCGAACTGATTAACTTGAATAACCGACAACACCCTTCCTTCCCGTGTTTGCCACTGACTCTCTTGCTTGGGGCGCTAAGGGACAAAGAAAGTAGTTTTGGCTTTCCCCTGAGTAAGGTGCTTTGCTTGTGTGTAGCCATTAAAGTAGAGGTCGATTGTTGTATCCAATTGTAAAGACTAATCTCTTCATTCTGACCCTTGCATGCCAGGCAATTCCACTAGGATTCAACAAGGGATATGAAACATAGCATATTACACAGAAGACCTATCTCCTATAGTACAAAATGCGGAGAAGAAGACCAAATAGTTATATAGTGCGGCAGGAGCCCTGGAATCTCTTTTCGTTGGAGTCAAATCTTTCGATCTACCCGTTGCGCTAACAGAGTAATATGTTGAAAGTTCCGTTCGAGCATTGGCTTTACGTCTATGAGAGAGATAAGTTCCGCGTAGTTAAGGATATACGAGTTGGTTGGGGAACTCAATACTTTACTTGCTACTTGATACGAAACTTCGAGAATTGGAGTGAGTTTGGGCTAGTCTCCTGTTCAACAATTCCATCTCACTTGCATCGCCCATCAGGATAGGAATGGAGATCTCTTGCGCTCGCTAACGCTTACTTCGACTTTGGTGCCGGGCAAGAATCCAAACAAGAAAGCGCAAAGTCCATCATCAGTATAGAAAGGTTCTTGTGTAAAAAGGAGATGAGCTCATTCCATACGGCTGGCTAGTTCATCGTATCTAGTAGCTCTGCTCTGTGTCGGTAAAGTCTCAATCGAGTCAGGAACTCTTCTAACGTGTCCATTGGAAATTGATCTCTAATTACCCCATTATATAAGCACTACTCCCTTAGAATTACTTGCTTTTAGGCTTCTCTTCTGGAACTCTACTTTAATTTAATAATGCATTTCATCTCTCTCGCAACAAAACTACAGGAATATGGAATCTAGCGAGTGAACAATCGAAAGCTGGATCATAAGCGGGAAGGGCAGGTTTGTTTGGTTTTACTTCATTCTCTACAAAGTGCTCAACAACAGCATTCATCAATTCTTCCTATCTTGATAGCATTAGAATCTTTTTCTGCAATCTGATCTTATGCTTCATAGAGTCCAGTGATTGGCTCTAAGTCCGGATCTGAGGAAGGCTCCTTACTACAACCTTCGTCTAACAAGGAGAAAGCCAGATTGAGGGCGACTTCCTGCTCCGCACAGAGTCCAATTGGAGACTTCTTATGCTATGCCCCCACCCATCCAACGTAAGTGAATATCTGCATCCCGGGCTTTTCACCGATGCTGTAGGGGAAGGAAGTAGGCCTATGTCGAACATTCTTCCTCTTTCATTTACCGACAAAAGAACAGAAAGATCGTTGCATATAAATTCCACTGCTTATCAAGGCGGCTTTATCCATCCCTTCTAGAACTCTTTACTGTACCTATATGATTTCTAAGGTCGATAGTTGTCCAGTCCATCGAATGTGTCAATCTAGGCATAGTTAGCACAATGAGCACTTTAGCAGTGGGAGGTAGTTGTCTAATTGGAGAATGAGGGGCATAGTTAGCACAATGAGCACTTTTGCCGTGGGACTACGTAGGCTAGTTGGAGAATCCTTTCTTTATAAGACATATGAATATAGTGCTCGCTTGCTTTCTTGCTCGCTCTAGTGCTGGAAGGTGGTAGCTTTCGTAAAACATGGTACCATTTCCATCTCTCTAATAAAAGCGCTTTTCCTAAATACCATTATTGATCGAATCCGCTAGCTATGAGAATCATCTGGCTAATGAACAAGTTGGAAAAAGCCCGTACAAGTAGCTCCGTCGAAGAGCGTCATCAGTTTTTAGATATTATTCAAAGAGAATCCCATTTCTTTTGTATCTAAGTTGTCAAAGAATTGGCTATGAAAGTTGGCTGCTTCCAGGAACGAAGGAGCTGGTATGATAAGACCAGGAAGGTAGGTTGTCACTGGTCTGATAGGGCGAGGAAGGGTTTTCTTTGTGTGCTCGCAAGCTTGGTCAGAGCTCAAAGCGTGTTTCGAGTGGTTTACGACATAATGCGCATGGTGTAAGGCTGTCGAGTTGCTACTACAAATTATTTCTAACTGGACGTCGAAAGACTTTATTCCTCAAGGGGCGACCTAATATCTGTAGAATGGGGAGCCACAAAAGAATCCTTCTCAGCCAGCCATTCCTCCAGCTGAGCAGGCTATGGGAGATCTTGATTGAGCCTTGCTATTAGCCCATCTTCTGCTTAAGAGGTAACATCTCTTGCTTTCCTAGGATGAGGATCTTAGACAACGGTTGAGCGCTAATTCCTTACAAAGATAAAGGGAAACGAACTTACTTATCGCCAGAGGTGCCGTGCCCATCTATTATTTCTTTTATGCACCAGTGGTTGGGCAAGTTCAATATTCACCAGTGGTTGGGTCAATCACACCAAACCGAAATCAGAGAATGGAGTCTAGTAAAGAAGACTTGAAGAAAGAATCTCTCAAAGTATAGTGCTCAAGGACAGAAGCCTTTTGTAGTAACCTTAGAAGCCGGTCTGTTCCCGTGTGAAGCCAGGCACGGTAGGAGATATCGAAATCCAAATGGAATTATGAGAAGACTGTTCGAGATACATGGTAAAAGCACTCCAACCTATAATGAAATGAATCAAGGTCTTCCGCCAAATCGATAACTTACAGAGTAAGGGAATAAGCCCGAGGCCATTGAGAGGACGAGCCCTGACTTCCTTTATGAATCATCATCGGGGGGCTTTCTCATCTGCTTTTTCTGACCCTAGGAAGGATGTGGCTAGGCTATAACAATTGGGTTTTTTGTTCCTCTCACACCAATGATGAATTGGATCATTATTTCTCAAGTTCGAACCCTTTTCTGATCAGGTGCAACTATTTACTCAAGAAAGAACTTCAAGACCTACAATTCTATATGGAAATGCAGAATCCATCTATCTATCTAGAAAAACAAAACCACGAATGATTCCCCATGAAAATGATTTTGAAACCTGATGTTATGTTGCTTTGCTCCCATTTCGTTCTCAGACTTTTCCCTAATTAAAACAAAGAATCCCGATGTATACTTGATTTAGGTAAGACAAAGAATCCCGATGTATACTTGATTTCGGTCATCTAAGAACATCTGGCCACGCCTGAATAACACGATAGCTCCAACGGAGAGGATGTGTTGACATGAATGCGGATTCCTTTACCTGGAGAAAGCCCTCCTCTCTCTGTATCCTGTATGCAGCATATAAGTTCGGTTTCCTCGGTTTCCGCATGAACTTACTAACAATACCAACAGCCTATCTATGTATGTCCGGTCTTGTCATAGTCAGGTAGATGAGACTTCAGTCTATACATGGAAGGATCTTCCAGCAGTTCTCCTTCATCAATTGATAACTTATGATTCAATTCTACTATAGGAATAGGAGTCTAAGCGGGTTAGCAAGCAGTTAGACCAGTTCGAGAGATAAGGGCTATTGTATGAGAGCTAAGGGCTATTGCATATTTGCATTGAGATAGGACTCACTGAGATACCTTACAAGGAAATACAGGAGTCTGCCAAACAAGGGTCTTTCCATGTCGACTTTTAGATGAGATTCAGGACCTTAATGGAAATGCATTCTGGTTTTACTTACAATTTTCTATAGAGAAGAGCTAGAACTGATTAAGATTGCTTGACAGAGTCGTTTCATTTATACTTCTCCTCAATCCCATCTTTTCTCCGTGCTGAACCGATCGAACTCAAACGTCGGCGCTTGTGCTTTGAGTAGTCTAGGTCCAAGATTGATCAATCTCCATGGGAAAAGCACGATATTTCATTGTTTTATCCAAAAGATATAGATCTCTTAAGCAAGCCTACCGTCTGTCTAGGTAAGATGCCAGCTTTCCTATCTCTAAAAGCGATTCCTTAGATAGAGAACAACCACTTCAAATCTAAACGGGGTTCCACTTTATCATCAAAAAAACAAGGCTCTTTTCCAGTCCGGTCAAGCTCAAATTCCATGTTCAATTTCAACGAGAATAGGGCCGAACCCCAACCCCTTTCCGACGGCCCTAAAGAGTTCTTTGAAGAAATGGAATGAGCAAAGGTCAACTTAGACCCGGGAACTAGCGTAGGTCCACACACACATATGAGTCTACTCCGGTCCGGCAGTTCTTCTAACGCCGACAGGCTATTCTTAGAGCTCTGCCATTCTATTCTTCTGTAGAAATGACTAAACTACTCCTCTCCTCTTTTACCAGATATAGAAAGGTGCCTCGATCAAGACAAAACGACGGCTATCATTGATCCGCAGCGTTTCAAAAAGCCGTAGTAATGATTAGTCCCGCACGTGTGTGAACAGGCAGTTTTCCTAAAGGCCTAAGTCCAAACAAACGTTGCCTTGGGGTTGGAATTTGTCATTTGATATCACTTAACCGTTACGTCAAAACGGGATCGTTTCACTAAATAAAAGCGGTTCATGGCCCCAATATGGCCAGGTTGCAGTTATCCACCTTTGCATAGAAAAAAAAGGTGCTTCTTGCCTTTCTTCTGGAAATGATGAAGGGGCGGCCTTACCTCTATATTTGATACATTCTTGGGAATTAGGAAAGTCCAACTGATCCACTACCAGCCTAAGCCACGGTCCCAGAGCTTCATCCGCCGGAGCACGTTCTCTCTCCATATGCTCTATGGACAACAGCGCCATGGCTATTTCTTCTCTTAAGTGAGCAATGCAATCTAAGGTGCTTCATTCAAGCCTATTTTCTGTGCTTTGCTCCTCATATATCCCTGGTTTCGTCAGCCAAGTCACGTATACAAACACTGATGATACTGGGGATTCCACTATTGCACCGAACTCTACCTTACTTATAGTTATTCTCTACCTCACTTCTAGTTATTAGTTTAGGGTTGTTGATGCTCCTCGACAGGCTTATTGATGTGACTTTAGGAATGGTTTCGGGGTCGATCTAGATGTGTATGTTTCTCGGGTGTGCCATAGTGACATACTCTAGTGCCATACCATATCATAACATAGTGCCATAACATACTATATGCTGTGTTGCAGTGCACCATACTATGGTGGAAATCAATCAATAGAGGTAGGTAAGTTGGCGAGTGGTTTCAAGAAAGAAAGACAGAAAGAAAGTGGATTAACTCGCTCATTGTTCGGTCGTGTATCGAAGGGCCAGCGCACGCACAGATATACCATTAATTCCGTCAGTCTCCGTGGTTTTTCTCTCATTCATGGAGTTGCGATCAACAGGTCTCGGTGCCCGCTTTTTTTCATTCTACTGTTGGAATTGCTCTCTTATACAACTTAGTTGGGATCTATTAGGGGCTTGCCTATGCGGGGCTACCGCGCTTCAGTCTTCTTAGGCAATACCTGAGATTCTTAATGCTCCCCCACAAGAATTGGTTATTACTTAGGTCAGGCCATCTCCGGCTTCAGTCTTTTACTTACTGTTGACATTCTGATAAGATTAAGTCTCATTCTGTACGAGACCTATAATATAAGACAATAAACATGGGAATCAACACCGGCTCCTCTATGACTGAGTGGAGTTCCCGGGGTTAGGTTTCCGTCTTGCTTTTAGTTTGTTTCATCCTTGTATGGGGTGGTTTCATTCGTTTTTTCAGGCTAATCGGATACTAGTGATTCCCTAATTTGATACTGGATTCTCATGCTAATAAGGGGAAGAGCCCAACCCAGGAGCAGAAGAGTCAAAGGTTCAATAAAGCTTTCAAGCCAAGAAGGACAGCTTTTAGGTTGTTAGTGAAAGAGGGGATATCTGATTTGAAGCAGAGAGAGGTAGCTTTAGTTCCAGCAGTTCAGAGGATAGAATAGCCAGTAGCGAGGGCCTGTTATAAGCAGTTCAATCTTCTATTAGCAGTTCCATTCCTTAGTGTAGTAGTTGATCCTTACTGTAGTTGTCGAGTGCTAGTGCTCTAGTGGAATCCTTGAGATAAGAGTGTCGGGCTCGGGCGTTCCCCTACTGGTTGATGCTTCTACGGATTAGTTGAATTCTATGAGGCCCCGTATAGGGTGCAATTAATCAAGTGTGAGCAGTTCCATTCTAGCAGTAGCCCTTGCTTGTCTCTTAGCTCCGAGTTCTTTTCTCTAACAAATGGGTGCAATTGCCTTTTTTGAGTTCCGGTATTGGAAGCAGTAGCTCCACAGGTTTCAAGTCCGGGTAGTAAGAAAATCGTCTACATGCGCGATAGCCCTGCTAGCAGTAATTTCGATTCTAGCAGGTTGCTCAGCTGCCCTTGTCCCCGCTTTCATCTATCATGGGGGCCTAGTCGATTCCCAGTTTCTAGTTTCAGTCTTGTTCGCCCTGGTTCTATTCTATTCTATCTGGTAGTTAGTGAATTCCTCGCTGTGATGGAGGCAAGGCAGACTCTCACTCTATACTCGATATATGGCAAAAGCAAGGCGGATAGTAATTCGAATTCAAAGAAGGAAAAGCTCACTAATATAATCGAAAAGAAAGTCAGCTTAGTTGGTCCAAGGAGAAAGTATCATAGGTGTTAGAAAGCAAGGCAGACCGATCAGCGGGTTATTAATAAGGAGGGGAAGGCGAACTTACAGGAGTCACCACGGTGTGAAAACAACCTGGGATGCAGTAATGCTAGTTCTAAAGCAAGCCAGGGCAGGCTCATAAGGTAGTAAAAGTCTTATCAGATACTCGTTCATTCTCATAAGCTTTAGTTCGATCACCTGTTTTGAGTTAAGATAGTTCACAAAGAAATCAATATCCGATTTGGATCCAGTATCTGTTGACTTAATGGCAGTAGCGGCATACTTCTATGGAGTGGGTACGGACGGATTGTATTAATATAATCGAATATGGGAAGAGTGTATCGGTAGAGAAGGAACCCAGTACGATGTCTTATATGTGACTTAGTTGTTTGATACGGTGCCCCAAAAGAAAGACAGCTTCCATGTTTTGAGTTCAAGCCTTAACCAAGTATATAAGGTGAAAGCCCTAAGCAAGTATATAAGATAGTGCTCAGAGGGAAAGAACGTTGCTATAGCTGTTAGTTGTCTTTACTTCACTCCCTTCTTTAAGAGCAGTTGTCTTTACTTCATTCCTTTCTCTGCTAGAGCATTTACTTGTGAAATAGACTACTTTAGCTTATTTATACCTGACTAGACACTTTAGACGAGCAATATAGTAGGGAAACCAACTGCTTGCTATAATCTCAAATAGAGTAGGACAACCAACTGCTTGCTATAATCTCAAATAGAGTAGGACAACCAACTGCTTGCAATAATCTAGTAAGGTAGCGAAACCATTAACTGATGATATAAGGTGTGGGTCTGTGCTCAGACTAATTCATCACTTCCAATATATTGATTATTTACTAGCAGCATTGCGGACTCCAACCAAACAGCTCAACTCTACAACACTATCATCACAAGTAAGGCCGGCATAGAGGGAACTTGTACGAGGCCGAGACATAGAGGGAACTTGCTTGCTTGAAATGTTCTGCTTGCTAACATAGCTCCGGAGCACTCCGAGATGGAAGATCAAATTCACTTCTTTTTTCTTTGGGTTCAAAGGGCAGCTCCGGTAGGCCATTACTTCTGTAGCAATAATGATAAAGGATCTCTATCTAAATAAGAGAGTGTTTCACTTCACACTTGATTTCAGATTTTCTATTTCTTTGCTCTTGGGCTTGGAGATTCTATCCCTTCCCCCTTATTCTAATGCCGGCACAATCTTGTGAAAGAGCATCCTAAGGATAACCACTATTTGAGGAGAAGACAGATGGAAGATACCTGCTTGCTATACCATAAGTGGAGAGGACGTCTGCTTTGATGGAGATGGAAGATACCCCTGCCATAAGTGGAGAGGACGTCTGCTTTGATAGAGATATGGGTACGAGCCCTACTTCATACCGATGCTAGGAATCTCGAATCAATATCCGTTTACTGACCTGGCTCTTCAATCGACACAGCTCTTGCGGATGCCCATGCTTTGATTCGAAAGCCCTACAGTCTTACAAGGAGTATGGAATTCCTCCTCCAATCTTGCCTTGCCCCCGTCCCAGCTACGAACACCTTCCTACTGCAAGGTTAGGCTCCGCCCTTACCCTAGAATCCACTCCGGGTCGTAGGAGCAGCTAGTCCAACTTCTTTAGCAGCCGAGAACTCCAATTTGATTGAATTCCTTGCCTCACCCTGATAAAGGTAGATGGAACTCGAATCCTTGACCTGATCTGGAATGCTACACCAGTGAACATGAGGATCCGTTTTTCTTTTGTCATTTTTGCATCAAGTCCATGCCCAATCCCAATGGAAAAACCTGCGAGCAGCCCCCATAGCTCTAGAATAAACCCGTCTCGTCTTCCCCAATCCCTGAGAGCCCGCCCCACCTACGGGGCCTAGCCCTCTTTCTCAACCTCTGGGGAAAACTCCAAAGTGGCGCAGAGAAAGAGAAAGGCTTCTTACCTGTTACCCACTTCTGCCGGATGGGAACTCCACGAGGGGTATGATCTTACTTACCTGGCCCAGTTCAGTCCGCTTCAGAGTTCGGTAAAGTAGCAAGCCTACAGTAATTAACCAACACTCAGTTAAAGCTTACAGGTACTGGCAATAATCTGCTCTGCTCATCTCGGTTGGGAAAAGTGTGGGCCCGGGAGCCGGATCGAGATCTAAGAAAAGAAGCATTGGTTCCGGTCAGTATTCCGACTTATCCCACCCATCTCTTCCTCATGGAATCCAGAATCATTCCAATCTATCATAAGAAATCCCAGCTATCATTCCAATCTATCATAAGAAATCCCAGCTTGGTAAATCACTACACTGCTCAGCGCCCAGAAATCTCCTTTCCGTTTTCAGAGAGGATGAGCTTTGTTATCTGTCTTTCTGTCTTTCGGGATCGGTTTCATTGGTTGTTCGAGATCTACGATTGATAGAATCACTACGTGTGGGGGGTCGGTCAACTTGATGCGGTAGAGGCATGAGTTCTGTTCGATCTTGTGGTGTATTCGTTTGTCGTGAGTAGGGCCTCCTTCTCGTTGATCAGTTCGCCTCCGCTCTATAGAAAGGTATCCATTCCTACAGTCAACGAACGCGTCCCGGGCCGGATTGACTAACCTCACCCTTAAGGGGGCCTTGCCATAGTTTGGTTCTCTGCTTTAGTGTGATTGACGAAGGCTAGGCTAGGTTTGGGAATACCCAAAATCAATTCAAACAGCAAAGGGGTCGATAGTTGGCAAGGAAGTTTATCCCCCTGCTCCTCCGGTCGAACTCTAATTCTTGAAATGGGGCCCTTTTACCAACGGATATAAGATGATAGAGGGGCCCACTCTCGTAGCGTTGGACAAGCTTTAACCGAAAGAGGCCGTCTCACTTCGCTTCGTAGTCTTTTCTGATGCGGCGATCGATCTTACCAAAGAAATCAAAGGCCTTTCATCAATCTAGCAGCATTCCCTTTGTAAGGCCCTGAAAAGCCTTTAGGTCGGGGCGTGGGTACATGCAAGGGAAAAGCGCGCTAAAGGCGGTACATGGCTTTCGCTTCTTATTCCAGGATTCCTTACATGGCTTTCGCTTCTTATTCCAGGATTCCTAATCAATTCGAGTTCATGGACACGCCTCCCAAAGCGCACGATTGGATTCTACCTAGTTCCATTACCTATTTTATATAAGTAAGAACGTTCCCTGAGCTCGTATAGGCACATGCTCCCGCTAACCAATTAAGGAAAAAGAACACTTTCTAAAGCATTGGGACTTACTCGCTTCTCCCCATGAATGAACACTGATGGAATCCATCGAGAGGTCGGGTTCAACAACTTCGGATGATACCTCAGCCATATCAAAGTCAAGAAACCTTTGAGAGTGGGTCGCTTTTCAAACCAAATCCTTTCCTTAGGGGTTGGCCCAAACATGAGGAGTTCGACTCCCTCGAGTGTCTTTGAAAGACTTATGGACTCCCAGGGCTAAGGCAGGTGGCATAGCGCAGTCCTAACCGATGTGGTTGTCAAGTCACAACCTAAATAATCAAATGATTCTCCTGTTACTTTGCGTAGCTATTTATGGTCAAAAACACGCTCCCAGAATACATTGCCCCTTTTTCTATTTGAAGAGAATCCGTCTAAACCCTTAGAGTGGGGTAGTCGAATGTGAGAAAGAGAGCCATTTTGCGCTGAGCACGGCTGGTTCCACTATATGGAGGGCTCAGATCAAGTAGAAGTGCTTTGCTTTGCTTTCCTTCACGCTGAGGGTGAACTGGAGATTTCAGGCAGCTCGGAAGATTGTTGATGCCATCAATCTGCTAGGCCCGTCTGTCTGTCGAATCGTTTTTCAATGCATGCGATCTTTCGAGTAGGAGTCGCTGGCACTGGCTTTCTCTTCCGTCCTGTCTTTTCTTTTTGAAATACTATTCCTTGGCATTAAAGTGTTCTTTTCTATAATTAGTAAATTGGGGTTTCTTTCCCAGGTTGGATATATGGAGGTGAGAGAGGGACCGACTTCATGATGGCTCCATTGGTTACCAGCCAATTGGAGTGAAAGTGGACTAGACCATAATACTTTCTTTGCACCTGAGCGGATTACCTCGTCAAACTTTACATGTCTTGGTTTGGATTGTCAAGGGTTATTGCGCTGGGTGTCAATGGCCACTTTCCAATTGAGAACCTCGCCAGTCCAGGATATGGATGGTGTTCTCCTTAATTCCAAATGCACTTTCAAGGAGATTAACCGTAAAGATCTTCCTTGGATCTACACCATTCCCCTAAACAAAGGGATTACGTGGGAACCTACTTGGAAGGCAACCCAAAATGATGATTGAGTCTTAGTTGGAATAGGGGTTTTCTAACTTCCACGAGGCTGGACAAAAGCACTCATATATTAACGTATCTGGACAAAAGCACTCATATATGAACTTGATAGATTGCAGCTTTTGCGAAGAATGTTCATACCATCTATACCGGCCAGATGGGTTATTCTCTCCGGGTATCCTGTTTTCCCCTCGGATCTAGTAGGAGTTGGATGAGAAGTATACCACGAGGGCTTGTAATGAAGATCGTCGAAGACTATGAGCAACTCTGGCTTTGCCTCGGTCGCCGCTGCTTATTCAGATCGGAGGCTACGGTCGGTTGGCTTCAGTGGTTTAGGGGGCCGGGCAGAGAAGGAAATTCTCTATAGGTAACTACTTAAAGCAACGTCTTCTCTATCCCATCCATCGGGCTCATGACTTGTATTGACGCACAAACCGTGTAAGATACAAACAATAAGTTCTGTATTTTGCTTCGTATCCGGTCGGTCTTGGCATTGGCTGTAAGGGCATGCCTTACTCCTCACCCTAGGTATCTCATTGATTGAAAGGCACTTTTTCGCAATTGTGAAAGAAGCCAAGCCTAGGACTTCCATGAAAAACGGCTCTTGGATTCGAAATAGACTTTGTAAAGCTTATTCCGAAACAAGAACTCCTGCTCTACCACTGTTAGCCTTTTGCCTTCCAAAATAGGGTATAAGCTAGTTAAGGAAGATATCCTTTTCAAAGGGTAGGAGGCTGGGTCCGCTTTTTGCCTAGAAATGAATGTATCCCAACAGTTGACTCTTTGACACCGAAAAGGCTTTCACGTGAGCAATTGTTATAAGTAAGATAGTATAAGTAAGAGAGAGATGGGCATTCCTACCTTTGGATTCTTTGCATTCCTGTTTAGTAATTATGTATGTAATAAGTGTGTTTCTCTCTATGTGAATGCGGTTCCAAGCCTTCCATGTAGGCAATTACCTATGTTCGTGAATCCCTAATCTGTCTAGCACGTCATCCGAATTGTACGTCTAGGATAACGAGTGTATGAGCTTAGAGGTCTCTCGCCATTTCTTTCTCAGTTTCGTATTCGGCTAAGGGTTAATGCTAAAGTGCTTGTGTAATGATTTCCGTAGCGGTTAAGCCTTTCTATTATCTGTTCAAGCTTTGGATTTCGGTTCGCATCGAGGAAATGGGGATGCTGGTTAATAAGCCCCCTGTGGCTTAGTCGACAAAGGTTCCATCCTATCTTTCCGTTGGTGCAGTTGCTCACGGGCCTATTTCCGTAAGGTAGGCAATTTGGTCTTTCAGTCTTGTATTGGTTCTCAGTCTGCTAGTGGTGCTGCCAGCCTAGGCTAGTACGGATTTGGGTACTGTGTTCATAGTCCAACCCCAAAAATATCCTTAAGTCAGGCCCATAAGACTTATGAGTCAAAGCCGATCGTATCGCCCTTCCTTCCAGCTCAAGAGTGAAAGCACAGATGCTTTGCCTTGCCATTCAAGTCAGCCAGTGAGTCGGGCCATTCGCTATGCCATCCAAAGTCGTATAAGTCGTCTCAGGCTTGTGGTTACTCTCTTCATTTCCATTGCTTTTATTAGCCAGCATCCTTTCTCATTAGAATCGGTCTTTGATGGTCGTCGCGGTGTAATACAAACAACTATTTGCTCTTTCATTTATTGTCTTATTGTTAGTGGACGGTGGTTCAAATTATTGTCTTATTGTTAGTGGACGGTGGTTCAAAATGTCGGTACTCTTGCGGATGGTCATGTTCTTCCTTTTTTACCCATGCTTTGGTTGAGTTTAGGAGCAAAACCTTGTGCATAAACAACCCCTAGGAAATACTGATCATTGGCTTTAACTTAACGGAATGAGACTAGAAAGTAATTGGCTTTAACGGAATGAGACTAGAAAGGGCAAAGGAAAACCGCATTTGAGGAATCAGACGGATCCCTACTCTACTGGCTTGTTACTATAGCGAAAAACGGGGATGACTTAAACAGCAAACAAGCACACTCTCACCAGCGAGTCCCTTTTATCCAACAAAAATCAGTGTGGAAATAGGTGCCTGGGCTAATAACCTTCTTTCAGCGAGCAACTTGTTCCGCTAATAACCTTCTTTCAGCGAGCAACTTGTTCCATTTATCTGTTTCTCCTTACGTTTGAAAGCGTGTGTTTTCTATTGTTGATTCTTAAGTGATATAGATCAATGTTTGGACTGTGTTTGCCTAGGGAAAACATTTTCCGATGTTTTGTATTACCTACACTAGTCACTTTCTCGCCTTAGGCTTAGCCACTCTGAGCTCATAGGGAGCTAACTTATATAAATTTGATTTACAAGAACCACTAAGTCCTCACTGTTCAATACAAAGCTCTTGAGTCTTGGATTTGATTATACCATTCTATTCCATTTTGTTTGGCCATTCTATTCCATTTTGGTAGTTCAATCTGAGTACTCTGTGCCGGCTTAGACCTGCTACTACTGCTTATCCTTTGCTTGGGGTAGCTGTCCTCGTATAAACACCGCTTCGTTCCTCACGAAGCCATTACCTGTAACCACATCATCGAACCTCCTGTACCACAAGAAATAGGGAGACTCTTTTTTTCCAGACAAGCAAGGATTTGTCCAATCGACATACTAACCTTGTTCTATGATCCTGCTATGACCATGAGGCTACTCTATATGTATCTCCTCAAAGAAATATCCTTGAGCGGATGTATCTCCTCAAAGAAATATCCTTGAGCGGAAAGCAGTGCTGTCTTCACTCCGGTTTTGCTCTAAATCAAGTGATGCTGCTAGTGAGATCAGAACCATAATCGTTTTTAGCTTCACTCAAGTGGTAGGGTCTCAGGATGACTCGAGTGGACCTCCTACGAGGCTCTGGCTCCTTAACAGTGGGAAACAAAAGACCCTTCATTCGTACAGAGCTAGCATAGGTTTGATGCACAGGGTAACACGAGTAGCGAAAGACGGAGCTCGCTCATGCTCTCATGCTTCACACAAGCCCAGTATAGAAAGCTTTCATTTCCAACCATATCATATGTATTCTCCGATCTAAGAACCAAACGACTGGGAAGGCTTGAAAAGATGGCTTCCAAGGCCAGGGCTCGGCTCGGCACAATTAACCAGTTTCTCGACTTACTTAAGAACAAACAAGCGTTCGCATCGATGCCCTAGCTTCGTGTTACGGGCACAAGACAAGGGAAATACTTGTTCTATTGTTAGACGTCATGTAATATTCATTCAGAGTCGCCAGGCGGGCTTCAGGCTTCAACCCCATTGATAGAAATAAAACCACTCCTCCCTGTTAGACTAGGGATCTAGCTCCCAACGACGCTCCCCCGAATGGGTTTCTTTCGAGTAAGCTTGTTGCATCAAGGCATGTTTTGACATTTCGAAAAAGTCACAAGCTTCGTAGAAAGCTTTTAGGAGGGTCAATTCCGTTAAGGTAGCATGGATAACTCATCTGCTTGTCAGGTGTAATACAAACTAGTAAATAAGTGGTGTCAAGAGTATACAAATGGATAAGCGCACGGTAATGAGGTGGGCAAAGCAATCCAGAATGAGCGCACCGACGGACCATACCATTAGGCGGTCAGTCAATCTATATAAATAGCCAAATAGCATTCATTTCCTATCCCTTTTTCCAAAGTGTCTTTCCATTTCATTATCCGTTTCCGTCTACTTTTCCTCCACGGATGAATTTTCCCTTGCCTTGCCCTAGCTTCCAGAAAAAGAAGTCAACTGCATCGCTCACTTTTGATATTCTGCCTTAATCAAATCCAACTCCATTGAAGGGGAACGCACATACTACACCCATGAAAGCTTGAAACTCGGTTGATTCTATTTCCAGAAAAGCTTTTCAAGTTCAAAAAGGGCCCGATGGCTTTCGATTCCTTTTGTATAGCCATAGCCAAAATCGACAGAAAATGAGTGATTTTCAACTTCTTACTTACATACTGGTGAAACTCTACTGGTGTTTATGCACAAGAAATCTCATTCCCGGAATTCTCTGTATCTGTAAGGGTGCACTGGGACTAGATCCCTTCCTAACTGAACCACTCTACAAAAAGAATAGATACAAAGTGGGGACTGCAAACAAAGGAAACTCTAAAAGGCTTGCGGAACTTCCATTCAATGGAACTAGCAATAGCTGCCAGCATAGGCTTGTGTTTTTATTAAAGGAGATCCGGCTGTAACAGACTCAACGATGGAATTAGCCCTTGGAAAGGCAGAGGATAATTCGAAAGCTTGATCACTCGCTTGCTCACTTACAGCATAAAGGAATTAACAAAGAGCAACTCACCTTTCTGCGTTATAACATTAGGAACCTGACACCCATATGAAAGAAAGCAGCCAAGCCAAAACAGTAGATAAGATCAGAGACGGGTTTAGCGAGAAAAGTGCTTAGCTCACACCTATCTTGGATGAAATAAGAAAAAAAGCAAGCCAGCCTGTTTAGGTAGAAAGAACAGCCAGTGTCAGAGAGATGACTTCTGTTTCACTCTTCCTTATACATGAAGGGAATTCATGCCTTAATGGAATGGAATCCGGGATCAAAGTGGATTAGGTGAAGTTAAGGCAAGCATGAGTTCAACCCTTTTCTAATCTGGACAGGATCGATAGCCGTTCGACCTGAGGGAAGTGCGGTCTGATTCCGTATCCCCAATTTCTTGGTCTTTCTCAGACTGACTCTATTAGTTGTCATAGTTGTCAGATCAATTCCAATTCATTCTTTAATAGAATAGGAAACGGGCAGAGCAGCGGCTATCCTGAATGGGGCCTATGACTCAACGACTATCTATGAATGACCAGGATCGGAATGCCAATCGACGAGATGCGCCTACGACAGATTGAAAGTGAAAACTATGATGACAGGCATCCTCACTTACGCAACGAAATGACGAATCCACCGATCATAATAGGAAAGGTCAAGGTTTGCCTCATACCTTTTATTGCGAGGTGAAACACTAACCAGGATACATGATCCTAGGCGAAAACATGAAAGATGAGCCAATCATATCATAAGCGGCACACCATCATTTCCTACATAACGCGAGAAACCAACTACTCATGTTTCAATGAGTCAACTGCTTATGGACCACATAGGTTATTCTTTCCAGCGGAACAGAAGGCTCTTCAATCTATTTCCAAAGCATACCCTTTAACCAAAGGAAAGGTATGTTTCTGATTTCCGGCTCATCCCTTTCCATCAACCCGACTTTTCTCTTGAAATTACATTGGCATATGCCTCTGTCCTCTGAGCCTTCTCGGATCGGTAAAGAAAAAGCGGCTTTGTTAGAGTATTAGGGAGGCACCCACTTTAGGCGCCAAGATAATGAGTTTGTTAACACCCAATAAGGAAAAGTCAAACAGGTTGGATTACTTTAGTGTCAAAAGGTTTCTCCCGGGGATTATAGACTAGACCTATATGCTCTGGCTAAGGCTCTAGGGCCACTGATCATTAGGTTCAGTCCCTGGTGATCGAACCATTACTATAAGGTTAACTCTGTCCCTCTTTCTTACGATACAGTTTAGTCCGTCCCTTGACACCATTCGAAAGTAGGAGTCTTTACTAAGTGCTTCTCTTCTCGGGCTCGGGAAAGCTATTCAGGCAAGTTCATTTTCAAGCCTTTAGCCGAATAAAGCTATCAGCAAAACTGGCACCTCACCTTTTGTCTGGCCCAAAAGCAAGGAACTTCAATTCGATCAAAGGCAAGGCAGAATCCTTAGAAAGAGAAAACTTGCACGCAAAATCAAGATATCAAATAGAAACTCATACTGACTAGACCTCCTTTTTCATCAACAACCCTGACTGGATACCCTTACTTTGATTTCTTAGGTAAACTCTCTCATTGCCCGAACTCGCATTAGCACTTAGTATTGTTGCACCGAGTCAAACAGGAAAACAACCTGGAAAAGATGTTGCAGGGCATATAAGATGGGAATTGGACCTTTCTTGCTATGAAGTAGAAGATCCTCTTGCTCGAACTTAACTTTAAACAATGGAATGAAACAATTTCAATGAAAACTCCCATACGCGGCACTGTTTATGATCCTTATTGGAATTAGAATCCAGCTCTTGATCCGGTTTCTTATCCGTCTCCTGACTCCAAAGCTTACTAATGCTATAGGGCGCCAACAAAGCATTCAACTCATTCCGAAACGAGAACTCTACTTTCTGCCCTTACCAAGAAAAGAAACATCATTGGATGCTCCATCTTCTTGACCTACAGAAGTACCTGATCCATCTTTTGAAACAGCTTCTTCGGGAGTCGACAAAACATCTGACTTGATAACGGAGCTTCTTGATACCACAACAAAAGAGGGAACTCCTATACTTTGAGCGTTAGCGGCACATTGAGGAACAGGCAATTCTCTAAGACAAACGGATTCCACTCATTCCCTTAGGGCGCGTACTTTCTTATAACTCGAGCTGCCTCGACGGAAACTTATGCTCTTTGAACTCTGACTCCTTGAATTAATAAGTAGGCCTGAAGCAAGTGCTTTGTTCATCGGGAGCTAGCCGAGATACTACACTCGAACTGGAAATCCAGTACTTACCGTTTCAAAGCCAACAAGCAACGGATAGACAAGCAGACAAGCAACCACTAGACAAGTAGGCAAGTGGACAAGCTACCACTCCAACCACGAAGCTATCAGCCAATAGTAGAGGAGCCATACAAGATCAGAGGAGAAATCATTCCACTTGAAACTAAGAGACAAGCAACTATAGTCTAAGGAGCTACGGTGAGCAACAGGAGGAGTGAGTTCAAAAGTGCTGTGTTCGGCGCCTATTTAAGGAAGAGTAAGGGTTCCCACTTCTACGCCTTGATGACAATGCATTTCTATAGCCGACCCGGGCTTCACTATCTTGTTCTCTGGCACCAATCCGGGCTGCACTATCTTGTTCTCTGGCACCAATGAGAAGAATTTGGAAACCAACTGCTCTGCTGCCCTTATCGTTCCGTAAACCCATCCTTTTTGTCCGCGGGTGAAATCTGCTAATGGCAAATTACCCATAGAGCCACCTATCGGCTCCTCTAATTCATTTCTTCTTAATCACTGAAACCCTTGCCTTGACTCTTAACTGTCTTCATCATTAATATCATCTTTTACTTGCGCATTAGGATCCAAGCCAGCTTCCTCTCCTTATCTTTATTCTTTCTTATCTGAAACAAAGGGAAAAACGAAAGCCTAAGCGCCTAATTGAGACGACTCAACTGGAACACCGCTACTTGGGCATTAAAAAGTCAAAGACAGAAATAAGTAATCACTCGCCCAACCATGTGCTCTGAACCAACCGAGTATTCTTTCTAGGCTCGGGAGTTAGGAACAAAAAAAGTATCTTTCCGGAAGTCACCAATTCCCGGCAAAAAACCATAGCACCATCAATTTACCTAATAGACCGATCAAAAGTCATGAGCTTTTTGACGTTTTCCCGTGCAACAACGCTGCCGCGTCACATCCTGTTCCTTGGCTGGCAGCAACCTGATTTCCCTTAATAGCCCGATCCAAATCTCAGAAAAATGGAAGAAACCCGTGTTTTTTGGTAGCAAAGTGATTTTAGCTAATAGCGAGGTCAAAAAGTCATGAGATTTCACAAAACCCCGGGAAAAAACGTTGCAATTCTTGACTTCAGTACTTCTCGTCTCGGTCGGTAGGCTTGTATCCCCAAAGGCTGCTACTGCCCGGTTTCAGTCTTAGTCTTCCCTCGGACAGGCTTCGACTCCATAGCTTCAGTCTGAGTCCGACCGGCTTGATTCTCTGGCTTACTGGTTTCGCTCTTAGACCCCTGAGAGCAAGGCTGTCATTGGCGAGCTACAGGTTGAGGTGCGTGAGCTGCAGGCTAAGAGGAGCTGGTATTAGACTTGGGCTACCCGGGCTCATTCTGATACTCACTGGTTTGAGCCTGAGTCCCCTGAGCTACAGCCTGAGGGGAGCTAGCTTCATTCTGAGTCCACCCCGCTCCATTCCGATACCTACTACTTTGAGCCTGAGACCTAAACTTCCGGTTAAGGCCGACTACACGGTTGGTAGCTTCCTATACTCTACTCGTTGGTAAGCCCACTACTCTTTCCGTAGCCTTTGTCGTGAACTAAACCCTTCCACACACCTCTGATGGAACTTCATTATCACACTAAACTGATTGCCTTTACTTTGGATTATTGCCTTCCCGCAGTAGCTCCTTGTCTTTTTGTTTCGTGTTGTATGGCGGTGCCAGAGTATATGGGCTCTTTCTTGGCTTTCCCTTCTAGTGGAAAAACTCTGTCGTCAACTTATTGTCCGTGCTTCTTCAGCCTTAAGTCCATCAGTAGCATTGTAGATGATATAATAAGCGTTGTTGTATCAAAGAATCGGTTAAGAGGAAACGCGGTGAAAGCTTGTTTTGGAGTCCGTTTACTTATTCAGCAGTCAGGAATGAGGTTCTTCACTCTGGACTTAGATGTCTATCATCTTCTCTTCTATTCAATAGGTTTGGGAGCTTTACTTCACACAGTCCCTATAACTCCAATTCTAAGTATCGTTCAAGTGGAGTATGTATTAGGTGCCGACATTCTTTCCGTTATTTATTCTAAGGTAGAGTTCGTTATCGGAAATGGATGTAATTCGATTTACCTTTCTCAATGGGCTCTCACAATAATAGTAGATAGATAGAACGCTTGTAAGGAGTGAGTTCTATTGAAACCAAGAAATATAGGCCTGCCAGCCATCCACACCAGAATAGAGAGAGTTTTCCGAAAAACCAGCTAGTGGAGGAAGACCTCCTAGAGATAAGAGACATAGGGCTGAAGATAAAGCCAATAACGGATCTTTCTAGTATCACCCTGCATAATCTCGAATGTTCTCAATTCTTGTACATAGACCAAATAATACAATGAAAGTAGAAGTTCCTAGATTGATTGAGATATAGAACAGCATATAAATGGTTATCATGCTTTGATATCAATCATTTGAGTCTCCAACAATTCCTTCCAATAATGAAATAGATGATTTGCCCCGATGGACGAATATGCAAGCAGTAGTTTCATGCTTGTTTGAGTCATAGCAATGAGATTCCCAATATAATGCTCAGAATAGCTAGGATTTCCAGAATCAGATGCCTTTGAATTTGATGAGAAAGAAAAAGGAATATCGAAATGACGCGGAGGAACCAGCTACTTTCGAAGTAAGAGAAAGAAAAGCTACGACTGGAGTGGGAGAGCTTGAAGTCAACTAAGAAAGAAAAGAGGATTGATTGCCTGCTCAAAGAAAGTATGGCATTCACTGCTCTATGCAAGCAAGCAGGGTTAAGGGAAATAATGAATAACACCCATTCTGTAGGTTCCCCATTGCTTGAAGTTAAGGACTGGGTTCCGGTCAAGAATACGGTAGAATAATGGAGTAAGGTGCAGGGGTCACTAATCCGTAAAGTAAGCAGTTATGTTCCAACTATTCCCTTATCTCAGTGGTAGCCAAGATCGTGAGAAAGATAAAGCCAGCAGTCTACCCAAGAAAGCAAAGGACAGGACAGAAAGAATTGCTTGGTTGAGTTTACAGAGCCCTGCAGGGGCGTAAAGGGAGCAGTACCCTAGATTACTACCCTCAGGCACCCCAGAGTCAGAATTCCATTACCCTTACCCGGCTCCAGTCATCTTTCATTCTATCTACTTATTTGGAAAGAAAGCAAACACTTGAGAGCTCCGAGATGCTGAAACGAATCTGTTGACGCGTATATAAGTCTGGACCACTCCAACTGAAGTGAAGCTTTATACTCTGACTTTTGATACTTAACCGTGGATTCTTCTAAGGTGAGGATGAAACTGGAGCAGAAAGAGCCAAGTCACTACTGGGAGTGGAGGCGCATCCCCGAACAAGATACTGATTGGATTGAATTGCTTGGTCTACGGAACCTGAACTGTCAACTTCAACAGAACTTTCTTCACCGACAACATTGTCAACAGGACCACGAATGGAAACTCTTAAGTCGAAGGGTAAAATCAAAGAATTCAAATCATGAATGGAACTCAACCACCCATCTATAGAAATAAGGAATTGAGCTGCTACTCCCCGCGCTGATGCACTGAGTCTGCGACGTTGCTTGCTCCAGCTCACTGACCCGTTAGCGCAAACAAGTGGTAGATCAAAAACCAGTTAGCTAAGAGGTTGTCCTGTAGAGTGGGTTTGAACAAGATATTAAACAAGCGCTAGGCCCCGCCCCGGTAAGAAAGCAATGCTATATAAGACGATTTTCTTGCCCTTGCGAGCTCAACAACGCACAACGTCTTGCGCTTACGAAGTCGGCTGGAGCAAGGCCTCAATTCCATTCTTTTTTGCTTGTTTCAATTCCATTCCGAACTTGAATAACAGCTACGTGGACCATAAGAGGAAGGAGTTGACCCTGGGTGTGTAGACTCTCAAGATGACCTGAAAGCAACACCGAGAAAGAAGCTAAGCTCCATATTAGCGAGTGACTAAGTTGAAGCGCGTCGTACGAGAAAGAAGCCAGCCTTCGTCAGCAGTGAAGTATCAAGGAAAGGCAGCGGGAAACACAGAAATCAGGGAACAACACCTTAAATCCACAAAGTAATCAGGGAACAACACCTTAAATCCACAAAGGAATATCGGCTAAGACAATCATATCGGCACCCGCTACAACAATAAGTGTTAGCGACCCGAGAGCTGATAGTGGAAGAGATAGAATCTGCAAATTCCATTCAAGTCGACGAGAGGTAATGACATTCCCCAAGTATAGCTCGGACAAGAACAAGTGGTAATGCAGAAGGAGTTGATAAGTGAGTTTCTAGGTCAATTCCCATATTCTTATAAATTCCCATATTCTTATATATATATAGGAGAGATCTGATTTTGATGAACTTCTGGGTTTACAGCCCCTTCAAACTAGTAGTGGTCCAAGCTTTATCAACGAACATAGCGGTAGGGCAGCTCTCCTTTGAGTCAATTAATCTACCTTTTTTACCACGTTTAGCTAGGAAAACTATAGGAAAACTCGATTCAAATATCTAATGATAAAACGAATTCTAATATAAGAAAACGGAAGAAGCCACTAGAGTCACAGACCAGTAGTACGGAACCCAACAGCCAATTCTGATGGTTGAGGGAAATTCTTCCTACATTCCCGATACACCAACAAAGCCTAACTTGCTAACCTAACTTCTGAGGCTCCTGCCTTCAATGCATAGCTTCAGTCTAACGCTCCATTCAACATAACTTGTATGAACTATAAAGAACTCCTTCTTGCCCAACCAACCCTATGGTGTGTTCCTTCGAAAAGTATTTTCATTGCAGAATAGACTGCCTCACCGAGTACTAAGAGAACAACTCTCAAGTCAGATACATCGGATTGGGTCCTACTACTAATAAGACCTCGACTCAGAACTCCGGCTGTAGCTGCTATCTCTAAGACAACAACTCGTCAATAGGAACTAGGCTTTGGGGAGCATATTCGAAATCGACTTAGTACTATCAGAATGGAGCTGCTAACTCATAGCCTTTCCACCCCCTCGGCACTTTAACAAGAACTCTCCTCGCTTTCCAACTTGATCTATGCTTTTCTTCTTCTGCAGCTTCGGGAAGGTCAGTCTCTCTTTATCTGGTTCAATTCTGATTCTTTCTTTGGAGTTCTAGAATACAAAAGTGAGGTAGGCGCGTTAAGCTAAGGTCTTCTCATTACTAGGTCAATTCCATATTACTAGGCGGATTCCTGCTAGCGCCTCTGGGTTCAAAGTCTTATTGTTACTGGCTATATTCTTGTGCCCCGAATTCAAATAATGCAGAGTTTGGCTCTATGTCCTATTACTTATTCGTTGCTTAGTGCTCTTAGACCTATATTCCTATTGGTAGATGCGCTGCTGAGTCGTACCTATGTGGAGTATGGCCCTATAGATCATACATACCCATATTCTCCTATATCGCCAACACAACCAGGTCCTATTTTGAAAAAAGTAATAATTGACCTCCCTCTCGCCAACACCAACAAAGGGAGCGGTCTTCAACTCACACTCTCACAGAAAAACACTCATATGAATATGCAGTAGACCTCGTATCAAAGCAAGTACTTTCTGATTCCCGGCAATTAAGAGTAAGGGCCCAGCTTTCCAGGTAAACAAATTCCATTCCATTCTTAAGTACTTAACTATAAGGGATGTCCCTCTCTGGCTCTGGCTCTTTGAACTCAAACTCTCCTTTCTGACCCGAAACTAAGGGAGCGGTCTTCCACTCAGGTATGAAACAAATAATGATAATGGATCGGGCGGGTCTCAAGTCTCAACGGAAAAGGTGTTGGTGCTGTAGCTCTAAGTCTGCTATAAAAGAATGGAATGCGCTAGCTGAACACAGACAGGACTTGGGCACAGAATCCGTGGCGTCAGTCAGTCTGCAGTTTTCTTCTTAGTAGTTTCGTTCTTGTTAGTCGTGAAATAAGCCTTAGAGGGGCACATATGAATTGGTAGAAGTCTCGGTAGGCTTTTGGATGTGCACTAAAGGCGCTGCGCAGAGGCCGCAAAGAAACGAGCATGCCCACAGTGGATGCGGAATTCCAGTAAGCAGTGGAAGAGAGACAAACTCCAAAGCAAGGATGCAGGGGGTAAGTCAAAGAGTCCAATTAACAAGCAGGGCTTTCAGGGGGAAGTCCAAGAATCTCAGTAGGCAGTTACAGAATGAGTCACAAGTTTGAGCATTAGGTCTCACTGTTTCTTCTCCGGGTCAGTATGAGTTCTTGGCTTAAGCCTTATCGGTAGTCGTTTAAGACTCATGGCGGGGAGATCAAGGGTGAAACCCCGGAATGTAGGGCTTGCCTCTGTGCTCAATTCCCTATATCGAGTTGTTAAGTGGTAGGAGTCTAATTCTTAGTTTCACTGACCCGTGCTTCATTCTGTATTTCCGTGTTTGTTTCACTGACTTATGCCTTAATTCATGTATTTATAACCGAGACTCAAACAATAGACAGCAAGGCTTGGGAGTTGAAGGAGTGAGTAAGTCAGGCTTGTGCTATGCAGTTTGGAATTCCCTCATCCAGGATTTGATTCTAAGTTATTAGTTAGAAGAGCCCTATAATCAATGGTCAGTTAAATCTCATTCTGTGCTAACGGGTCTTAAAGCAACAGAATCAGGATCAGAAACACTCAGGAGTACGGATTAGGAGTTAGCCCGTTCCACAAGTCTTGTTCCAGTTACCGCTCCTTCGCATACAAAGGTGTTTCGCAGATACCTCGCAGTCTGGTCTTTCATTCTCTCTTTTATAAGAAAGATAACAGCTTCCCTTTTCGACCTATCCTCTCTTACCCGCCTTGAATGCTTGGGGTTGGACAAAAATACAGGACTTGCCCGCTACTCAGCAGGGGACACTTCAACTAATCAACTGGTGCCTAGTAGGGGCTACGAGTGTCTTTCTTTTGTATCCATTTTCGGAATTTGAGAAAGTAGCTTATCTCGTCTGCATTTAGTATTTCGTAATTGAACAAGATAATCCGCCGGGGCAGACCTTTGCTTATCGAGCTGGATTTGCAACCATTGCTTTAAGAACTTGAAACTGGATACGTGGATACCACCGACACTGACCGATTACAAATATGCCGGTCAAAGAAATCAGTCACAGCAGTAAGTTCACTGTTGCCAGCAGGGTTAGCGGCAGGGCTGCTAAGTCATATAACTCAATAGTTTACTTCTTTCTTGTAGTCCAGAGAATCATAGGGATAGGACGGAGCTAGGTCTGATAGAGGCCAGGCCGGGGCAGAATCTTACAAGCAATTACAGAGGGGCAGGTATCAAACTACAGGAACAAGATCATCTGTATTTGTAGTTGTAGCTAGAGGAGAGAGATTGGCTGTTTCCAGATCTACAGCCGGGGCAGGGCAGACCTTCTGCTAAGAATCAAGTTTACCGGTATTGCACTAAAGAATTGGGTAATTACCCTAGTGTCCCATTTCGCCATATTGTTCCCTCGCTACTATGAGAGAAGAGCACTTGATTTCATTCTTTCCTCATTAGTGGACAGAGAGAGAAGAGCACTTGATTTCATTCTTTCCTCATTAGTTTACAGAGGGGAGAAGAGCAGAGCACTTGATTTCATTCTTTCCTCATTAGTTTACAGAGGGGAGCACAGCAGGAAGTTCATCTTTATCTTATCTGCCAAGTAACAACTACTACGAGGGGTGAGTTCAAAGAGCAACAGTGGAAGTTTGGTTCTCTTTTTGAATCCCCTGTTAGTTAGTTGGATAACCTCTTAGCTAAGGGAGTGAGGGCAATCCGTTTTGTTACGACCATAAAACATAAGAAGTGATGTTAGAGTTCATTTGAAACCATCCCCTCAGTAAGGCAAGAAACTATGTTCATTATCCTTAGCAACAAGGCCTAAGCTTCCTATTAGATGCGTCAGATTGGTCATAGGTTTCTCAGAGACTGGTGAAGCAGACCTCGAATCAAAGCCTTTACTCTCCTTCTCTTCTTCCTCTGCTCCGGACTCGTCACTCTCGGCTGCGGATATCAACTCTTTAAGTCATAAGAAGTAAGGAAAACAAACAAGGGTGCAAGAAACAAGTGCTAGTGGGAGTTGTGAGTTTCGAATAAGTACGTTAGTTTCATGAGTTCCAAACAAATCGAAATGAAAGTCAGCTTTGAAGTTGAAAGAATCAATTAGTGGGCAGAAGCTGGGGAACATGAATCAGCTGTTCGAAAGCAAGTATCGGTATAAAGTGTAGTTCCAGTTCTCAAGTAGTCTCCGAGTTCTGTTGCAAGAACGTTACTTGTTCGATACTCAACTTGCCAATCTACAGTGTTATTACAAGCGACCAAGTCAGGTAGAAAACGAATGGACTGGACGCTTAGACTGGGTTAGCCCTTTGCCAGAGAAAAAGTATGGGAGATAAGCCTCATTGAGTTATACAAGGCCGGTAAGTGATTAAGTCGTCAGCTGCAAGTAAAGAAGCTAGGCTACGAGAATGAAGCCTTATTGCCTTCACATCAAGGTCTGCGGGAAGTTCATGAGTTGAATCGCGAGTTGAAAGCTTAATAGTCAGGCTCGGAGTCTCAGTAAGAAATCAGAATTAGTTGACTTAGTCGGTAAGGTGGAAAGGGCCGTTGGCAATTCAATTCTTAAGGTCAAAGTCCGGGATGTCCCTCTATTAGTCAACAAGTATAGGTGGGGTGGGAATTCCACTCATAAGTCAAAGAGACAAGCAACTCCGCCTCACACCTCGCTTCACTTCATAAGTACGGAATTCTGCCCTTCCCTTAGCATTAGTTAGTGGTCTGGTCCAAGAGATGAGCTGTTGAATCAATTATCTTTCTTATTGAGAAATTCATTATTATCTTATTATAGGATGGATGACACTTACTGAACTGCAACTACCGGTCTGCAACTCAAACTCTAACAGTACAGTACTACCAGGTACCCAACTTTTCTATAATAAAGGACATAGGCGGAGGAGAGGCTCACGAACACATAGTACATTTTACACCCATATACGGAAGGGAAGGTAGAAAACAAAAGAATCAAACCAGAACCACTTGCTTGCCGGAGCAGGAAAGTATCTCGGTGTTGGCAAAAGTTAGTCCATTCTATCAGTTGTTTCAGCTGCTCTCTCTATTCGACCAGAAAAATCATGGAATGCGCTACCAATCTTGATATTGACTTTACCGCATGTGCGCGTCGTGGTCCAAGTCGCTAACACCCCGGAGCAGGAAATGAATTGATCCAAGGGAAGAAACGGAATCACCAGTTCCAGAATTCTATCTTTTGATATCTTTAGAAAGAATAACTGAAAGATTCCACAAAAGGAGTTTCTTGAACCGGGTAGGCTAGGCTAGGCCCCCTCGGAGTAAGCTTTGTTAGCTATACTACTTAGATCAGGAACAGGACCAGGATCATATAAGACGGAATCAAGTCTAGTTCGGGTGTTGGCGACGAGCCAGCTCCACTGTGAAAAGGTGCATTTCCTGTGTTATCTCCAAGAGAAGAAGAAATTCGAAAGTCAAGGTAGAAAGGTGTTGGAACGGTAAGAGATAGAAGGATCTGGGTTTGAGCCCGCTAAGCAAAAGTACTTTCAATCAGGGGCCAAGCTGTATATGAACAAGTACTGTTTTCGTGGCTCGTTGAAACAGAAGATACTGCAGAAGTATTGGGAACCCCATAGTATGATAGAAGAAGTTCATAACCCTGTACACCTAGTGCTCTATAACGAGTTATTCGCAAGTCCTGTGCCCTTGACAGCCCGCTCCTTATTTTAGTTCGAGCACGAGTATTGTCTGCGAGATCAGATGCCCGATTAGGATCAGAGGCCGTGTAAGCTCTCGTGGAAGAATGTCCTGTGATTTTGATGGTTTTCTCTGTGTTTGTTGGCGATGAGCGGCAATCCTCTTGAGTGTTCGGGTGTTTGACCTTAATCGGGAGTTAACCTTTTTAATGGAATGGAAGTTGGAATGCCACCTCTCGAGCATTAACCATAAGTGGGACAGTGTTGGCGAAAGTGAAATTAGAAGTATGAATTGAAGAATGGAATGATGAATGCTCATCTCATCTCAACTGCCTACGGAACAGAGCTGTAAAGAAAGTGGAAAGTCAATAGGCGCTGCAAGTGAGGTAAGAGCGACGATTCAGATAAGTTGGTTCAGCAGCGGAACTTCAAGGAGAGGTTGGTGCTTTCTTGGCTTGCTCCCTTGCTTCCTGGCCCTTCCTTTAAGCGCTCACTTACCCTCTGAGATGAACTACAGCCAACTCCCTCTATATACGCCAAACACTTTAACAGCATCTTATGTTGCTGGAAGATCTTGATCCTGTTCCTTCTTATGGTTCTCGTACACTGGCTTCTTCTGCTTACGACTTGACCTCTGATTCTATTACCTATACACTTGCACCGACAGATGAAACATGAACTAGGTGTGAACAGGAGCAGAACAAGTAGACTTTCCTAGCACTTATGATTCTGTTGAAATTACTTATGCAGGAGAAGTGGACAAAAGGGATGATGTGTGTGTTGTATAGAAACTAGGTAATTCGAGTCATAGATGGATTGGATTCAGAAATTCAATGATGAACTGAGAAATCAAAGAAAAAAACGGGACTTGTGCAAACGTAGCAGTCAGGAGCAAGTGCTTATTTAGAGGCTAATTGAGTTGAATGATGACTCAATTCGAAATTCTTAATTATATAACCTACAACGAATATCGAGTTGGTACCTAACAAAACTACGGATATTACACACCGTGATCAATATATAGTAACTGATTGACCCGCACCCTTACCTGCTCAAGTCTTCTTGCATTATAGGAGTCTATTCAAGTAAGCTTAAGATGTAGTGTACCTCATATACTATTGGTCTGGTTGGTACCTCACTCCGCCTTTAATCACCCCTTATTTATGGGCACCCGCTTATACAATACTCATGGACTTTCCCGGTTTCTACGCCTTCCCACCCATCCATCGTTGTCATTAATGAAGTGTTGTGCATTAAATATCAACAAAGAGAGGGACATGAATCCACCCTTTCATCAACAATATAGGGACAGTGAGATACAAATATGGATTATCTACTTATAGTCTTCGATCTTCAATGCTTTCTTCACGAAATCTCACCTCTTTCCCTGCCCCTTATGAGCCAGTGGGTGAAAGTTACCCGAAAATGGGAATGGGGAGCTGGATCTTGACTTACCTCCTGTTCTTTTCTTTCCTTCGAGATGCTTTGAATAGCCCTAGAAATCCGAGCAGTGCTAAATACGTTGGTTGCACTCACCATAGATTTTAGGTTTAGGATCAGATCAAGAAACCGAATCATAGCAGCCATAGCTTGAATAGGTTGGGGGCGCCCTTGGGTTTAAGCTTGCCCTACTAGCTCCAACTCCCTTTGATTGAGTACAGCCCCTTGACTCGGGAGATAAGGTGCGCTCTCACCGCCTTATTCCCTCAGACACTTGACTTGCTTGGCTCCCGGGCATCTCTATCCAATGCATCATTTTCGATAGCTTGAAGAACCCCGGAACCCTTTCCCTTGAATCGCATATAGGCACCTCACAAAGTAGAAAAAGTGAGGATCCCCTCTTTCCCTTGAATCGCATATAGAGGCACCTAAGTATACTAAAGATTCCCTTAACCCTTAACCATCGGAAGAGGCACGCACCCTATATTAGAAATACTATACTATATATTCTCAATACGGAACTATTAATAGATTCTCAATACTAGAACCATTATTAGAAGAGCCTATATTTAGAAATACTAGACTTATGGACTTCCCGCTCGGTCTTGAAAGCAGAACAGGGTATTTGCAACCGAACTCAACCCTATATATCTGGAAACAAAACCCTATATCTCTTTTATAACCAACAAAGGAAGGCGGCGCTAGGGGACTCTCCAAAGCACGTAAATAAAGTCCTGCAGTCAAAGGTCTAAGACGAAACAAACTCGATGCCATATCGGTCCTCCAACACAACACCAAATAAAAGACTCTGAGATGCCCTGAAACAGCCTTTTTTCCCGGGGTTGATAAAAAGAACTCCATTTGCAAAACGCTGCTTCCTTAGCGCGGGCAGCTGACTTTCTTTCGCCAACTCCTTTCCTAGGCAACACTCCCACAGCTTAAGCGTTACGTGGGCATTCGATTCGAGATCTTATTCTTTATAGGATTCCACTGGAACGAGCAGAACCACTTGCTCCTTACAATGGCACTCGAACGTAACTTGCATTTCCAACAGAAACATTATTTCCATCTTAGGCTGAGGCTTCTGATCCTTCTTGAGATCTTTATCTGTCTTCTGCCTTTTCTCCTTATCCATCTGCTTTATCCGTGCTTATTAATACGATGTTTATCCGTGCTTATTAATACGATGAAAGTGAACTTGAAGTGAAGAAACGCGCTGAATCTGGGCATTCCGCTTCCTCACCAGATCTAGCTTCTGCTTATTCTCCTGTTTCCGCTTTTTCGACTCTGAACCTCGAAAATCACCTCCCTTCTATATGAGGGTAGCGCTGCTATCTTCTATTCCTTCACAATAGGCAAGGGAAAAGAACAAGCCCTTGTGTTAGTGAGTGAGCCGTTGAGCAAGCTATTTATTGTTCCTAAGCTTCTTCCGTTATGCGTTAGCAAGTACAATGCCGGTAAGACGGGAAAGCTGCTCCGTATTAGTATAATACTCTGTTCTTAATCCAAATGCAATTCCATCAGGGTCGGGTTTTTCGGGGCCAAAGTGTTTCTCAAAGTGGGGTTGTCAAGGCTAAACGATAAGAAAGGAGTGGAGTTATTAGTTAGGAGGTTCTGGTATAGAATTGACTAAAGACACTGAACTACAGAATGGAATCTAGTGCACCACAGCTTTAGACAAACCTGAAAATCCGTAAAGTACCTTAGGGCTCGCTCCGCCTCAATTCGATTACGGAGATATTAGGTTGCGCCATTGTGCTTACGTTGGAGTTATTAGAGTTCCCGACGACATTAGTAGTGACTTGTCTAGTAGTGTCTTGGCTGTTGCAAGCAAACCGGTACTCTGCCCACGCTACTATAAAATGAAGTCTGAAGGAACCATAGGAGTATTTCTTGAGTATAGAAGCAGTGGTAACCAGAGTGATAAATTGGATTCTTTTAACAAGTATAGTTCAGGTGCGAAAGGAGGCAGCAAGCCTCATCTCATGCCTTTACTTACCTTCAAGCTGTGAGTCAGGAGCGGGCTACGATAGATAAGGCCATAGAAAAAGCGGGATCTATCCAGTCTCTCAGGCTTGTAAGGCCAGCTGATATTCCATTCCATTCTGAACTTTTGAGCTTTAGTATATTTGTTTTTAATATTACCAAAAATCTATATTAGAGGAGTAACAACTATAGGAGTCACTCGACAAAGTAGAAACTAACCGTTCGACAGAATCTCATTTGGAATGCAAGGGAGGGGAACTTAATAAACTCACTGGTCTACTTCCGTTTTAGGGAAGGGCTTTTACTCTCAATCAGCATTCTATACAAAGTCAGGGCAATCAGATAGACTAACTGTTTGACAAGGCCCAACAATCACAAGTGTTTACGGTCAAGTTGTGCAATTAAAAGTTGAACAAGCGCCGGCTGTTGTTGGACTTGAAGTGAATCATCTCATTGTTGAATTTCTCTCTCACTCTAATGACCCCGAATTCTATATGATACGAGAACAATTGGCGTGTAGGTTCTTTGATACTTCACCGAACAAGCCATTCGAGTCGACAAACATGAGAAAGCAAACTAGGACTCAGTGCGCTTCATAAGGTAATAATAAAGCTTACTCTACTGGGCGAGATCTACTTGTTATCTTTGCTTTGCGTATTAAGTAAGTAGGTCCGCATTAGTTTCAGAAACATCTCTCTCTCCACGACCTATCCCCTCGCTTGCAACAAATCAATTTCCACTTTCTTAGAGTTGTGCTCACGTGAGCTCCAGACTACAGTGCTCTAGGAGTTTGTTTGCAAACAAGTAAATCTTTCGAGGCTAAATGCATTAGAACAACATTACCATAAATCAGTCGCATCAGTCCCCCAGCAACGCGTAAAGCATTAACCGATAAGTCAAGACAGTTGATCTTCCAGTAAAAAAAACAGAATTCAAATAATTAATTGAACTCACCCGCCCGCCTATAAGAAATCGAGGAAAGTCACCTAACTCCTAGAGTGCGCGCATAGCATATTAAGATAGTAAAAGCCAAGCCCTCCACAGGACATCCTCTTGCGCTGTTCATCGACAACCTCTTGCACCGTTCGTTCATCTGTTTGACAACCTCTAGCGCCATTCATCTGATTAGTTAGTAAAGCATTAACCACAAAGCCTAGTACAAAGTCTCAGGATCCTACCGATAGATCAGACTCTTAAGCATCATAAATCGAATCATTTCCGTTTCAAGAGAAGCAAGCAGTGTATTGAATAGAAACGGGTACTTAGGGAATAATAGGCCAAAGCATAAGCTAGATCAGAATCCTAGGGCCCAACTCATTCTTCAAGTTCTGTAGAGGTGAGGTGTATGACTTTAAGCCGAGAAGAGGAATCTTGTACTGGGCCAGGCAATGCTTTGACGCCTAGCCTCTAATAAGATAGACAGCCCAGACCTCAAAGATCTTCTTTCTCTCCCGCTCCACTTCAATTCAAAACATGCAAAGGGTTGTCGAGTTTTGTTTGCTGAATAAGTAGAAACATTGGTGCGGTGTCTTTGTCCTTTAAGTATAGGGTGTGGGTGGGGCCCGGCCCTTTCTAGTTCTGCATCAAGCAACATTCCATAATGGCCACAAGTGAGTTCCAGAGTGTAATAGAAGCTATATGACTCTAATTGACATAAGTAGTGTACCATCCGAAATGATGACTTGAGAGTTTCCGGTGGTTTGGGGTGTAAATATTAGTTTGGAAGCCATAGGTGCGCTAACGGAGTATAGCAATGAAACTAAGTGCATTAGCCTTCCTACAGCCCGGCGAGCTCCACTCAACGACTTTGTTTGAGCTACAGTGGCACATTGACGATTACAAGGAGTGAAAGCTTAACCCTAAACCGATACTTTTCTCTTTCCTTCCTGCTTCGTCGACAACTCATTAACTTGAAACAGAACTTGCAGCTGACGAAACACCCTCTGATTCTGTAATTACCAATTCCTATACTCAATACTAAACTTTTCCATGATTTTCTTTTGCTGAACGAGACTTGAATTGCAGCCCTTAACCGCACAGCTTCTTTCTACTTAGACAGCTTCGATTCGGCTTCTATATATGATGATCTTGGATTTGCTACCGTGATTACACTAACTGCTTTGCTACCGTGATTACACTAACTTGATACTGCTCAAGCATTGGAGTTTGGGAGAGTTTGTGAAGAGTACTATACTTAATTGGATGAGCAACAAGAAACCCTTCCCTTTATTCACTTATAGCATGGGTTCCCACGCTTCATACCATATCCATGGGGGGGCGATAAGAATGGAGTGCAAAAGAGGAGAGCGTTACACATATAGAAGCTCCAGTCAAAACACTGCTAACATCTTATGTAATTGCTTACTCCACTCTACTAATCCAATCAATATATGAACGATTTCAGGAAGCAATAATCATTCCTTTCTCCGTTACTAAAGTCAGAAGTGAGTTACAAAATTCTCTATATGTTAACACGCACGCTCTAGGATTTTCTCTGTTCAATTAAGTAAGTTTAGAAGGAAGCTGTCAGGTTAGGTTCATCTATGCCTTTATAGGTGCCCTACTCACAAATAATCCTCTTTGAAAATTGGGATACCCGAGTGCTTCTTGTTCTTGCGCTCTCTTATGCCGATATTAGTTCTTCTTGTTCTGTCTTTTGACTTGATTCTCAGTGGATAGCTCCATTATAGTTGTGGATAGCAATCTTCCTTTCCTTCGCCTAAGCTTGTTTAGTCTGCAGGATACTTTGCAGTAGGAAAAGGAAAGAGGCGATCTTCTCGCTTTTATAGGCATGGATTTTACTATTTCCCCGAGTAAGCCTGAACACACATATAGAAGAGAAATAAAGTCAACCCCAACTTAAGAGAATGAAAGAATAAAGTCAATGAACACTAGAATCAAAGAATCAAGTAAACAAACACTAGAATCATTTGAAAACAAGCATTAGCACGACACGACGTCAAAGAACTCAACAAGCTTTAGGGCGTTAGCGTAACTAAACTCGGGCGTTAGTGAGCAGCAACTAAGTTAGCGAGCTCTTTGACTCTTGGAAGATTTGAAACTATCCCCTGCTTCACCAGATTCCATACTGCTTATCTATATGGATGTTTTGACTTATTTATTGTATTATCTTCATACTTATGTATTATGGAGTTATATTGGAATCCAATCAAAGGAGTTGGACGTCGTTCCTCTATGTCGGGAATGGCTTTCGCTCCTTCTTTCTAATTCTCCGTCTATAGGAGATAAATGCTTCTGAATAGAAGTGACCCACTGGACATCTATCAAATCTGGCACGATAAGAATGCAGAATCAGCTCAGGGTGCTCTTAAGAAGGTCTGGCTGCTGCAAAATCCTTCGAAGCGAAAGAGGGGCGGGTACTTTTCAATGACATTGATGCACCCGATACAAACAATAGAGAATTCCATCATTATATCTCTCTCTGGCAGTCGCACAAAAGAGTAGGGCTCCGGTCAACTGGTGTTTCATCTTGAAAATCACTTGACTTACATACTTAACTCAGAGAATCCGAATGAACAGGGACACCTGCGGAAGCAAACAACCCACCCTGCCTTTCCTCTCGTCTTGCTAAAGAAGCAACCCTGCCTTTCCTCTCGTCTTGCTAAAGAAGCAACCCTGCCTTTCCTCTCGTCTTGCTATAAGTTCGTTGCTTTCCCTTGCTTTAATAGAGGAATTACAGACTTATTGAACAGCGGAAAACCCACTCCTATTCGAACGAACAACCACTTATGAATCTTTGGCATAACATCACTCTTATACCAGGAACTATCCCTTAGGGTGCTTTCCTCCTGGTGCCACTCTCCTCGGTCGAGATTGTCCAGTCTTTGATAGTTCCTTCTTCGAACACTTTGAGCAGTAGGCTCAGCGGAATGGTTCCTTCATCGGAGATCCGTAATGGTTCCTTCCCAGACAGATCCGGTGGTTTCGTATTTACATCTTAGCAAGTGTCTTCTCTTTCCTTCTCACTGAAAAACAATCCAATGGCGATACTCCCTTGTAGAAATGGGAGGGTGAGATAGAATGCCTTACTTTCGGTTCTGGTGCGAGTGGGTCATCGGGTAAAACATCTCTGGGATGGGCAAAAGGGAAAGTGGCTTGGGACTAGGCTCGGGTTTTTATGACCGGAATAGAGAAAGAAGCATATACGTTGTTCCCTCTCGAAACTGGAAGTCACTATAGTTCGATTTCCCTGGCCAAGACTAGCATGATTGATTCGATGGGATAGGTGGGGTGTCCCTCTAGTTACGGAGCGGGGCGTGGTCAAGCGGGGGTAGAAGAGGTCGAGCATCCACTCCAAACTTCGTGGGCACATCACATAGTTACTACTGTCCATTCCTTTATGACTTCCCTGGGTTACCCGCCAGAGATAGGGGGAATTCCACCAGCGCGTCAACGATGGGCAAAATACAAGCTTATTCTGGAGTGGTAAGGCTTTCGTCCCTTTGTCTCTAAGGAAATGCCGAATTTCTGCCAATTCAAAATACAAATAATCAATATATCTGCTCCTGCTCTCTTTCTTCCTAACTTCAGAAATCAGAAGACACTTTTCTCTCTTGTTTGCTTTATATATCCACTCTGTAACTGTTCATTTATCCATGCAAGGTCTGGTCTCTCTCTACTTAGGCACAGGTATAAATACAGTGGGATCCGTATGATTCTTCCCCATATATCACATTTCCTTCAATCTGAACTTATTCCTTTCCGTTTTGCCGGCCTACTGCGATGCGAGGTGACTTCATTCTCTAATGGGAGAGCACAACATTCCATTAGTACAACCTCTCTATTCAAACAGGATTGGATGTTATCACCCGCATAAGACCAGAGAATCATGTCTCGCACTGAGAGCGAACGAAAGCACTCTGCTTCATTCCAAATCTTCTTAAGAAAGTGATTACGGCGAATTAGGGTTTTGTTTGAATTTACCTAGCCCGAGAACCCACCCTTACCTTGATATTTAAAGGACATAGCAAAGAATCATTCTTCGTGTAGTGAACTGCCAGCTAGACCTGAGCAAGAGAAGCTCCCAGAGGAACCCTAGAGAGAGAGATCGTTGAGCTCCTTCCTTCTCTTTCAGTTGTGGTCTAATTTCGCTCTGTCAACCTCCGACTCCCACAGTGGGATGATTGGATGGCCTCCCTTCTTGAGCCAATGTACTTTTTCTTTATTGTTCTGATGATCTAGCGCGTAGAGAGAAGCGGAGACATGTACATGAAATATTACTTGTCCCAGTCCATAAACCGAAAGTGAGGGGCTGTAACTAAGCACTCTGGAATGCATTCTATTGCTTCACTCTAGGGGCGGCAAGGTAGGTTAGCTTAGAACTCTTCCAATTGGGCTCCTGCCGCCACGAGTCAAAGAAAGGACTTGTAGTTACTTGTCTAGTAGTAGCTAACGCTTAGGAGTACCTATCACTTTTGAGTTAGCTCTGTCGCATATTCTACCGCTTCTGGAATGGACTAGTCTGGGTGGGTTCGGAAGAAGAATTCGATATAGATGAAATAGTCCAAGCTTTAGGCAATAATGTTCGACTTTTGTAAGAAACCCTGACCAGAGTTACTATACTTAAAGAACGTAGGCATATGCACCGAAATACCATAAAAGTGTTACGTCTTTGAGACGCTCCTTTCCTTTGCACTCCATCTTTCTGCTTCCCCCACTACACACGGTAAGGCTATAGGATAGGATGGAATTATTCTACTGTACTGGGACCACTATCGATCGACTCCACGAACAGTACTCCTTTGTCTTGGCTCTCCCCTCTATCTCTCTCTAATGACTGGAATCAATCCCCTCTATCTCTCTATCTCTATAAGTAGGTTCAAAGGCTTCTTCCTCTCCCGTTCCGTCTGTCTTTCCGGATCTGTCTTCAGAACATAACTCCGACTCTCACTTTGAGTTCCGACTTATGTACTGCAACCACAGGATAGGCTTGCTTCTTCGATCTTCCCTCACACAACATTCTTTTGCAGAAAGTAATCCCGTTGACCTCCTTCAAAAAGAGCAGAACCCTCCTCAACGATTGATTCTAAAGTAAACAAAGCTATAAGGTAAAGAGTCGACGAATTATCTCGAAACAGGCTTTCACACTCTCTCTCTAGGCTTTCACACTCTCTCTCTATAGATAAATCCGGATTGACTTGCTTATGGAAGATCACGAGATAAAGACGTGCAAAGTCCAAACCTTGGCCTATACTTTCAAAGGAGCTAGGCACCTTCAACTCGAAAGACAGAGGATTCCGGATTCTATCTATCTAATCCGAACGAAAAATCCGTATTTACTCGACCCTCCACCCAGAAAGTCACTCTCTTATCCGCCTAAAGACTTGGTTTTAAAGGTATTTCACTTTGGTGCCTGAAAGAGTCGATTCTACGACGAGACCAAAACCACTAGGCTAGCGTGCCCGGGCTACCTTCTCTGTTTGGCTTGCTTTCTCGGTATCTCTAGTGAAAGTAGATCCCGCCAAGACGAAAGATGAATAAAGTATGAATTCGTAATTCGTTACAATCAGTCCCGCTCGCATTAGCACTTAGGAACAACCAAAAGCAATGAACACAACTCATACGTTAGCGCTTAATTAGTGAGCGGAACCTGGTATCACTTAACGAACGGTAGGAATGATCCGCAGTATAGACGGACTCGAAATAGCAAGAAGGAAGAGAATGAGCATCTGATTTCTCCTAAAGAAGATAAGAAAAAGCGGAGGGGCAAGCAAAGCAAGCGCTGGTATTGTTCCAAGTAAGGTCATTCTGAATTCGAGTATTTGGAGGCTTATGCTTTGAAGGCTTACGGTAAGGCTTAGGGTTCTATGCGGGTGGGGAAAGAGCAGCAGAGACTAGAGCTTAGGGAAGACATTTTACCTACTAAGCCCCTCCCTTAAACGCCGAATTCCGTTAGTGCTGTCTTAACCTTTCATAGCTGCTTGCAATTGATCTTTCCCTTCGTGTACGCCCACTGAAGCAGGAAACAAATCTCTTTCAAATAGAGTCTACGACCTGAATAACCGAGGTCATCTTCTATTCGTGACTCACTATCGGAATTAGGGGAAGAGAGAACTAAGCCTTTCATTCGATTTTGATAACTATCGCTTCTAAGGCAAATAATGTCACCCGTGAAAACAAAGAAAAGAAAGAGAATCGCTTTTAGGAATATGGGAATAATATTAATGGAAGTCGCGGAACACCAAGACAAGACACTCGTTGGGAACCGGGGATGAATAAGGCCTCTTTATATAAGTTGAAGCAAGGTGCTGAAAGCCTACCGCGTTCCTGTTTTCATTCGCAATTCCTGTTTTTTGCAACTAGGCGAGTCACTTCATGTTCTTAACTGAGTCGGTAAAGGCTGAGTAGCGCAAGTCAGTTGCAAGACGTTCCACAAGTGTTGTCACTAAGGAGCCAGCTGTCAGCTGTTTTGAAGCAAAGGGGGAGTCATCCGCAAGCAAGAAAGAATCGAGTCACTTTTCGGACAGTAACAGGATATTCTCCACTACTATTGTATAACTCTGGAGGAAACCCTATTTATACTCCTTACAGTAAGTAGTCAATTCCATTCTTGGGTCGTTGCGCGAGGAAAGGCAACTTCTACTCTATTGTCTTGGAACTTCCCGCTTCGTAGCCAACACCTCACTTTCGAACAGGAACAGGCCATTCTTTGGCTTTCTATCCAGCTGACGGGTAGCGGTAAGTCCACTCTATTCATTATCACTTTGTCCTGTGCCCTTAAGTCATTGGTATCCGGGGTAGTCAATAGTCCAAGTCGATAGATCTAGCGCATATAGAATATCTGAATTCTTCTGAAGCACTAACGGAGTGAAAAGAGCATTTTAGTTGAAGCCGTGTAGTACCCGTTCTTACATGCAAATTGCGGAATTAGTGACATACTGGATTTTAGTAACAGTTAAATATAGGGCTAGTTCCAGTTTTCTCTGTGTTAGTTGGCGAGACCAGAGAAAGAGCTCATTCTGGATTTGTTGTGCGTTTACCGGGAGTTTGGTATATCTGAGGGTCGGGTAAGATTAGATCTCTTATAAGTGGTGTAGGTCAAGAATCAGGGGCAATATCCGATGCTCTATCCGGAGTAGGAGATCTGTTGGAGAGTTAGGAGTCATCCGTTAGATTAATCAATCACATAAGAGTTTGGAGTTAGGTACCAATATTATATTAGTCCTTGGGTTGGGTTCAGAGAAACAATCAAGTACAGGCCAGGCCGGGTAAGGTCAGAATCAAATACGGGGCGCTGAGTGAATGAGTATGGAGGGGTTAGAGTGTTCAAGTTCAAGTCTACTCCGCTTGGCCGCAGCCGCTGACGAAGACAGGAAAGGAATGAAACGGATCCCCTAGCGCTAAACTCTTTGAGACATTTTGATGAACTTCAGCTCGCACCAGAAGAACTCTCCTTGATGAACCGACTTCACTGTTATATCAACTCAACCGTCCGGAGCAAGTACTGTTTTAGTTGTAAGTAGCTACGCCTCTTCTTCTCTTACTTCTATGCTCTACTCTTTTAGCTTCTTTCTTTCTACCTACGCTTTCAACTTTACCGACAGACGGGTTCGGTTCCCTTTCAAGCTTTGGAGGTGTCCTATGACTTTCTTTTCTATACGTTACGTTACCCTTTACTTATCTAGATTCAATGATTTGATTTGTCAGTTCCATTCTATTCCAAAGAAATGTCTCCACTTCAATTCGAACATACAACAGTGAAATAATATCATCTCCCGTTAGGAGTAGAGCGGAGCTTCTTGATACGAATGATTAAGTCGCACCAACTGCCCGGTAAACTCTATCACTTCTTATCCTTCTCCCGCGGATTATCCTGATACGGCTGATTCTCTTGGTCACTTCGGATTCAGATATCGCTTTTGGATTATTTGAGTTTGAAGGGAAGTGGAATATGACCCCTTCTTTATATACTATACTCGTAACTGCTTCTTTATCGTTGACAACACTAGCATCCTATACTATTCCTTGATACCGTGTAGTGGGCTAAGCAGTGTTTTTAGAGTGAAGTAAGTTCAAGAAGCAATGTGAAGGAAGCAGTCCAGTTACGCATTTCTATCATAGTATAGGAGAGACACAACATTCAATTGGAAAAGCTAGGTCGGGCGCCAGGCCAGAGGAGAGGGAATAAATAAGCAAAGAATAAGATCCGTATTAGTAACAGCGCATAGAAATCCGGTCAGGAACAGCGTAAATAAGAGACTAGGGAGTTCCGTTCGAAAGCAAAGAGTAGAGCCGTAGAAGAGCCATTAGGGTCGGGGTGTTTCTTTCCCAACAATAGAAGTTTCCCCTTTGAAGCACGATAATAGCCTTATTTACTGCTCTTCCTTTACCGATAATAGCACTTTTACACCTGATTGACCTGATGATTGAGTTAAGGCAAGGCAATTCAATGAAGTTCCAGTTCTTAGTTCGAGCCCTAGTATAGAAATAGTAATTATAATTATGGAATCAGAGTCCAGGTCCAGCAGCAGGTTCAAACTTTACTTGCACGGTAACATATTGTTGGAGCGGGTGCGAGTGTTGTCGACGAGAAATAAACCTAACCTTCTGCTGCCTTACTAAACTTTCATGCTTGGCTTTCCCGAATAGTAGTCCAGTCCAATCACCTTAACCTCTCTTCTCTCTACCTACGACAAAGAGCTCTAGCACCGACATAAGAGCCTATCTCTCAGGACTTAGAGTAAAGCACTGAACAAGCACCAGTACAAGATGATGCCCTAAACTCGACTCCGAAAGCGCCTCCCTTTAGCCCTGAGTCAACGACTCCTTTCCCATATTGAGGAATGAGACAGAAACTCCGTTATCGCACGACATCTTGTTGCTAAGTTGCTTGTTGCTTTCGAAAGGGCTTGTTCTTTGGTGAGCATCTTGAAGCGGCCGTTGCTTGTTCGTTGCTTTATCTCTCTCCTATATATGAGAATAGGATTTTCTGTAGATCTATCTAATAGCACATATAAGTGATTAATTTCTCTCTCTTGCACAACAGCTACTTGCACAACTGCTATATTCAAGTAACAACACTCTTCAGTACCCAACTGATAGAATAAGGTCACCTAACAGAGCATAGCTTGTTTGAAGAACGAATAGGCGCACAACTCGACCGAACACAATTCGTTGTTTACTTGTTTCATTCAAATCATATAGAGTAGCGTAACCTCACAGCGAAAACACGAGAAATAAACCTAACCTTCTGCTGCCTTACTAAACTTTCATGCTTGGCTTTCCCGAATAGTAGTCCAGTCCAATCACCTTAACCTCTCTTCTCTCTACCTACGACAAAGAGCTCTAGCACCGACATAAGAGCCTATCTCTCAGGACTTAGAGTAAAGCACTGAACAAGCACCAGTACAAGATGATGCCCTAAACTCGACTCCGAAAGCGCCTCCCTTTAGCCCTGAGTCAACGACTCCTTTCCCATATTGAGGAATGAGACAGAAACTCCGTTATCGCACGACATCTTGTTGCTAAGTTGCTTGTTGCTTTCGAAAGGGCTTGTTCTTTGGTGAGCATCTTGAAGCGGCCGTTGCTTGTTCGTTGCTTTATCTCTCTCCTATATATGAGAATAGGATTTTCTGTAGATCTATCTAATAGCACATATAAGTGATTAATTTCTCTCTCTTGCACAACAGCTACTTGCACAACTGCTATATTCAAGTAACAACACTCTTCAGTACCCAACTGATAGAATAAGGTCACCTAACAGAGCATAGCTTGTTTGAAGAACGAATAGGCGCACAACTCGACCGAACACAATTCGTTGTTTACTTGTTTCATTCAAATCATATAGAGTAGCGTAACCTCACAGCGAAACACCGAGAAATAAGCTCACTTTAGCCCTTGCCCTATCACTTGAACAAGACTTGATGCTTGCAGTTGACTTCCGAACTCTACTTTCTAACGGAACTTTGATGCTTGGACCATGGCTTCCTTACCTTGATTTGATTCTGACCTAACGCACACTGTGAGTCTTCTTACGCTGAGTCAACTCGCATTGAAAGCAACATTGAATCTTGATTCCCTTCCCGCACACTGAGTCTTGCTTAGTGCCCCAACTCGAATTACCACAACCGGAGTATTGCTTCAGTCCAGCAGCCCCCCTTCCTGTTAGCACTTAGTCGCCGTTCCCTTGACTCTCATTTGAAAGAAAAGAATCAGTGAGAGTTTGTATCCGAGAGAATCAACAGAAGAAGAAACTAGGTATGAGAGAAGAAGTAAACTGAACTGAGAGAAAGAAGTAAACTGAACTAGGTATGAGAGAAAGAAGTAAACTGAACTAGGTATGAGAGAAAGAAGTAAACTGAACTAGGTATGAGAGAAAGAAGTAAACTGAACTAGGTATGAGAGAAAGAAGTAAACTGAACTAGGTATGAGAGAAAGAAGTAAACTGAACTAGGTATGAGAGAAAGAAGTAAACTGAACTAGGTATGAGAGAAAGAAGTAAACTGAACTAGGTATGAGAGAAAGAAGTAAACTGAACTAGGTATGAGAGAAAGAAGTAAACTGAACTAGGTATGAGAGAAAGAAGTAAACTGAACTAGGTATGAGAGAAAGAAGTAAACTGAACTAGGTATGAGAGAAAGAAGTAAACTGAACTAGGTATGAGAGAAAGAAGTAAACTGAACTAGGTATGAGAGAAAGAAGTAAACTGAACTAGGTATGAGAGAAAGAAGTAAACTGAACTAGGTATGAGAGAAAGAAGTAAACTGAACTAGGTATGAGAGAATACTAGGTATGAGAAAGAAGTCACAAAAGAGCCAGAGCCAGAGGTATGGTTTCCAGCTGCTTGTTTCATTCTTTGACTACGGGAGAGAAGGCTGAGACCGACCACTTGGAGTCCGGAGCTACGGTCAGCAGTTCCATTCTGATACGGCCTCTTACCAGGGCAAGGCTAAGGTAACGGAGCCTTAGACTAACGCGCAACATTAGTAGTTGCTTGTTGGCTTGAGCGACCCCGCTGCAGGCTGTGACTCAAGGGTTGAATTCTGATACTCACTACTTTTAGACTGTTACTAGTGAGTGAAATTCTTTGATTTACTGGTTTCATTCTTTAACTCCCTTTTCTTTTGTTGTTGCAATAGGAGAGGGAATAGTGTAATCCCGAGTTTGATCCGTTATCTGTAATCCTATAGAAAGATCAATAATATGAGAAAGTTCTTTGACCTTAAGTAAATATAGGCAGTAACGAACACACTTAGCGCAGAAGAAACACCTCTCTATCCACGACCGACGTCAATTGGAATTGATTCTTCCCTACCATAACCCTAGCCTTACTTTAGTGCTTCACTTCTACTATATTTGCTACCCTTGCCTGTTCCCTGAGAGTAACCCTTCGCACAACTCACATAACTCCTTCCTAATGCACCCCGAGAGTAACCCTTAGCACAACAAAACTCACCTATCACTACTGGATCAGCTCTAACAGCCTACTTTCCATTTTCTTCTTCTTCGACCTCTTCTTTAAGTTAAGAATTGAGTTTTCGTTTTCAGGAGCAGAAACAGAATCATGAGCCAGGGTGGAGGTCTACCTCATTTAGGAGACGCACACTAGTGGCAGTGAGCTTACAAGTCGTCTGTCTGGTGAGGAGCGGTAGGGCGCTAAGCAAGAAAGATTTCATTAAGTTAGAGGAAAGAAACTACCGGCTCTCTGCGCTCGAGTGTTGGCAATCCGGTCCTGGGACTCTCAAATTCATATCTATTCTTTCAGGGTTTGATCTCGTTGACAACTTTACTTAGGCTCTAAGGGGAACTCGCTACCCATCTCTGTGGTTACCAATATTTCTATAACGGGTGAAGTTGACAAGCGCACTGCTTATTTAGCATCTGGACATTATTCTCTCGTTTCCCTTCTTCGCACTCAAGGATATGTATGAGTAATCAGTACACCGAGTAAGTTTGTATTGACTGACCTAGAAACTCACTTCTCAACTCATCATTCACTTCTTTATATAAAGTAAGATAGGATAAGACCCGACCGAAACTGTAAACTGGCCAAGCTACGACTACTAACGCATAGAAAACAATAGACAAGAAACAGCTTCTCTTGTAAACTTGACTTCTCCTGCTTATGGTTCTGATGAAGCACCACTTTTCTGCTTGCCCGGCCTGATAGCTTTCATAGCCTCCCTTGCTGACCCTAGTGTTAGTATAAGATCCGGAAGATCAGACTGCCAAGGAAATCCAGAAAGAAAGAAATCCTGTTCTCTGTAAGCAGGCAAGCGGAGCTGTTAGAGCAGAGCCTTTAGTAAACCCTGGATCTGAAGCTGTTCGAAAGGAAGCTGCAAGCGGGCAAGAATCTAGTTGGGAGAAATTGTATAGTAGGCTTAGGATCCTCTCTTGCTCTTGCTACCGGTAGTGCTTCCTTGCCTGTTTCATCCGCATTCAATTCTGTGTCATCTGAACCGGATTCAGTTTCTTCTACTGATCTGGTTGACGGAACTCTTACTGCAGCTTACACTCCAACTCGACCCTGCTTTATAGGATTCAATAATGCCCCGCTGCAGGCTGTGACTCAAGGGTTGAATTCTGATACTCACTACTTTTAGACTGTTACTAGTGAGTGAAATTCTTTGATTTACTGGTTTCATTCTTTAACTCCCTTTTCTTTTGTTGTTGCAATAGGAGAGGGAATAGTGTAATCCCGAGTTTGATCCGTTATCTGTAATCCTATAGAAAGATCAATAATATGAGAAAGTTCTTTGACCTTAAGTAAATATAGGCAGTAACGAACACACTTAGCGCAGAAGAAACACCTCTCTATCCACGACCGACGTCAATTGGAATTGATTCTTCCCTACCATAACCCTAGCCTTACTTTAGTGCTTCACTTCTACTATATTTGCTACCCTTGCCTGTTCCCTGAGAGTAACCCTTCGCACAACTCACATAACTCCTTCCTAATGCACCCCGAGAGTAACCCTTCGCACAACTCACATAACTCCTTCCTAATGCACCCCGAGAGTAACCCTTCGCACAACTCACATAACTCCTTCTTAAACTTGACTTCTCCTGCTTATGGTTCTGATGAAGCACCACTTTTCTGCTTGCCCGCCAAGCGGAGCTGTTAGAGCAGAGCCTTTAGTAAACCCGGATCTGAAGCTGTTCGAAAGGAAGCTGCAAGCGGGCAAGAATCTAGTTGGGAGAAATTGAGTAGGCTTAGGATCCTCCTCTTGCTCTGCTACCGGTAGTGCGTTCCTGCCTGTTTCATCCGCAGTCAATTCTGTGGTCATCTGAACGGATTCAGTTTCTCTACTGATCTGGTTGACGGAACTCTTACTGCAGCTTACACTCCAACTCGACCCTGCTTTATAGGATTCAAATGCTGTATTTGCAATCTGGAGCGGGATTCAACAATTCCACTTCACCGAAACCCGGGCAACAACGCTGCCGCTCCGCTCGCTACCGCTTTGAACTCGCTGACGCGCAACATTAGTAGTTGCTTGTCGGTCGGCTTGGTCAGTAGTTACTTGGCTGATAGCGAAGTCATTTTGCCTAATAGCAAGCCCGAAATGAATTGGATTCTTGCGTTTTCCCGGGAAAAATGGCAGCGACCCCATTTTAGCTAATAGACCGATCCAAATGACGGAAAAGTTGACAAAACCCGGGTTTTTTGGCAGTGACCGGATTTCCCCTAATAGCTGACCAGAAAGTCATTCATTTTTGCGTTTCCCCGGGAAAAAACAACGCTTCGTCTACTTAGCCAGTACTACCGGGACTACCACGGCTCAGAGAATGTAGCTTCGAGTTCAAAGAATCAGAATTAGCTCCAGTAATCAGAATATGACTACCTTACCGCCGAACACAGGACAGAGAATAGGAGAGGAGGAGAGCGGATATAGTTAGCTGAGCAATAACAGTATTTGTAGCCAGAGTTGAGCTCGGGGACTTATGATAAGTTGAGCTCGGGTTATGAGAGGTGTCGGGTTTACTTGAGCTCGGGTTATGAGAGGTGTCGGGTTTACAAGGGAAGCAGCGTACTTAATAATAGGGCAGAAGTCGAGTCCAGCTCCAGTGGGCAGAAGTCGAGTCCAGCTCCAGTGATGTGATAAAGAGAGAAAGAAACAAATGAAGATCAAGAATGAGACAAGCAACGGGCCAAGCAAAAACGACTGATGAATTGGAATTGGAAGACTCCGGAGACGAACAGAGGTATAGGGGAAAGAGTTCAAAGAGCCAAGAGGTCTAGATAGGAGCGAGGTCAGTTATTCCAGGTTTTGTTGAAAGTCTAGTTTCGGGTTCGAGTAGAGAGAAGAACCCTTGGTTGATAAGCACGATGCTTAGTGCTGAAATGACCTCTCCTTTAAAGTCGTAGGGCTCGTTCAAAGAAAGAGTTACTTTACAACATAAGAGTTACTTTACAACATTAGAGAATAGAGAACGGAAGACGCAGCTTACACACAGCAGTTCTAATGCCCATTCGATCATAATCCGAGCGGACTGCGATCACAAGAGAAATAAGGAATCAATCTCGCATTACTTTGATCACATGGGAATAGCCCCGCGAAGAAAGAAAGACAATGTAAGGCTTGAGATTGGAGTTAGGAAGAGGGACTGCTCCATTGGTAGATAATGGATCATCAACTTGCTTCCAGTCAAAGATTCCTCTTTCCAAAAGCATTCTTTTGCGTTATTACAATTCCGACAAGCTGCTTTGTGAGGTCTGATTCCCTGGCTTCTTAACTTGTTTGTTTTATCCCTTGCTCGTCTTCCTGACTCCTTACTTTACTCATATCTCTTGAATAGAGGATTGACTCACCCCAAATAAGGATTGAATTGAAACCCGAACCGCTCGTAGAGTATAGAATTGCCTGTTACAAATCAGGAGTTCACCGGTGTTCAGGGCTAAAGGTTAGCTAGTCAATTGAAGGCACAACTCCGTAGCTGAAGTCTGAATTGAACTCAGTATTTACTAAGTCAGAATTCAGGTATCAAAGATGAAATCGTATATCCTAGGCTGAAACAAGTAAGTAAAAGAGCCAAGCAAACCGCCGTCCTGTGTCTGCCTTCCCACGCCAACACCAACAGATAAAACAAGGGCTGAAGCAAGTTAGAGTCAAAATGGAATGCGATAAATGATGTACCTGAACTACTTCAATTTCAAAGTAAGAATGGAATGGAAATAAAGAATATCTCTCTTGCACCAGTAATAGAAGATTGTAAAGACATACCCCGCTCTCAAACTCCTGTTCCCGATCCTTATTATGATTCTAATCCTTCTATTTCTCCAGCATATTATTGAGCCTATGCCTATTATTAAAGAGTGAACTTTGGTCAATCACCTCTCTCATAGACAAGGGAAAGCGCTGCTGCGGGACAAGCTTAAACGCAAGTACTTGATCTTTCAACTGAGACAGCTGATTCTGTTGTCGAACTATACTTTACCTCTTCTTTACCTACATCTTATGTTGTCACTGTTGATGACGCCTAAGAACTCGGCAATGCTTCTTCTGTTGGTCCCGGACCTGCTCCATCTCCGACTTCAGATCCTTGAACTTTAACTGTCTACTGCAGCTCAATCACAGACCTTTCCTCGAGGTTAAGAATGTAATATGTCTCTCTGGTCTCGCCAACAGACACAGATGAAACTTGGGATTCAACTCAGGGATTCAACTGGCAGCTGGCAACGATGAACTTAATCTAGACTCACAGAGTAGTAGCGGTCTTCAACTCGGGATTCCACTATAACTGAAAGAGGAGACTAGGATTCCACTCTGTATTACTTTCTTACTGAACCACTGCTTGTAGCTTCATCTGAATAGTATATGTTATTTGGAGTACCTATTTGTAGTTGCTTGGCAGTTAGTATACGTTACTTGGCCCGCGTCGGGTATTTCTAGTTCCGAAGGTTTGGCTGGTTCACATATTGTGTTTTCTGGCTTGTGCTTTTTGGCTCCTATCTGGCATTGGGTGTATTGGGGAAAGATTGAGTGATGAACGTACTCTTTCTTTGGATTTGCCCAATATCTTTGGAATGAATTTGTTTCTCTCAGTGCTTTGGTTTTGGCGCATTTCATTAACTGGATTGTATGGTCCTGGAATATGGGTATCCGATCTTTATGGACTAACGGGAAGGGTACAAGCTGTAAATACAGTATTGGGTGTGTCCGGTTTTTTCTCCTTTTGTTCCGGGATCAAATCCATAGCCTCTCATCATATTGCAGCAGGAACCTTGGGCATATTGGCGGGTCTATTCCATTCCATCTTTGTGTCCCTCCGCCCCAACGTCTATACAAAGGCTTACGTATGGGGGGGCAATATTGAAACCATCCTTTCCTCTGCTGTCTTTTTTCCAGTAGTTGCTGGAACTATGTGGTATGGCTCGGCAACTACCCCCCGATGGAATTCTTTGGTCCCACTCGTTATCAATGAGATCCAGGATACTTCCAACAAGAAAGATATCGAAGAGTGCGTGCTGGGCTAGCCGAAAATCAAAGTGTATCTTATGGTATCAAATGAATTCCTGAAAAATGAGCCTTTTATGAGCTCCGGCTAAAAATGGGTTTACAGAGCGAAAGCGCTTTCCGTTTCTCTTCCGTCAAAGCACGCTTTATTTTGTCAAATACTTGGAAGTTTGGACAACGGGTTGATCCACTGTTGTAGATGAGAGAGTGGACCACTTGCAATATCCTCCTTTAGCGCGTTCGGAGCCGCCTTACATTCGGACGGGGTCGAAGAACTAGGTTGGAAGCGACTACAATAAGTACAATAATCGGGCCGCTTGAAAAACGTCTTTATTGTTTGCTCTGAGGAACTCCTGGTTAGAAGTGACCTTGAGTCCGCTAAAAGAAAAGACTAGGGGCTCTGGGAATATGGAGGATACTAAACACTAAGTAGGTCAATGGGATGATCATCATCATTGGAAAGATCGGGGCGATTGGATAAAGAACAAGCCCATTCCACTTACGGATGAGACTCCTTATGGATCAGATCTGGACGAGAAGAGGAGTATCGTACAGTTGTCGAGTGCTTGTACTGGCAGTGGCTAGATCATTCGAGTCAACGCGACGACTCACCTTCCTGCTCCCCAAAGAAGGTCCGGCATCCTTTTCCTTTTCTTAAGCTAGACCGAATCTGGATGGGGCGAACATAAGAACCAAGTTAAGTTCCCTCATAGCCACCGACTTTCTCCGGCCCCGCTCGGAATGAATGCTGTTACAAAGTTTCGCTTAAAAGGAAGTGTTAATTGGTTGATAAGGCTAGTTGACATAATAGCTTTCCCCTTGCCTACAAAGCGTTTGGTGGTATCGTATATATATAGGAGTTGCGGGCTTTCCCTTGTGTACGTATAAAGGAGTCCCACGCTAGTGTTTGAGAGAAAGAAAGGCCTAATTTCGATAAAGCATTTGGATGCCGGTTACCATGTGGCGAATAGTAAGAGACAAGGGTTGTGGGACATGCGGTACGAGTGTTCAATACGACAACTGCAATTCGATCATGTTGAAAGTACCTATTCGGAATCACCCTAATGGGATTTTTGATCTACCTGGGGAAGATGATCCGGTGCCGCCGAACACTTTCGACCGAATGAGTATCAGTAAGGAAGCCTGGCCAAAAGGTGCTCAACTAAAAGCAAAGAAGTGGAATGCTATCAAAAAGGCCTGCCTTACCGACACGCCACCCACGGCGAGGGATCTTTGAGAATATGTTTCCGCTCTTGCTTGGCTTGCTTTTATGTCCTTACTTATTCTATTCACTTTTCGACGGAAGCTTAAGACATGGGAAGGCAGTCGACCGAGCAAGTTCTTGCCTCCTCTTCCTCCACATATCTCGGGCCATACAGAGGTTCAGTTGAAAGTCAGTCGCGAAAGAAAAAGAAAAGAATATAGAGCTTCGCTTTTGAGTTTAACGAGTTGCTTGTTCCCTTGAGAGACCAGATACTTGACTTTATATCCTTGCAAGATCCGGTTCTTCTGCCGTAGGTTGTTCTTATGCCTCTGCCGTTGTTTGTTCCTAAGCTTGTTCGAACTAAGAATTAACTAAAGCCAGATGAGATACAATATGACATGACACTTTTGACTTTCTACGAGACTTGGAGCAGTAGGGCAATCCACAAAGAATGGATCTTGTCTTTCGAGTAGAATCCCCTTTTGGCTTACTGTAAGGTAAAAGAAAATAAGAGAAAGAGAGTGTTGCAAGCGCATTCAAATAACACTTGACTTTCAAAGAGCACTTGATAATATGACTTTCGAGATCGTATAGAAGCTGGGTCATATTCCACACATTGAGAGACCCCTATACCACATGTGCCCGAGAGTAAGGAGTGTGAGTTGGAATTTAAGAATGGAATTGGAGGAGCACCTATAATAGACTTCCGTAATAACACAGCTGCATTGATAGTGGAATACCAAACAAGTAGTAGTCCAAGTAGTGGTCCTGTTTCATCAGTATTGGTTAGTTGACAGAACACTAGCGGCAGGCAAGAGTTATCGTTCACCAAAACACGGGATTTTTCAACGCATCGACCAGAGCTCCCCAAAACAGGACTTCTGGCTCACTCAGGACTTCTTACTCACTATACTCCAAAGCTCACTCTGGACTTATGGCTCATTCAGGACTTCTTACTCACTATACTCCAAAGCTAACTCTGGACTTATGGCTCATTCAGGACTTCTAACTCACTTGACTCTAAAGCTCACTATACTCCAAAGCAAACTCAGGACTCCTGACTCACTTGACTCTAAACTCACGTAAGCATCCCTCCCCGCTACAATAAGAAGAATGATGTTTCTGTCCTTTCTTTTGCTTCAAAACTAACTTATTGCTTCTCTTCTTGAACTCGTATTCAATACTTAGCGCTTCAGAAGGACATATTCCAAGTAAGGCAATAAAACGAGAAGAATGGCATCTGGCGTTCATCAGAAAGAATTGAGTAAGACCCACAGCTTCCTTCGAAACTCACTGCTCACTGCTTACTGCTTCAAAACAAACATAAGCACTTGTTCATTCCGCTTGCGTTAGCTGCTGAAGAAGATAGGAATTCTTATCAAACTCCTTCGTTAGCGCAACAGGTTGCTTGTCTCTATCCAGCATATTCCATAATTGCCTAACCGCTTACAAATATCTATTGCTTGTTTCCTTGTTGGGTTCGAGCATTCCACTTCTTGTTCTGTTGCTGACTAGTTCTCGAAACTCACCCACTTATGGAATAGTATGGGTTCGGTGCGGCTGTAGTGCGGCTGTATTGTTTGGCTTGGCTTTCTCTTTGCGTGCTTGGCTTTCTCTTTGCGCCCTTGTTGAACTAGGGGCCCTTCCTTGCCTTAAGAATGGAATGGAGTGTGCAATATATCGAAGTCTAAGGTCGTAAAAGCACTTTCCAGGACAACTATAGAAGGTCGTAAAAGCACTATCCAGCTCCAGGACAACAGACTCTAACCTTACAGCTTCCTCAATTTTTGGGACTATCAAGAATGGAATCGCAGACTAGATACTTGGCAATATAGTAGGGGAGCAGTAGGACGAACGGAACAAGCAACCAAAGAGACTCTGAAGAAATATATGAGTGAGTTGTGCGTTAGCTTACTTGAGCGGGTGCGCCTATCAGAAGTGCCTTCTCTCGCGCCAGTCTGACTTATATTGCTGCCGTTGTGCTAATGTGAGTTTAGTAAGGAAGTAACGTAGTGTTGCTACTAAATGATAGAAGCTGTATTACTTACTGATACAGTAGAGGTGAGTGAAGTCAAAACACAGCCCTTAGTCGAAATCCAAGAGTGAAGTCAAAACACAGCCCTTAGTCGAAATCCAAGAGTGAAGTCAAAGTCAAAGCACTGTCTTGCTTCAAAACTAGCTAATGCTACCCGGAACTCTAAATCACCTAACACGTTAGCACCCCGCCCGTTCCGCTCGTTAATGCACTGCTTCATCTCGGCTTGGCTTAGCTTCTTAATACGAATACGATGAAAGTCTTATTTATTTATCCTTCCCGCTTGCAGCTGACTTGAGACTCCTCCCGGACCCGGAAACAGCTTATATACCGGACTTGCTTACTGCTGATTCATTCTCTGGTCAACTATCCTCGCTACGTGGGCAGTATAGATTCTATTCTTTCTTCTTTTGTTTGAGTCAAGCACAATAAAGTCAATAGATGCTTCATACTCGCCCCACTTAGTCGTTTGAGAAGCAGTCTCGTATCTCGTGTTTCAAGTCTCGTATCTAGTTTAACGTTGAAAGAACAAGAAGCTATGGCGAAGGAAAAGTCCGGGTTCCGGGCAGAATCAATTCCATCTAAAGCGTCACTCGCGTTAGGATGGTGTTCGTTTTAGGCTTGAACTTTCTCTTTCGAGGTTTAGGCGATGGCTCACTGCCGCCTCAACAACAAAGATCTGCAATCATCAAGAGGATCCGCAAGAGGGCGAGAAGCAGAGGCCCTTATAGTCAGTTAGGGATGCTCTTAGATCAGTGTAGCAAGAGTCGAGGCAAGAGATTCTATTATGTTTGACAAGGCGCAAGAAGACTCAGTGCGATTAGCGAGTTCTTTAGCTAACGGAGTGTCAATTCCTATTGTATAGGTGGGTACAAAATGTGAATTTACTGTTTGACTCGCTACTAGAAAGAAGGATTCCATTTCCGTTTTCTGGGGTCCTCATACTGTGATTAGCCAAAAGAGTCGTGGAACTGAGGTGAAACACCGCATAAAGAGAAAGGCCACTATTGGATTGGGGTTACGCTCCTTGTCTACGAGAATTGCCAGATGGGTCTTTGAGCAGTATCAAGATAAAGATCATAAGCCCCTAACTACTGCGTCACATTAGTCTTTCATGTTGGGTCTTAAAGTCAAGGAGTCTATATCATCATAAAGAGTCAAAAGTGAGCGCAGCGGTACGGTAAGTGATTCAGTGTCCAAGTCTCCAGAATCCGAAGATCATCTCTTTTCTCCGGATTCTCTTTCTTGTTTAATCCCAACAAGCAACTGGGCAAGTCGACAAGATCAAATGCTGGATCAGAAGAGAGATTCTCAGCTGGATCAGTATCTGAAGCGGGAATAAACGAAACTGAAAGGCGGGGTTGGGTCGTGGAAGCCTCTAACTGCTTACTCTCCCTGCGGTAACCTAACAGCTCTATTACAAAGAATATTTGATAGCATCGTTCCTCAGTGATATATGAAAAACACAGCTTCTTTCTTTTATTAGGCTTAAATGGAAATGGAACTCCTGCTTGATTCACTCTCAAATTGACATTAGCACGACTTTAGAACTATACTGGAGTACACCTAGCTTCAGAAGCACAGACAAGCGGGTTTAGTTACAGAGCGGAGTAGCCAAAGACAAGAGAACGAGCTAGAGAGCAAGCTTCAAAGACAAATCATTCAATTTACACTAAAGGAATTGACTTTCCTCGCCCAGCATCTTATCCTAACCGTGCATCTTATCGATACAATTACTTTCTCACTGCTTATGATCCAGTTCTCACTCCAACTTAAAAACGGAGACTTTTACAACTCCCTTACTTGACACACCGTTGCTTGTTTCATTTGAATGGAATCTATCGCCTATCGCCTCTTGCTTCCTTAGGCGCCGAGTCAGCAAAGAATGGATTTTCATGCACGCACCAAACAAAATAGAAGGATTGCATAGTCTCTCTGTAAGAGATAGAGGATATTCATTCAAGAGCACTGCAAACGACCATAATGAGTAGTTGTCTTGCTTAGCGCCCGAACTCACTCGCATGAATGGAAATTGATCTAGAAACGGAACTCTCTACTGATGCACAGAATGAGATTGAACGGATTGATGCCTACCTCGCTTCAACGCCCTCTTCTTAATACGGTTTCTTTGGAATCTGATTGGGACTTGGCTTCCCTTTTGCCGAACTCAACTTGAAGTTACAAAAAGTACGGAATCAGTATTAGTAGACTTGACTTCACTTCAGACAGGCCAGGCTCAACAATCACAAGTGCTTACTGAGTTGATAGGTTAATTCCTGAGGTTTCCTATTATATTGCCTGTTCTCAAGTCATCCTATAAAGATAATGGAATGCTTTTTGGTGAAAGAAATATTATGAATTGGTCAGTGAGCTGCCTTGCGCGATAGGAGTTGACAATTTATGAATGGAGTTTTCCTGTTTGACTTGACTCTGCGCTTCAATCTTTTCTTGCTCTGATAAAGTCCTAGTAGTTCATTGAAACTCTGCTACTGGCCCGGATATTGCATTTAAGCCTACTTATTATGTTATTATTGATTTATTTACTCTCGTGTTAGCACTTGTTTCTTGCTTGTTTGTTTGTGTTGGCTTCTTATACTTAAGAAAAGAGTAGGCACATAAACCCATATATAAGGCGGAACACTTTTTGGCCTCTGGAACTCTACTTAAGAAAAGAGTAGGTACATAAACCTATGAAAGAGTAGGCACATAAACAAATATATGAAATGAAACTCACTCCTGACTGCTGACTTCAACGCAGCCTGAAACAACAATAAACTAAGGCACCACTTGAGGATCTTTAGCCCGTGCCTCTTCCGCTGACTAACAACTCATTCTCCCAGCTTCGCCTGCTGACTCACTACTTATTCTCTTTGTTTCTTCTGCTGACTCACAACTTTAAGACGAAAACAAACCAGACAGGAAGTTCAGAAACGAAAACAGGACGACTGGAACTTGCAATAATTAATATATCCCTTTATGGGACGGAAGACATCGTCAATTCCATGAAAGGTTCGTTCCTTTACTTGGACTTAGTTGGAAAGATAGGTCTGGTCTGTCTTCGGCTTGCTTGCTCACTTCTTTAGTAGGACGCTTTTCGATCCCATTCCTGATAGTTGACTCTTGCCTCCTGTGGGTTATTTCTCTTTCAACACAGATTCTACAATAGAAATAGTTAGGTCTGTCCCTGTCTCCGTGTGTGCCGATTCACTGAATCACTCTTTCTCATCGATGGAGTCCCTATCTCTGAAAGCCTTATAACACTGAACCCTGATTTTAGCCGATTGAAGAAACTTGGATGGTATCAAGGAGAAGAAAAGCCCTTTCCATATTCGGAGAAGAAAAGCCCTTTCATTATTCTTAGTAAAACCTGAGAGAGAGGAAAAACGAACTGTTGTCCTTCGATCGACGGAAGAAATCCTACGGAAACAGCTGTGGACCGGCCTTCATCAAGCACCTTTGGGCTGCAGCTAAAGGAAGTGTATCAAAAGGCACGTACGTCTCTACGAGCATAAAAAGCCCTACTTATTTGTAGTTATGGCACGAGTTCTCAATCAAAACGTCAGTCTGTGGCCGAAAGGTAGGTTGTTCAAGTCTCGCTCCATTTCATATCTGGCTCGGGAGGTAAAGCGAAAAACTATCATTTCGCAATCTTCTATTGTATCTCTTGAAGCTGGAAGTTGGAGAAGCATCTGAAAGCCTGTGATCTAAAGAGAAGAAGATCAGTTTAGGGCTTTCCATGGAAAACCACTCTTTCTTAGCCTAGCCCTATGAGTGAACCGTCGCTCACGAACGCAGGACTAAAACGCCGGAATTGGCTATTTGTGACAGCTGTAAACTCCGTAAGCGCCAGCATCCTCTTCTCCAGCATCTCCTCTATAATAGATTCTTTCTTAATAACAACATGGGTAACGCCAACGGCTAAAGATGATCAATTCGTTCTTCAAGTTAGTTCCTGAGGTTGTTTACCCTATTCTTTTCTATTATGAGTCACTGCTCTAGAGTTAAGCTGTGTTGTTGAGAAGCCAAATCCAAAGGGAAGCCTTTCGAGCAAAGAAGATCACTCCATATCCATATAGAAGCCCGTAGCTTCGGATTTCCAACCTTGCTTGAGTGAGACTCGAAAGCCTTTGCAAGTAATAAGTGAGAGCGAGACTTTATCCAAGCTTTCGGCTACATAAAGAAGCATGAATGAAACGAGACAAGCTTTGCCCGACTGATGGTGATTGAGGTCCATCGTAGGCAGGCGGTAGAGATCGAAATGGTCTGGAATCTTAGAGATGGAAATGGTCTTTGCTTGGAATCTTAGAACGAAGAAGACAGCAATGCAGCTTAGGGCCAAGTCGAGCAAGGATTGAACTCTCTCTCGTGCTTTGCATTGGATTTAAGAATGGGCAGAGCTTAGTGTTGTCAAACTGTTGACTTAATGAGAAAAACCTAGGGATCGATGTAGATAGAAGCCACGCCGGCGGGTCATAGAAGGAAGAGATGGATTCCATTCAAGTTTTCGAGAGTTAGGATAGCCCACTACACAGAGTGGTTTCTTCTAGCTTTATTTATCAGAGTCTCTCTCTTTGGCTACGAGTCGCAGTTCGGTGCTTGGACTGGACCACTACAAGGGGCTTTAACGCCAATAACTCCACGAACCCACTTTGAGCGTATAAAGAAGAACACGCAGAGGGAGCTGTTTCCAGATCGGAAGCCAAAGAATCCGCAGTTGCCACAGTGAGGAGCAAGTCAAGTTATAGGGTTTAAGCACACTTTAGCCAGTTCCGTATAGCGTTATCCGTGTAGTCAAGACAGTTGAAAAACATAAATTCCATTTCGAATTGAAAACGAACGAACCTAATGCGCAAGTAAAACAATCATCTATAAGCTAAGCGCCATATCTTATTTGATCTCTGAGAAAACTAGTAAAAAAAGCATTGATTATAGGTCTCGAAACAAAGAATTGAATCCATCGAGCGCCTTATAGCATTAACCTAGCCTAGCTGTCTTCTGTAAGGGAGGAATCCTTTTGAGCCTAGCTGGCGAAAACGGGTCTCGTTTATCACTCGTACAGACTCATAACTGGGGCTCCTAACGCCGAAAGTGAGTGCAATACCGGAGTTCAATAGTGCAATATCGGTTCATTCTTATACAATATTGGTAAGTCAACAATGTTCGTCGCCTATGGCTCCTATAACTCTTGTTCTTTGAACTCTCCTCTGATCCTGCTCCTAGCGGTCACTAAACTCTAGGGACAAGCGTATACTACCGAAAAGAGCTAGATAATCTTCGGCTTCGGCTCATGATCCTTATTCTTATTCTTACCTTTCAGAGCCTTTACTCAATTCTTATTCTTTCCCTGATAAACTCCACTTAGTCTTCTTGCGCCTAGGAAAACTGTCATTTCATCATTGAGTTGACCCTTGAATTGAACTGAACCGCTGAAATCTATTTAGAACCTAGAGCAGCTGGGCACTGAAGAACCCCTTAATGTTGCTAATACTACTCGCTCGGTGAAGCTTTATACCCTTCTATGCCATTCGAAATAAGATTAAGTTAGTCCGTCCTTATGTGGCATTGGAAATGAGCTGACTTTGGCATTGGAAATGAGCTGAGATTTTTGATTCCTTCTGTGGCATTGGAAATGAGCTGAGATTTGTGATTCCTTATTGCTTATGCTGTAAAATACCCGATGATACCCCTAAACATACGTGGTTCCCAGATACCCATGGAGAGGCACATTACAGTAAATGTATGCTTCTTGCTTGAATCTTCTTCCAAATGATAGGCGCATATGTACTTCTTCGGATCAATATGGAATTATGACCCGACGCTCACACACACTCTATCTATATTGGATCCGCAGTAGAGAACGATTCAAATCATCTATGCCCTTTCTTCGGTCAACTGAATTGAAAGATGAAAAAGAACATCTATGCTACTTCAACCTTTCTTCGGTCAACTGAATTGAAATAAGAGAATAGCGCCTATATTCCTCTCTACGGTGTTACATTTTGAAAAGACTATCAAATGGATTTATTGGTGCATCTAAGTTGGATTCTTTTCGGTAAGGAGTTGTGATAGAATGGGTGTTCTTTCTCTCGACGAAATGGGGGGGTAGCGATCTCAATGCCAAAACAAGTGACCGGATTCCTTAGGTTTTCGATGCCTTCTCTTGCATTGCCAGGAATGAGTGGTGCGGAATTCTTGATTCTATCATAATACCTTTGAATCCAATATATGCTTTGACTTTTGTCATGGCTATTGGATGGAATGATATGAACTACAATTGGTTTTTGCTATCTTACGTCAGATCGATCTTCTATGGATACAAGCTATTCAATGTGAAAAACTAGAATATTGCTGATTCGCGGGACCACGAGAACTATTTGTTACAAACTAGAATATTGCTCTGATTCAGAACTGTTTCAATCTTGATTTCTCTTTATACCCTACAGAGGTATTGGTATTTCTCCTGATTGATTTCCTTCTCTCTACCCTTAAGAGTTATTGGTATTTCTCCGGATTTTCTTCCCTTAATTCCGCTACATGATTTTCCTCCCTTAATCAGCTACGTGGGTCAATAACAATAAGTGATAGCGCAACAAATCATTCTTTCACTGACACTGATGCTTACGCACCTAGTCTTGGAGTGCCGAGTCCACCCGCCAAGCTACTACTAAACAAGCTACTCCGGATGTAGTTCATTCTTTCCTCGTATTTAACTAACCTATTCACCTAAACTCTCCCTTAATTCGGACTTGCTGAATGAGGCTCATCTAACTGAATGAGGCTAATCGAACTCCGTTGCTTGTCCGGCTTGGTCTGTAGTTACTTGGCTCATAGCTTCGTTTGTTGAGTGGTTGACAGAGGTAGATTAGCCTGAGTTAGAGGATCAGAATTCAGGTATATGAGCCAGAGGTATAAGCGAGGTCTTAAATTCCAGTTCCGTTCTTTCCCCTGGTAGTTGGCTTCTTGTTAACATCAGTGTAATTCCCTGGGTAAGTGTAAGAGACTAATGGGCATTGGAGTAAGCCTATATTCCTTGTTCCTTTATTTGTAGTAGCGGTATCGGCCTTGCCCGTACCAGTTCCATTCCTCTGTGAGTATTGATTGAGTTCCCAAGTTACCTTATTCGTAGCTCCATTCTAGAAATTGAATAGTTGGATTACTCGGTCAAGTACAAGTACGAGTTCCTAGGTGATTTCTTGTATAGTTAGGGTACTTCCAAGCCCTTGTCCCGGATTTCATTCTTTTATGCCTGAGCTCAATTCGCAAGGCAGTAGTCAATTGTTGTTCTCCTTGGTTCAATTCCCAGTTAGCAGCAAAAGTAGTGCTGGGCACCTCAGGGGCATATGAGCAGAGCAAATGGATTAACGATTAATGTCGAGTTGAATCCTTCTAGTACTGGTTTCATTCTTTCCCTTTATGGGTCTCCCTAATGTTTAGTAGTTTCATTCTGGTTAAGCAGTGGTTCAATTCCAATAGGCATATTTTCTAGCCAGGAAAGTAATACCAATGTTCCCCGGGAGGGCAGAGTCAAAGTATAGGGTAGCAGACTTATAGACAGGCAGGGTGGACTCATAGGCGGGTAATATTGCTAGGGCAAAGGCAAATACGGATGTTGGATCATTGATTCCATTCCTTCTTTTTCGATATTGATTATCATATCAGTAAGTTAGATTCTATCCCATTTACAGGCGAGGTTCCTAACGATAACCGGCTTCGGAGGAATATTCTTTGGAATGAAAACACAGAGGGGCAGGCCAATAGGCGAGTAAGTCAAGATCCCAATGTATTAGTTTAAGAATCAAAGGCATTGGCTTAAGAGGATAACTCATCTGTCGGAAATCCGCTAGTGCTTTCAAGACTCGAACCGGGGCTAATGGGGCTTACCCCACAGACAAGGGAATCCATCCGCTGACAAACAGACCTGTCCTGGCGCTTCTAAGACTTTAACTAGAAACTGGGAATCGAGCTATTGCCTTTAAGACTAGAAGAGCTACTCCATTGGATCTAGCGTCAAACTACCTCTCCTTGTACCAACTCCGGATTGTGAATGAAAGAGTATACACCTATTACATATAATACAGATTGAAATCACTGATAAGAGCAAAAGATTGGAACACAGTCCCCATACGCTGAAACCGCAATTATAATACTTATGGAATCAATAAGGGAATAAAAGAATCAATAAAGGAATACAGAACTCCTCCAGTAAGGCTCGAACTCGAAACTAGCTCTCTCGGGCATACAAGGATCGAACAAGGGTATACAAGAAAGGCTGCTACTACTTAGAGAATCCAACTAGCAACAACAAGACTTACGCCTTAACACATCCAATCCAACTAGAAACTGAAGAACTCAACACAGCACTGGCAATTCCACTCATAAGTAAAGAATGATAAGCTACCAAGTAAAGCTCTCACTCTCACTAAATAATGGGGTTTAGTAATAGGAGACTTAAGGCAAGGTAGTTAGCCGAGTTTCCAGGAGTTCCAATCTACATTATGTAAGATCAAGTATGAGAAGGCACTGTTCAGGCCCTATCAGTAGTCGCTTTAGTCTAATAGTCTGATTTAAGATCTTCTCAATAGTCGTTGACGCCCTCTTTCTTAGTGGAAGTCCCTTAGTGCACTGATCCATTCCCAGCTCCGAGTTTAATGTCCCTGTAAAAGGTAGAGCTGTGGTTTGCTCCAATTACTATAAGAAAATACTAGAGCTGTTGGCTCCTATTACTAGAATCAAATACTAGGTAAATAACCCAATGACTATAATCAACAAACTAGCAAATAGAGTATAAGAGAATAGAAGAGAATGTTTGAACAAGCCAATCAGAAGCTATGCAGTATCTCGGCTCGGGGAAGAAGATATATAAAGTCATTCCGGAATAGGAGGCCATTAGCGAGTTCTTCAAATGGAGTGGATTGGCTTTCCTTAGTCGGGTGCTTGCTTGGCTTGACCGAGTCTTAGCTGTATAACGAGAAAGTCCGCTACAAGCGCTAAGTGCGCAAGGTAACCATCAAGGTCAAAGCTGCAATCTATTCTTCAAGTATTAAAAGCAACCGTAAGAAAGAGGTGAGGATAGAAAGAATCAAACTGTGCCCATAACGACGGAAAAAAGATACTGGGATTCTGCACTTTGTAGTAAAAGCCTTATCGCCCGGGGTCAGTGCCAAGCCGTATTACTCGCCCCGGCATGAAAGCCTCATTTCTCTTATCAAAGGACGGGCCTCGCTCCTGCCGCTTAAAACATCTCCCTAACTGGAACTCAGGATTGTCAGCTGCCATTGCTTGCTTGTACTGGAGCCTATTGGTGAAATTCTCCCTTTTTGTCTGTTGAAGTTGTCAAGTAATTCCTGTTTTCTTACTCCATTCTTACTAGCTGCGGTTCTATTCTTTTGAGTGGTAGAAACATATAGTCTTGCCTGGCAGTGTGTAATTCCGGATTAAAGGATAAAGGATCGAGATCAGTAGCTTCAGAGTTGAGGGTATTATCCTAGGCAGTAGTAGCAGGTCAGTAAAGGAAATAGGATGTGATGGTCCGGTAGTAATGAAAGAAAATCCAATATAGACAATGCAGACTATACGCTTGGAGGGGCATACCAATAATCGACTACGGACTCCGGTTCAGTAGCTAGAAAATCCAAGGCATTAGTCAAAGAGGCAAGTAACTACTATTGCCAGTAAAGCAAAGATATCAATCAGTAGCACAAGAATCAAGGTAAGAAAAAGGCATGGCAGGCAAACATGAAACACCCCGGATCAATAGAGAAAGATTGAAGTCCTCGAGCGCAATTCTGGTATTTGATGCTTACTAAGTCAGAGTTTGATTCTTACAGTTGATAGAGGAAGAGCGAAAGTCAAAGTCAAGGGAAACAGACTTCAAACGGAGCATAGGCATTGGGAGCGGAGTAACAAAAGAAGATAGGTTCTCTCGTGCTCGGTGACTGATCCGCAGGGTAGTAAGAATAGGAGTTAGTGCAGACAGGCTTCTAGGTTTGTATAGTAGTTACAGGAAAGAGAAGCGCCGGTCCAATTCTTGATTCATAATAGCTCCACTCACCAAGTCACTAACGAGTAGGTAAAACTCATAAAGCATATGTAAGAGACAGAGAAAGCACATAAACACGGAATTGCAGGAGGGGCGGGCTAGCAAGCAACGGGGCATACAAAGGAGCGGCGAACTCAAGAACGAGATACCGCAGCGGTAGGATAAAAGCCAGGAAGGGAAGCCTCAACAGCCCCAACAAAATAGAAGGATGAGATTACGCAGTGGGACCTATAGTGAGTCGTTTCAGAACCAAAGAAAGGAAAAGCAGTCTTGTGAGTAGGCGCGCTAGATCGTACCACTTACATTGGAGACAGGATCAACAGAACGAAGCTGGCAAACTAAAGACTTTCGTCAAGGAATGTTAGTTTGATATCTAGTGTATAGAAAATGGAAGACAGGAGCTACAGAGCTTAGTTGTTTAGTTAAGAGAAGCACCCCGGTAATAGAGATTTGATCTATCACCAATCAAAGAATGAGATTAAGTAATAAAGAATCTAGTTATTGAGTGTAAGGTTTGGCATGTCATAGATACAAATGGATACACTAAGGCATGGCCTGCGCAGTTCCATTACAGTCCTTAGTGTCTGAATTCTTCTAGTCATAGGTGAAAATACAGATTCGACGCCCAGGTGATAAGACCAGTAGACAGGAAAGGAATACCGAAGCTTGAACTACGTAATGCAAATGGTTAGTGGAAGAAATGAAGTGGCAATAAGGAATGAAAGATATGGGCATATGCCCTAGGGAAGGAGCCTGTGCTCCATGATGAATTGTTAGAATGATATCGAGTAATGGCAGGCCTAGACAAAGCAGTAGAAGCCTAAGCTCCTGTGGCAAGATGCGAGGCTCGGGGTTAGATGAAAGAAGTACCAGAGTCAAGGCAAGACTTCAAGGCAGTAGTTTGAGTTTGGAAGCAAGCAATGGATGGATTGGATTGTCGTTCAGTTCACTCACTCTTCAGGTATAGGTGCCCTAATTCTTTTGCGAGTTGGTTAGCATAATAAGGCTTGGAATCCCTGATGGAGTTCTTCAACTAATGAGTTCAGCTCCTATGCTCCTACCTTATAAGGGTTGTTACTCTTTTATGACTTGGATATGAGTATTGATTTCATTGTTGATTCACCATTGGGGGCATATTCTTTCCAGCACTAGGTTTATTCTCGCTTAATATAGATTGATATTCTGAGAAAACGGATTATACTAATGGCTATTCATTACTAGACTAGCTGCTCCCTCTTTGACTAATGAGTTGATTCTCGCTTGAGAACGGACTTGGACCTGGCATTCTGACCTACGCCCTACGCAAACAGGACTATAACCATCTGTGCTATTATCCCACCTCACAAAACCCCAAAGCTATTCTTATACAAATAAGTTCAATTCATATGCACTATGACCTATGCTCGGTGCTAATTCTATAGTTAGAGTTGGAGACCACCAAAGGGTCTTGTCAAAAGGAGATGTTAGTCTTGTCAACACGACCCTCTACCACTTAGTTCCATTATGCCCTCGCGCCACCTTGATGTTTCTGTTACAGAGGAAACTCCGGATATGAATAAGAGCATCTAAGAATATGAAGAAGCATCTAATAAGTTATTTTAGAAGAAAAGAAGAAAGGTACCACTCAAAACAAACCCGGTAATTCAATCACTGCCTACGAGCCCTCACTTCATTCTTGTATTCTTAATATACTTACTTGAAAACTTGATCTGGTGCTTCTCGTGCTTTTACCTTTGACTAAGGAACCAAACTACTGCTAACAAGAACAAACCGGGAAATATAGAATACGGACACTACCGTGGAAAGAATCCTCCAGACCAACCCCCGTGCTCGAACGAAGGTAACGCTTCTTTGAATTCTTTAGCCAATGTCATAGGTACGTGGTCTAGTGAGCGTATACAGGAATGGAATCAACCTAGTAATAAATGGAATCAACCTAGTAATAAATGGAATCAACCTAGTAATAAATGGAATCAACCTAGTAATAAATGGAATCAACCTAGTAATAAATGGAATCAACCTTAGCGACAACAAGAATCGAACTGGGCTATGAGAGAACCCGCAGGAGAAATATATGGGTATCAGACACTGTGCATAGAGAGATAGAACCACTGCGACCAAAGCCGACTTGACTCTCTTGAAAACAGTATTGCGCCTTTGAGTCTAATGAGTTGATTCTCGCTTGAGAACGGACTTGGACCTGGCATTCTGACCTACGCCCTACGCAAACAGGACTATAACCATCTGTGCTATTATCCCACCTCACAAAACCCCAAAGCTATTCTTATACAAATAAGTTCAATTCATATGCACTATGACCTATGCTCGGTGCTAATTCTATAGTTAGAGTTGGAGACCACCAAAGGGTCTTGTCAAAAGGAGATGTTAGTCTTGTCAACACGACCCTCTACCACTTAGTTCCATTATGCCCTCGCGCCACCTTGATGTTTCTGTTACAGAGGAAACTCCGGATATGAATAAGAGCATCTAAGAATATGAAGAAGCATCTAATAAGTTATTTTAGAAGAAAAGAAGAAAGGTACCACTCAAAACAAACCCGGTAATTCAATCACTGCCTACGAGCCCTCACTTCATTCTTGTATTCTTAATATACTTACTTGAAAATACAGATTCGACGCCCAGGTGATAAGACCAGTAGACAGGAAAGGAATACCGAAGCTTGAACTACGTAATGCAAATGGTTAGTGGAAGAAATGAAGTGGCAATAAGGAATGAAAGATATGGGCATATGCCCTAGGGAAGGAGCCTGTGCTCCATGATGAATTGTTAGAATGATATCGAGTAATGGCAGGCCTAGACAAAGCAGTAGAAGCCTAAGCTCCTGTGGCAAGATGCGAGGCTCGGGGTTAGATGAAAGAAGTACCAGAGTCAAGGCAAGACTTCAAGGCAGTAGTTTGAGTTTGGAAGCAAGCAATGGATGGATTGGATTGTCGTTCAGTTCACTCACTCTTCAGGTATAGGTGCCCTAATTCTTTTGCGAGTTGGTTAGCATAATAAGGCTTGGAATCCCTGATGGAGTTCTTCAACTAATGAGTTCAGCTCCTATGCTCCTACCTTATAAGGGTTGTTACTCTTTTATGACTTGGATATGAGTATTGATTTCATTGTTGATTCACCATTGGGGGCATATTCTTTCCAGCACTAGGTTTATTCTCGCTTAATATAGATTGATATTCTGAGAAAACGGATTATACTAATGGCTATTCATTACTAGACTAGCTGCTCCCTCTTTGACTAATGAGTTGATTCTCGCTTGAGAACGGACTTGGACCTGGCATTCTGACCTACGCCCTACGCAAACAGGACTATAACCATCTGTGCTATTATCCCACCTCACAAAACCCCAAAGCTATTCTTATACAAATAAGTTCAATTCATATGCACTATGACCTATGCTCGGTGCTAATTCTATAGTTAGAGTTGGAGACCACCAAAGGGTCTTGTCAAAAGGAGATGTTAGTCTTGTCAACACGACCCTCTACCACTTAGTTCCATTATGCCCTCGCGCCACCTTGATGTTTCTGTTACAGAGGAAACTCCGGATATGAATAAGAGCATCTAAGAATATGAAGAAGCATCTAATAAGTTATTTTAGAAGAAAAGAAGAAAGGTACCACTCAAAACAAACCCGGTAATTCAATCACTGCCTACGAGCCCTCACTTCATTCTTGTATTCTTAATATACTTACTTGAAAACTTGATCTGGTGCTTCTCGTGCTTTTACCTTTGACTAAGGAACCAAACTACTGCTAACAAGAACAAACCGGGAAATATAGAATTACGGACACTACCGTGGAAAGAATCCTCCAGACCAACCCCCGTGCTCGAACGAAGGTAAACGCTTCTTTGAATTCTTTAGCCAATGTCATAGGTACGTGGTCTAGTGAGCGTATACAGGAAGGAATGGAATCAACCTAGTAATAAATGGAATCACCTTAGGCGACACAAGAATCGAACTGGGCTATGAGAGAACCCGCAGGAGAAATATATGGTTATCAGACACTGTGCATAGAGAGATAGAACCACTGCGACCAAAGCCGACTTGACTCTCTTGAAACAGTATTGCGCCTTGAGTCTAATGTTCCCGTCTTTGATTCTAATCGCTTTCCGTAGAACACATAGTCTTTCTTCGCTAGTATAATTCTAACTATCCGTGCTTGAAGTCGAGCTCTCCCTTTTGCGCCTGTCACTACGGAACCTAAACCCTGCTTTACCGGCTCTTAGGGCTCTACCCCTTGCTGTCAGCCTTCCCTTTCTATTTATCAGCCTTCCCTTTCTATTTATCAGCCTTCCCTTTCTATTTATCAGCCTTCCCTTTCTATTTAATAGCCTTGCTAGCGCTAATCTCGAAATCAGAAACTCTATTATGGTATTGAAGTGTGCATTCTTCCTTCTCTCGGCTTGAGAACAGGAATCGGGGAAGTGAGCCTTTCTTTTTGGCTAGCTAAAGCGGAAGAAACTCTTGTCCTGGGGAACCTTAAGCTCTTGAAGAGGAAAGAAAGGGAGTCTCCGAGTGAAAACGAATTCCGAGGAAGAGAAGAGAAAGAGGGCCATTCTGACTTTAGACTTCTGTTGCATGAAACTTGAGACTTATGTTGCCGCCGGTTTAAAAACAAACCATACTTTCCACTTTCCTACCTTGTCCAACTCTGTGAGCACTTGCACTTGAGACCCCTTCCCTTGTTCCGTTGCTTGAAGAGAGCGTTACTAATCTCCTTCTTATAGAATCCTCGTAACCGGTCACCCTATAGCTGACAGCTTGAATTGGACATATTCTGTCATCAAGTTGAACCTCACTAAACAAGCAATGGGGAGTTGAGGGGAACAAGTAAACAAGCAACCATTAATGGCTCGCTAATGCGCAACATTCTACAAAGCTTGTTCAGTATAGTTCCATAAGCGGCTTCAGTATTGTCTTGAAAAGCAAGCAATGGATGGATTGGATTGTCGTTCAGTTCACTCACTCTTCAGGTATAGGTGCCCTAATTCTTTTGCGAGTTGGTTAGCATAATAAGGCTTGGAATCCCTGATGGAGTTCTTCAACTAATGAGTTCAGCTCCTATGCTCCTACCTTATAAGGGTTGTTACTCTTTTATGACTTGGATATGAGTATTGATTTCATTGTTGATTCACCATTGGGGGCATATTCTTTCCAGCACTAGGTTTATTCTCGCTTAATATAGATTGATATTCTGAGAAAACGGATTATACTAATGGCTATTCATTACTAGACTAGCTGCTCCCTCTTTGACTAATGAGTTGATTCTCGCTTGAGAACGGACTTGGACCTGGCATTCTGACCTACGCCCTACGCAAACAGGACTATAACCATCTGTGCTATTATCCCACCTCACAAAACCCCAAAGCTATTCTTATACAAATAAGTTCAATTCATATGCACTATGACCTATGCTCGGTGCTAATTCTATAGTTAGAGTTGGAGACCACCAAAGGGTCTTGTCAAAAGGAGATGTTAGTCTTGTCAACACGACCCTCTACCACTTAGTTCCATTATGCCCTCGCGCCACCTTGATGTTTCTGTTACAGAGGAAACTCCGGATATGAATAAGAGCATCTAAGAATATGAAGAAGCATCTAATAAGTTATTTTAGAAGAAAAGAAGAAAGGTACCACTCAAAACAAACCCGGTAATTCAATCACTGCCTACGAGCCCTCACTTCATTCTTGTATTCTTAATATACTTACTTGAAAACTTGATCTGGTGCTTCTCGTGCTTTTACCTTTGACTAAGGAACCAAACTACTGCTAACAAGAACAAACCGGGAAATATAGAATACGGACACTACCGTGGAAAGAATCCTCCAGACCAACCCCCGTGCTCGAACGAAGGTAACGCTTCTTTGAATTCTTTAGCCAATGTCATAGGTACGTGGTCTAGTGAGCGTATACAGGAATGGAATCAACCTAGTAATAAATGGAATCAACCTTAGCGACAACAAGAATCGAACTGGGCTATGAGAGAACCCGCAGGAGAAATATATGGGTATCAGACACTGTGCATAGAGAGATAGAACCACTGCGACCAAAGCCGACTTGACTCTCTTGAAAACAGTATTGCGCCTTTGAGTCTAATGTTCCCGTCTTTGATTCTAATCGCTTTCCGGAGAACACATAGTCTTTCTTTCCTAGGTATAATTCTAACTATCCGTGCTTGAAGTCGAGCTCTCCCTTTTGCGCCTGTCACTACGGAACCTAAACCCTGCTTTACCGGCTCTTAGGGCTCTACCCCTTGCTGTCAGCCTTCCCTTTCTATTTATCAGCCTTCCCTTTCTATTTAATAGCCTTGCTAGCGCTAATCTCGAAATCAGAAACTCTATTATGGTATTGAAGTGTGCATTCTTCCTTCTCTCGGCTTGAGAACAGGAATCGGGGAAGTGAGCCTTTCTTTTTGGCTAGCTAAAGCGGAAGAAACTCTTGTCCTGGGGAACCTTAAGCTCTTGAAGAGGAAAGAAAGGGAGTCTCCGAGTGAAAACGAATTCCGAGGAAGAGAAGAGAAAGAGGGCCATTCTGACTTTAGACTTCTGTTGCATGAAACTTGAGACTTATGTTGCCGCCGGTTTAAAAACAAACCATACTTTCCACTTTCCTACCTTGTCCAACTCTGTGAGCACTTGCACTTGAGACCCCTTCCCTTGTTCCGTTGCTTGAAGAGAGCGTTACTAATCTCCTTCTTATAGAATCCTCGTAACCGGTCACCCTATAGCTGACAGCTTGAATTGGACATATTCTGTCATCAAGTTGAACCTCACTAAACAAGCAATGGGGAGTTGAGGGGAACAAGTAAACAAGCAACCATTAATGGCTCGCTAATGCGCAACATTCTACAAAGCTTGTTCAGTATAGTTCCATAAGCGGCTTCAGTATTGTCTTGAAAAGCAAGCAATGCAGTTCGGAGGTGAACGACTATCTTATAGAATTAGTGAGTTCCGGAGGTGAGATTACAACTATCTTATACGGAGGTGAGATTACAACTATCTTATAGAATTAGTGTGATATGGAGTTAGATTTGATTCCTTTATCGAGTGTCTTCCTTTATGCAAGTGATATTCTTTGATTTGCAATGAAACAAGCCCCTTCACAAGAACAAGCCCCGAGTAGGGAGTCAGTTCAGTGAAGAGGGTTCAGGCGCAATCACAAGTGTACGAGAAAAGCAGAAAATCAACCTTCTTATCCGGAAAAAGCAAGGTCCGCTTGCGTCCTTGAACCGAGAACCATCCTTCGGCAAACCCACCTCTGTCTTTTGAGCCTATCAGTTGGACTTTTCCAAATCATAAGCCTTCCGGGGGATAAGAATAAGGTGAATTATGGAGTAAGCAGTAAGCGGTAGTGTTGGTCGAAAGTAAGTCAGCTACAATCGATTCTTCCAGTAATGAATCCGCGGTGTCAGCTGCATCAGGAGTCATAGGTCTAAGGTGAGAGAAAAGTGAGATAACTGGTGCTCGAAATACATAATGGAATTGAAAACATAACATATGAGTGCAGTGCCAAGAAAGTATACAAGATCAGAAGCTTCAGAATAAGCAGTGAGCATGTCAGCAACAAGGAAAGTAGAGGCTAAAGCAGTATCATCCGCTGTATCAAGTATTGTTCCAGAAGCATAAGATGGAAAGTAGACCGATAAAGGTGTGTGTTGGGGGTTGGTTTAGTTATAGAGAAAGGTAATAAGGGTAGATAGATATTCAATTCCCGTTTGCGAGGCGATAGATTCAATCTCCATTCTTTTCAGCGATGCTTGCTCGAGAGATTCCATTGGGTAGCTGAACACTACAGGTACTTCAGGTTCTTGTGTTGCGGTTAAGAAGAGGTGTAGCGGCGATGCAAGAGAGTGTCAATCAGAATGGATTTTACAACGCCTCCAGAGAATAATCAGAGAATCAGGTTTTCTCATATGAGTCAGCCGAATGCGAATGCCCACGTAAAGGTGAAGTTTACAGAAAAGTAAGGGTGTATCAAGCTCAGCAGGAAAGAAAGATGGGGGTGTTGTTCAAGTTAACTACGCGCAGTCCAAGCATGAAGTTAAGGAAAGCGATGAAGTAGACAAGTAGACAGATTCTATACAGTAGTGACCTAACTCTGAAACTCGAATAAGCGTTCTCGAGCGGAAAAGCACTCAGAACTCCGGCGATGAAAACAGGACAGGACTTGTGCCTTAGCGAAAGAAAGAATCAGATAGGATTAGGTAGCTACGCGGGGATTGTGTTGTCGAAGAGAATGGACTGTATTGCCCGGAACCTGGATTCTGCCACCTTCTTAGAAAGTACTTAAGTAGAGTCTCTTTGTCTCGTCCCTTGTTAGTGCAATAAATCGAAGTTATTTACTGGTGCGCTCTTTGTCAACAACCTCTTTGGGAATGGAATAGGTTGACAGTTCATATGAATATACCACACCAATTCGTTATGTATGGATGATGAGATTCCATTGATACAGAGCCAATTCCAATAGACTGATTGGAGGGTCCCATTGGCGTGCATCCAGTAGTCATTTTACCCCTCTATATTCTTTCTTTTTCGCTAATTCATTCTTTTTCGCCAATGTTGAGTTGGGCGCTTTCACCATTCAGCCATAGATGCTTTGCGGGGATCAGAGTACATGGTGAATAACGAAATTCCAATTGAAATGAGTAAATCAATGCGGAGGGACAATTCGAATCACCAAGATAGTCACTCTCCGGAATGCCTCCCACGAGACGAGGGTTGTAAAGGGGTGGCGTCTGTCTTCTCACAACAGAAGCTGGAATTCCTCCACTCCAATTAAAGAAAGCTCTCGACGAAGAGAGTCAAGTAAAGATAGTTGGGTAAACTGTGGGATATCATCGACCCCCACTGTAGCCCTGGCACATACATCTGGACGCCGCTCAAGAACTGCGCTCCGGGTGCACGGCAGGTTGATAGCCCTCCCAACCTAAAGGGGGTTCCCTGGGATGGTGCCCATCGGTCTGTCCTTTGCTTCTTTCCCGTCCTTTGTGGTAATCGGTCTTTCCTCTTTCAATCGCTTCAAAAGGTAAAACCGGAAAGATTGAATCTCTAACCACTGTCTGACTGATGGGAGAGATCGTGGCCGCTTTTCCTTAAGCTGAATGCCTCTGAAATCGATCGGGCTAGAAAATGGATGGAAAAGCCTTTGAGCACGGAAAATTCCACTATAGTTATTAAAGAAAGTTGTAAGTTAATGTAATATGCGCTTCGAAAGAAGGTCATAGACCGGCAGATAGGGGCATTCCCGCAGTTAAGGAGGACGGATATTCTTATGATACTGTGTATGATGATCGAATCAATTTCGTTAATCTGCCATTTATCTTGTATAGTCTTTGTTACACTCATATAGAATCTTTCCTGTTCTGTGCAGTATATGTATATTCGTTTAGCTAAGTCAGTATTTAAGCAGTGAAACACGATTTACGTATCTACATACAAATACCGGTCACATTCCCTGTAGAACTCGAGTACGTACTTATGTTTGTAAGGATCTTTCCTACAACGGTTGAGTTAAGGCAGCGTTGAGCTCAAGTACCCGGTAGCTGTTGAGCGATTTCAGTCCTCTTCGAATCAGGAGTTCCGGACGGCCTTCCACTTGTGCCCTGTTCTCTTCTAGGGAATTTGATGAGTCTAGTAACAAGTCTCGATAAGCTGTCGCAATCAGGCAATTCGTGAAAAGAAAGAGATATATGAGAGATCCGTCTTTCAATACAAACTCTCTTCTGGGAATCAGTATCTTTTGCAATCGTTCATTTCTTCTGTTCTGTCGCAACTCTCGCATCTGGACATACGGGAAAGTCTTCCCATACCATATGAACTTCTTGAAAAGGCAGGTAACAGCCATAAGCGGTTTGTCCCATACTTGAGGGCACAAGTCATTCCCCTACATCGATCTCTTTTTGTTCGGCTCTAAACTCTAATCCGGGCCTTTTTGGGGGGATAGAGGGAGCATTGGCTGAGAATACTCTTGTATGTTCATCGTTAATGCTTTGATCATTCTCAAAAGGTACTCCTAAAAGAGCTACTAAATGAAATAACCGTCTTGTCTTCGAGTTATGAAATCAGGTTTTTGGTCTGAGTGACGCAACTGTGATCATGCCTCTGCTTATCCCATGCTTCCTTCATAGATTCCGAACTAAGAAACCAGATTTCGGAGTGAAAGAAGTGAAACGGTCATAGTCTCCTATTTCTAGAAAAGCCGGCTCTTGGGCAGACTGGAGGACAGGACGCCTTTTCCTCTTTTTAAGATACCTCAGAGCATACGCCCTTCCTTTAAAGAGCTTTCGATAGGTTCCTACTTGATAGTCATCGAGCTTCATTTCGATAGGTTCCTACTTGATAGTCATCGAGCTTTCGATAGGTTCCTACTTGATAGTCATCGAGCTTTCGATAGGTTCCTACTTGATAGTCATCGAGCTTTCGATAGGTTCCTACTTGATAGTCATCGAGCTTTCGATAGGTTCCTACTTGATAGTCATCGAGCTTTCGATAGGTTCCTACTTGATAGTCATCGAGCTTTCGATAGGTTCCTACTTGATAGTCATCGAGCTTTCGATAGGTTCCTACTTGATAGTCATCGAGCTTTCGATAGGTTCCTACTTGATAGTCATCGAGCTTTCGATAGGTTCCTACTTGATAGTCATCGAGCTTTCGATAGGTTCCTACTTGATAGTCATCGAGCTTTCGATAGGTTCCTACTTGATAGTCATCGAGCTTTCGATAGGTTCCTACTTGCTAGTCATCGAGCTTTCGATAGGTTCCTACTTGATAGTCATCGAGCTTTCGATAGGTTCCTACTTGATAGTCATCGAGCTTTCGTATCGAGCTTTCGATAGGTTCCTACTTGCTAGTCATCATCGTGCTAGATTCCTTGGGATTGGGAAAGTGCTTCTGTCATAAATGAATGAGGATTTGATTTGACCTCTCTCTGAACTTCCGTAAGAATCTCTGAAGAATCAATGGGACAGATCTGGCTCCGCACAAGATAATGTCTGAGGCCACGCCACATTAGCGAGATTTGAATCTGGAAGGGCTCAGTAAGGTTTAGGTTTTCCCTTGCAAACTATGGAATCAAAGTTGATATGCCTATTATATTCTTCAGACAACTAGGATGTTAGAAGGTGCTCCGCGGAGTGAAGTCAAAGTCAGATAGAGGAAGTAAAGAGAAACATCCTTGCTGCCTTTAGTGCTTGGTAGAAGCTGCTGAGCATATGCTATAAGGAATTATAATCACGCGTAATGATAATGAAGCGCTTTTGTCTTACTTATCTAAAACATACTAAAACCCACCCTGGCTGGGTATTCTTATGGTAGGTGCTAGGAGCTAGGAGTTCGCCGAGGAGGAGGGGGGCAGAAGTGACTCTATTGAGTTGTTGTGACGGTTACGGTATGTAGTGCTCCACCGATAGGCACGATAGGTTAGGAGGCACGGAGTAGCTCCAAAGATGTAGGATGGACTCGACTCTATCGATCGTCGCTGGTCCTTTCTTTAGGGAACGAGCTACATAAAAGCGGGTGGTAGGCCGAAGCAGGTTGGTTCTTGAGCTCTACGGAAAGGCGGATTTCTGACTTACTTATGAGCTACATACTTTCAGTGAGAAGGAGATAGGTACGTCGGTCGCCTTGCGCACTAGGAGTTTTCTGATTCCCATAGTACGGCGCAATGTCTTACCTTAATGGACGGAGAGTGATTCTCTAATCCCTTTGATCAGTACAAAGAAGAAAGTTCCATGCCATGGCACTTGCCTTCCCTTACTCGTAACTCTGACTAATTCCCTCATTTCACACTTTCTATAAAAGTCGATTAGTTACACATCGAGTGGATTTACTCAACCTGGATTGTAACAACCCCTCCCCCAAGCTATGCTCTAACTAGGGCTTTCCTTCGGATTTAGCTATTTCACTTCCCTGCTCTGGTTCAAAACTCGATAGGCATCTTCGTCAGTCTCGTTAACACACTAGACCGGCATTTATCTTGGAATGGTGGTGTTACTTCTAAAACGCACTCTCTATTCTATTAGCTGCAGTTGTCCAAATCAAGTTAACAATCCTCGAATTTCTTACAATAACCGAAACATGATCCATCGATAGCAAGGGAAAGATTCAAGCTCTCCGGGAAGGATAACTCAATTCGATCACTGATTAGAAACTTGCTTCATAGCTGTAGAGTATAGGTTGACAGGTAAATCGAGGTCTCTAGCGGACCCCTTTGAAGGAAGGGCTTACAGTTCAATGTCACAGATGTGGAATCTATAGATCGTTGTAGTTCCCTCTCTCACAAACATACGAGACAATTGAACTTCACGGGGCACGGCCACAAAAAGCAAGAGCGAAGCTCGCTTCCTACGCTGACGAATGCCTTGCCTCCTTTCTCTTCTCTTAAGTCTACAAGAGAGGCAGGATTCTCACCCTCTATATTATTGGAAAACCTGATACTTACAGTCTTTCGCTTTTTACCACTCGGCCACTCTCCCCTTCCCGGGCCGAGGCCGCGGGTTCGAAGAAGGAGGGCGGTCAGTTTGCTTACGGGAAACGTCAAACGGACAATCCCATCCTCGACAGGAATGGATTCCGTTTCAGGTCGGGTGGAAAGAGCCAATTTGACTTAATTCAATCGAGAAATGGTCTGACCACGGAGAAGACATGCCCAAAGAGAAGCCTTAGACGATGGACAGAGGTAATTGGCTTTCCCGAATAATAGAAAGGGACCCAGATGGTGAGGGGGACTCTGGCTTCTCGGACTGTGACTCCTACATATGCTTTCAAATCCAGTTCTTTCCCTGAGGGCACGGGAATACCTTAAAAACACACCTTTCTAGATTTACATGCAATTTCTCTATGAGCGGTGCCACAGCTTCTACCTCGAGTCGCTCTTCGCGCAAAGCTTGCTTGTCTTTTCGGCATTTTTCGTACAGGTACCTTTTGTTGAAGGTAATTCGAGGAGAGTATGTGATCGGTGACTTCAGCGTCGTAGCGCCTTGGTACTCTTCAATTGGCTCTTGGGAATTTTCTCGACCTGCCGATCACCATCTTTCGGCTCACCTATCCTATTCCCTCGGGACCGGGTCGTACAGGATTCTTCACCAGTTGTCCATCGACTACGCCTTTCGGCCTTAAAGCCCTTACTCCCTTACGATAAGCTAGAATGTCGGCGCCACAATGACAACAGATCTCCATTCGATACGTAGAAAGAGCAGGTCCTTTTCCGCGCTAACTCCGCCGACCCTCATGCAGCATATGAGCGGATCTTCACTAAAAGCCGGGACCCTCACTCTGCCATGAGAACAAAGAAAGCCGCACTATCTCCTTGCTGCCAGCCGACCTTCGGTGGTCTCGTAGGATGGATAGCCGCCTTCGGCCCTTCGCTTAGTAAGCCAGCCCCCTCTTTCGAGCCGCGTCTAAACTCCATTCAAGGGCCCGTACTCTCTCTTCAGTGGATACGCTATCCCTTCTTGCTATGGTATGGGGGAAGGGCTGTTCGATCTACCGATGGATTTTCTATTCAATGAGCGGCCTTACTATGATCGTTGTAGTTCCCTCTCTCACAAACATACGAGACAATTGAACTTCACGGGGCACGGCCACAAAAAGCAAGAGCGAAGCTCGCTTCCTACGCTGACGAATGCCTTGCCTCCTTTCTCTTCTCTTAAGTCTACAAGAGAGGCAGGATTCTCACCCTCTATATTATTGGAAAACCTGATACTTACAGTCTTTCGCTTTTTACCACTCGGCCACTCTCCCCTTCCCGGGCCGAGGCCGCGGGTTCGAAGAAGGAGGGCGGTCAGTTTGCTTACGGGAAACGTCAAACGGACAATCCCATCCTCGACAGGAATGGATTCCGTTTCAGGTCGGGTGGAAAGAGCCAATTTGACTTAATTCAATCGAGAAATGGTCTGACCACGGAGAAGACATGCCCAAAGAGAAGCCTTAGACGATGGACAGAGGTAATTGGCTTTCCCGAATAATAGAAAGGGACCCAGATGGTGAGGGGGACTCTGGCTTCTCGGACTGTGACTCCTACATATGCTTTCAAATCCAGTTCTTTCCCTGAGGGCACGGGAATACCTTAAAAACACACCTTTCTAGATTTACATGCAATTTCTCTATGAGCGGTGCCACAGCTTCTACCTCGAGTCGCTCTTCGCGCAAAGCTTGCTTGTCTTTTCGGCATTTTTCGTACAGGTACCTTTTGTTGAAGGTAATTCGAGGAGAGTATGTGATCGGTGACTTCAGCGTCGTAGCGCCTTGGTACTCTTCAATTGGCTCTTGGGAATTTTCTCGACCTGCCGATCACCATCTTTCGGCTCACCTATCCTATTCCCTCGGGACCGGGTCGTACAGGATTCTTCACCAGTTGTCCATCGACTACGCCTTTCGGCCTTAAAGCCCTTACTCCCTTACGATAAGCTAGAATGTCGGCGCCACAATGACAACAGATCTCCATTCGATACGTAGAAAGAGCAGGTCCTTTTCCGCGCTAACTCCGCCGACCCTCATGCAGCATATGAGCGGATCTTCACTAAAAGCCGGGACCCTCACTCTGCCATGAGAACAAAGAAAGCCGCACTATCTCCTTGCTGCCAGCCGACCTTCGGTGGTCTCGTAGGATGGATAGCCGCCTTCGGCCCTTCGCTTAGTAAGCCAGCCCCCTCTTTCGAGCCGCGTCTAAACTCCATTCAAGGGCCCGTACTCTCTCTTCAGTGGATACGCTATCCCTTCTTGCTATGGTATGGGGGAAGGGCTGTTCGATCTACCGATGGATTTTCTATTCAATGAGCGGCCTTACTATGATCGTTGGGGCTATTTAGATGGAGCCCCATGCGCTACACACAAGAATTAATGGTGAGTGATGGGGTGCTCTTTCTGCAGGCTGCCTATCCAATAAGATAACGTATTTTGGAATATGTCGTTCCGTCATGTACATGTATTCGGTCTTCAATTTGGATGTTCCTGCTCGTGCCCGGAGATAGAATTGGCACTTATCCGCCTCTCCCCGTTCTACTGTCCAAAACATGCCGGCCGTTCGAAGTTCCGTTCCGGGGTTGGGTCGGAGAGGACCAGACCAAATCGGCAGCATCTGTGGAATCTGAACGGATCAGATACAATCGGATCTTATCGTAGCTTCGAGTTCTGGTGCCGTACCGCGGCCGGAAAGAAAGTTAGGGGTCACAATTCTGATTGTATGCCTTCCTTTGTTGAGTGAGTAATAATATGCCTGTTCTATCAGTGAGAGAGGTCAGAGGGTCCAGTTACACGTCTTGATAAGAAGGCTTAAAAGCCCCTAGCGTTCGAAGTATCTCTGTGTCCTTAAGCGAAAAACTCTTCGGTCTAGTCTAGTGAGTGTCTAATTATGGAAAGTGAAGTGGTCTCGACGCTCTTTTTTAGGTGATTCTACCGAGTCTATCAAATTGGCCTTTGAAACCGGATCGATCTCTCATAGGTCAACTTCATCTTTCGATTGGCGAACTTCTCGTAAGCGCTCACTCACTGCAAGTCAAATCATAAATGGAAACCTGATCCAGCAGATGAGATTAGAGATGTAGATGAAATGAGAACTGCTTCTTCAACTAGAACAGGAACTGGCTGGCCGATCTCCAGAAACTACACTTTCAGAATCGACAACACTTGTGGAACGTCTTGCTCCTCAAAAAACCTATCCTGCAGAATGAGATTGAACTGATTTCACGGATGCTCCATATTCAAGGAATACACCTAAACCTATACCTATAGCTATCAACTCTATTCCTCTGCCTAGCGCCGAATAATACTTCATTGAATCTTTCTTGCGCGGAAGCTTTCAGATCTGATTGTTTGTTCTCTCTATCTCACACCTATAATTAGAATGTTATATACAAAACTCAATGAGCTTCTTTCTATTCAACTTTCCCTTTAGCCGACGAAAACTCCTTATCGATTAAAACAATACTTTACCCCGGATACTGATTGACGACACGCTTCAGAAGGACGACTTGGACCACTAATTGGGAAAGAATCAATATGTTGTTTCACCTGTGAACCTCCTTATACTTAAACGGATACTTTAACTTCACTTTCTTCCTTTGGAACAGGAATAGAAAAGAAAGCTTTCCCGAGTAAGGGAATTGGGGTAGGGTGCTAGTTAAGTAAGGGAATCTCAACAGCTTAAGTAAGGTAGAAGGGCAAAGTGAAGGCTCAAGTCAGGTTAGTCTCTATTCAAGTCGACTCGAGAATCCGCTGTTAATCCGTTTAAGGCGCAAGGTAAAGTATCAAGTCCAGGACCAGGAGAAGTCGTAAATTCCAGTGTAGTTCCAGAGGGGATCCATTTGCTAGCTTCCTATTGAAAAATCACTCACTTTCGGTCTTTTTGAAATTAACGAGATGCGCTTCGTAGCTCCGGCATGGTCATGGTAAGTTTCTAGTTCTTCCTCACTGTTACTCCACGATGAAACGCCCTTACTTATCTTATCTTAGACTCAATAAGGCTGGTAGAACCAGTGAACGCTAAATCAGGCAGGTAGAACCATAAGGCAGGCTTGGCTTCTTTCCCCCTCGATCCAAGAGTCGATGAGCTTTCCAACTAAGATGAAAATGCACCACTTGATTCAGTCACAAGTCACACTTATTCCACCCGAACCTACTTATCTAGCAACCGTGCTGCCTCCTTACTTTGCCGACTCGTAGCTACTCTAGCTGAGTGAGACACCGATTCTTGCCCTGCATATCTTCTGCTTTTTCCTGCCCCCTTTCCAATCACTGCAAGTCAAATCATAAATGGAAACCTGATCCAGCAGATGAGATTAGAGATGTAGATGAAATGAGAACTGCTTCTTCAACTAGAACAGGAACTGGCTGGCCGATCTCCAGAAACTACACTTTCAGAATCGACAACACTTGTGGAACGTCTTGCTCCTCAAAAAACCTATCCTGCAGAATGAGATTGAACTGATTTCACGGATGCTCCATATTCAAGGAATACACCTAAACCTATACCTATAGCTATCAACTCTATTCCTCTGCCTAGCGCCGAATAATACTTCATTGAATCTTTCTTGCGCGGAAGCTTTCAGATCTGATTGTTTGTTCTCTCTATCTCACACCTATAATTAGAATGTTATATACAAACTCAATGAGCTTCTTCTATTCAACTTTCCCTTTAGCCGACGAAAACTCCTTATCGATTTAAAACAATACTTTACCCCGGATACTGATTGACGACACGCTTCAGAAGGACGACTGGACCACTAATGGGAAAGAATCAATATGTTGTTTCACCTGTGAACCTCCTTATACTTAAACGGATACTTTAACTTCACTTTCTTCCTTGGAACAGGAATAGAAAAGAAAGCTTTCCCGAGTAAGGGAATTGGGGTAGGTGCTAGTTAAGTAAGGGAATCTCAACAGCTTAAGTAAGGTAGAAGGGCAAAGTGAAGGCTCAAGTCAGGTTAGTCTCCTATTCAAGTCGACTCGAGAATCCGCTGTTAATCCGTTTAAGGCGCAAGTAAAGTATCAAGTCCAGGACCAGGAGAAGTCGTAAATTCCAGTGTAGTTCCCGAGGGGATCCATTTGCTAGCTTCCTATTGAAAAATCACTCACTTTCGGTCTTTTTGAAATTAACGAGATGCGCTTCGTAGCTCCGGCATGGTCATGGTAAGTTTCTAGTTCTTCCTCACTGTTACTCCACGATGAAACGCCCTTACTTATCTTATCTTAGACTCAATAAGGCTGGTAGAACCAGTGAACGCTAAATCAGGCAGGTAGAACCATAAGGCAGGCTTGGCTTCTTTCCCCCTCGATCCAAGAGTCGATGAGCTTTCCAACTAAGATGGAAAATGCACCACTTGATTCAGTCACAAGTCACACTTATTCCACCCGAACCCTACTTATCTACGCAACCGTGCTGCCTCCTACTTTGCCGAATCGTAGTACTATAGCTGAGTGAGACACCAGATTCTTGCCCTGCATATCTTCTGCTTTTTCCTGCCCCCTTTCCAATCACTGCAACACACTTTGCTTTCTATCTTGCTTCACTACCGGATTCCTATAAGCAAGCAAGCTCTGTCATGCTTTTTCTCTCTGGGTCATGTTATCTATCTCTTCATCAAGTTAGGCGACCCAGACCAGGATCGCGTAGAGTATGCCCCCACTCTAGAGGCGAGGCATTAGAGAAGCAAGTGAGCCACCGGTAGCATAAGCTCGCCCTCGCTTCTTCTTAGTTTCGGAGTTAGCAGATCCTGAGAAGGCAGAAAGAAGTCGTGATCCTTGCTAGTAAAAGTGCTATTTAACTACCTTCCTTTGTTTTGCACTCAAGAAGCTAGGGAACTGGATCGAAGACACGTCCTTATTCTTAGGCTTTATCCCAACCTACAGAGCCAGGTGTATACTATTCTCTGGCCTTAGTGTGGCGTGTTAGTACTTATTGTTCATGTCAGTACGGATTTTCTTGTTATTATCGATGAATGGATCTGTGTTACCAAACTCACTCTCCTAAAAGAATAGTAAAACGAGTGTCATTTTCAGAATATGGCAAGCCAGAGGAAACCCTGCATCTAATAGGCTCGAAAGCCGGCTCTTGTTCAACTGCAAGTATTTCATCATTTCCTGTGAGCCGTGTGAAGCGGAAGCACCTCTCTTATTCGGGTTTCTTGCCAATAGCAGAGTCTTATGTTTATGTTTATTCTTCATCAATCCAACCGGTGTTTGAACATGGTGCTCTTCCTATTGAAAAATCACTCACTTTCGGTCTTTTTGAAATTAACGAGATGCGCTTCGTAGCTCCGGCATGGTCATGGTAAGTTTCTAGTTCTTCCTCACTGTTACTCCACGATGAAACGCCCTTACTTATCTTATCTTAGACTCAATAAGGCTGGTAGAACCAGTGAACGCTAAATCAGGCAGGTAGAACCATAAGGCAGGCTTGGCTTCTTTCCCCCTCGATCCAAGAGTCGATGAGCTTTCCAACTAAGATGAAAATGCACCACTTGATTCAGTCACAAGTCACACTTATTCCACCCGAACCTACTTATCTAGCAACCGTGCTGCCTCCTTACTTTGCCGACTCGTAGCTACTCTAGCTGAGTGAGACACCGATTCTTGCCCTGCATATCTTCTGCTTTTTCCTGCCCCCTTTCCAATCACTGCAACACACTTTGCTTTCTATCTTGCTTCACTACCGGATTCCTATAAGCAAGCAAGCTCTGTCATGCTTTTTCTCTCTGGGGTCATGTTATCTACTCCTTCATCAAGGTTAGGTCGACCAGACCAGGATCGAGTAGAGTATGCCCCCACTCTAGAGGCCGGGCATTAGAGAAGCAAGTGAGCCACCGGTAGCCTAAGCTCGCCCTCGCTTCTTCTTAGTTTCGGAGTTAGCAGATCCTGAGAAGGCAGAAAGAAGTCGTGATCCTTGCTAGTAAAAGTGCTATTTAACTACCTTCCTTTGTTTTGCACTCAAGAAGCTAGGGAACTGGATCGAAGACACGTCCTTATTCTTAGGCTTTATCCCAACCTACAGAGCCAGGTGTATACTATTCTCTGGCCTTAGTGTGGCGTGTTAGTACTTATTGTTCATGTCAGTACGGATTTTCTTGTTATTATCGATGAATGGATCTGTGTTACCAAACTCACTCTCCTAAAAGAATAGTAAAACGAGTGTCATTTTCAGAATATGGCAAGCCAGAGGAAACCCTGCATCTAATAGGCTCGAAAGCCGGCTCTTGTTCAACTGCAAGTATTTCATCATTTCCTGTGAGCCGTGTGAAGCGGAAGCACCTCTCTTATTCGGGTTTCTTGCCAATAGCAGAGTCTTATGTTTATGTTTATTCTTCATCAATCCAACCGGTGTTTGAACATGGTGCTCTTCCTATTGAAAGGACTGCTCTCTACAAGACTTGAGCTAACTACTAGTCCCTACAGCTCCACTGAGAAATCGAAATAAGCTCCCATCCCAACGCGTATGCTTATAACGGGAAGATCAGATCGCTTATGGGCTTCCGTTCATATGTTGTGATCATAACTGCTACCGATCACTCCCGCATCTGCTTTCTCCCTTAAGAGCTACCTTCTGATGACCAATCAAGAGGAAGTCGAGTGTTGTATACTTACTACGAGTTTAATGTCAAACTGTTGCCTAGTAGCAGTCTGTGGGTATTCCTTCAGGTACTTTTGATAGAGGGCTGCTACCGCAATACTATAGCGAACTTTTATGCTACCCCGGGACAAGGGCCAACTCCTCTTTGATTACTGGCTTATCACACTACACTGGTAAAAGATCCGCACAGGTACAAGATCCGCGGTTGATCGGCACTAGGAAGCATTCGACTCCGTCCAGGAGGGAAGAAAATGATAGCCTTGTGTACGGGCAGTGGAAGGCACGAGTACCAGAGAGTGCTGCTTTCATGGAGTAGGCATATACCCCTTCTCCGTCTGCCTCCTACTAGTCTCAAGGTAATATCACCTTCCCCAATCTATGAGGAGACACACACCCGCCTGCCTAGATTAGTCTTTCCATATTCTTTATGTGTGCTTGATCCGGTCATTATTCCTGCACAAATATTACTGGGTGGTCGGTCTCATTGAGGTGGTGCGCGAAAGCATCATTCGAATCAAATCCATTACTCTATTAGTCAGCTGTTGAATAAGGGTCCGTTTTTTATTCAATCTCCTCTGCATGCACCCGAATCAAGTAGCAAAGAATCTTTCTTATTGGGGCAATCAATAGCAATACACTCAAAAACATCCATGAATGACTTCATGATGAATTGATGAGATAGCTCAACGCTCACCTTTCTCTTACCATAGGTAGCTCAACGCTTGCCCTTCTAGGCCTTTCTCTTACCACATCACGCGCCGAACTATTGTTAGCTTACATACTAGTTTGTGCGTTAGTTAGCCTTATGAGTAAGTCAGTCAACGGCCAGCCAGTTTGTATCATACAATTCAGAGCTCTTTAGTATACAGTCATTCTCATCTCATATGGGGATAAATAACCAGTTAGGCAATACGACCTGATAAAAAGAACAGGGCCGCCGTCTGCTAAGAACAATCAAGGTAGGATGAATTAGCACCCTTCCTCAATTAGTTATAGTTCGACATCTTTTCTTTTACCTTCTCGATTCAAAAGGCTTAGTTGAGATCGCCGGGTCCGGGGATGGAGTAGCTTTCTGTTGGAAAACACGAGTTTTACTACGTACGATTTAATGTCAAACTGTTGCCTAGTAGCAGTCTGTGGTTATTCCCTTCCGGTACTTTTGATAGAGGGCTGCTAGCTCTCCGCAATACTATAGCGAACTTTATGCTACCCCGGGACAAGGGCCAACTCCTCTTTGCTTACTGGCTTATCACACTACACTGGTAAAAGATCCGCACAGGTACAAGATCCGCGGTGATCGGCACTAGGAAGCATTCGACTCCGTCCAGGAGGAAGAAAATGATAGCCTTGTGTACGGGCAGTGGAAGGCACGAGTACCAGAGAGTGCTGCTTTCATGGAGTAGGCATATACCCCTTCTCCGTCTGCCTCCTACTAGTCTCAAGGTAATATCACCTTCCCCAATCTATGAGGAGACACACACCCGCCTGCCTAGATTAGTCTTTCCATATTCTTTATGTGTGCTTGATCCGGTCATTATTCCTGCACAAATATTACTGGGTGGTCGGTCTCATTGAGGTGGTGCGCGAAAGCATCATTCGAATCAAATCCATTACTCTATTAGTCAGCTGTTGAATAAGGGTCCGTTTTTTATTCAATCTCCTCTGCATGCACCCGAATCAAGTAGCAAAGAATCTTTCTTATTGGGGCAATCAATAGCAATACACTCAAAAACATCCATGAATGACTTCATGAATTGATGAGATAGCTCAACGCTCACCTTTCTCTTACCATAGGTAGCTCAACGCTTGCCCTTCTAGGCCTTTCTCTTACCATAGGTAGCTCAACGCTTGCCCTTCTAGGCCTTTCTCTTACCATAGGTAGCTCAACGCTTGCCCTTCTAGGCCTTTCTCTTACCATAGGTAGCTCAACGCTTGCCCTTCTAGGCCTTTCTCTTACCATAGGTAGCTCAACGCTTGCCCTTCTAGGCCTTTCTCTTACCATAGGTAGCTCAACGCTTGCCCTTCTAGGCCTTTCTCTTACCATAGGTAGCTCAACGCTTGCCCTTCTAGGCCTTTCTCTTACCATAGGTAGCTCAACGCTTGCCCTTCTAGGCCTTTCTCTTACCATAGGTAGCTCAACGCTTGCCCTTCTAGGCCTTTCTCTTACCATAGGTAGCTCAACGCTTGCCCTTCTAGGCCTTTCTCTTACCATAGGTAGCTCAACGCTTGCCCTTCTAGGCCTTTCTCTTACCATAGGTAGCTCAACGCTTGCCCTTCTAGGCCTTTCTCTTACCATAGGTAGACATCACGCGCCGAACTATTGTTAGCTTACATACTAGTTTGTGCGTTAGTTAGCCTTATGAGTAAGTCAGTCAACGGCCAGCCAGTTTGTATCATACAATTCAGAGCTCTTTAGTATACAGTCATTCTCATCTCATATGGGGATAAATAACCAGTTAGGCAATACGACCTGATAAAAAGAACAGGGCCGCCGTCTGCTAAGAACAATCAAGGTAGGATGAATTAGCACCCTTCCTCAATTAGTTATAGTTCGACATCTTTTCTTTTACCTTCTCGATTCAAAAGGCTTAGTTGAGATCGCCGGGTCCGGGGATGGAGTAGCTTTCTGTTGGAAAACGAGCTAGCTTCTGGCAAAGGTAAGAAAGCATATCTTTAGAGATCCAACCTACTGCTTCTTTTCTTTCTCTTTGTTGTTTGTGTATTTATGGTATGAAGCTACCGCAAAGACATACATTGTAGTGGATCCTCATTCATCTTTCCTCTTGGTTTCCTAGGACAACTCATTCATTTCAACACAAATCATGGTATGCCGCAGAATGGGGCAACGAAGCTTACCGTAGTCATCCAACCTAAGTAGAGAATTCCCTTGGTTTAGTTCTCTCACCAACTTGAATAGCGTCCTTCGAGAAAAAAGTCATCCAAATCTAACTATCATGATATGTAGATGGAAAGATGAAACTTCAACGAGGTAAGTCAAATGCTGTATGGTCGGCAGGAAAACCTAGTGAGCGAAGAGTCCAGACAGAGCTAGTAGTATGCTATATAAAGCAAGACAGGAGTACCGGGAACATTTACCCCACTCTTTTCTGGTGTTAGCACTGTCAGCATCGCCTTTTCGCATAACCTCACTTATAGATCCATTTACTTGGAGCTGTTCAATAAAAACGAATCAATACCCCTTACTCCACTATAGAGAACTTCCCCAGGAAAAGATGAGGCTAGATGCCGATCGTATTTGTGAAATATTACTCTAAATAAGCATCAATATGTTTCAATGTTGTGAATGGGGCCTTGATGTGACGATAGATGACTTACTTTCTCTTTTACGATAGATGACTGACTTTCTCTATTAGTATTGGAAGAGAGCTGCGGTTTTTGATTTTAGGCAGTAGTGAATGAAGCGCTAAAGAACAGAAAGAAGGAATACCTAAGAGCTCCATCTCTGTGCATATGATATGAAGATTGGGTTTCTCCATTATGACCGCCTAAGAACCTGCTAGCAGAATATCAGTCCCTCCCCGTGTCCATTAGCGCAAACATCTTTTCGTTTACAATCTAGAAACTTGAAAAACAAACCTTATTCATCTACCCAGGCAGGGAAAGAAACACAAAGGGGGTGGGAGACCACGTGAAGGCTCTAACGAAGTGAGAGGGAGAGAGGAAAGCGAAGGGGAAGTCAAGTAGCAGTTCCAAAAATCAAGGAACAGGGGTTTTGAGAGGGCTCCGCTTTCTAGCTAATAGATCCACTTTTTCCTCCTTTGCTAAGATGCATGGGCATAGATAGAATCCAGTAATCGAATTTCGCTATACTGCTGATGAGAATGGGTCTACTGCCTTTTCTTCCTTAACTAATGTCTATGGGCCTGCCTTTTCTTCCTTAACTAATGTCTATGGGCCTGCCCTGGCTTACTTTCTTTCTGTATCTATGCTTTCACTCTTCAACATCTGTTTCTCATTCTTAAAAACTCCTAGAGCTTAGAGAACCTAGGCTTATACTGCTTTAGATCAGCATGCCTCTCTCCTTTTCTTCCTTAACTAATGTCTATGGGCCTGCCCTGGCTTACTTTCTTTCTGTATCTATGCTTTCACTCTTCAACATCTGTTTCTCATTCTTAAAAACTCCTAGAGCTTAGAGAACCTAGGCTTATACTGCTTTAGATCAGCATGCCTCTCTTTGCTTTCGTTCTATAGCAGCTGATCGAAATTCCCCACATATCGATGAAAACTGGCATCCCTGTTTTGTAGGCTTTCAATGCATTAGAAGCTAGATTAGGCGCATTCCATAGGGAATTTTCCATTCAACTAAAGAAACGCTGTTATAGTTACATTTTGACTAATCGATTTTCTCGGTAAGGGGAGAATAGGTATGTATACCAGGGGCCAAAGAAGGAACCTAGGAATAAAGGGTATGGATCAGAGCGACAGGATTTCACCAAGCTACTTGTTCTCTCGGGTAGGAAAGGGAGTCTGCCATTACAGGATCTCAGGCTTACTTTTACTTCTTGGATTCTGCCTTTCATTCGTATGAGATGGGCACTGCCTCCCTTAAGTCGAACTCCGCCGGGTGCCAAGCCTTATTCGCCAACGCACCGAGCCGGAACTCCACCTTGAGAATTCTGTGTTTCACCCTTGAGTTGGCCCCTACTGCCTTGATTCGTGTATCACTTTTATTACTTTGATTCTAACTTGACAGCGTATGAGCCTATCCTAACTTTCTATTCGAATGGCACAGGTGCTTTTCATGCTATAACTGGCGGACTAGCTCTACCGGCAATTGGGCTGTCAACCTTTTATCTGATTCTTTGGCTCCTTCCTTTTAGTCTTACTGCACTGCCTATGCGCCTTACTATACAAACTTTGATTCTCGTATTGCTACTTGTCCCTTCCAATACTCACTTTCTAACTATAACTACTGGCGGGTACTACGCTATTCCTGAATCGAATTCCGCCTAGACCAAGCTCTTGGCCTGACACTAAAGTCTTACATCCTGACCTTTCTTGCTACCTAAGCTGCCCTGTTTCAAATCTCATTCTCCTTGCTTTCAGTCCATAGCTGTTGATCCCGAGACTTGCTCTACTGGCTATCATTCTCACTATCTTGTCTCTGATTCTATAACTACTGATCGGGTGCTTTACTTCACTTGTTTGTCCACCCCTCCATGCTTTGGGGCTGCCTTTCCTTACTTGCGTTCTCAATACCCCCCTAGAGCAGTCTGTCTTATTGCTGCCACCTATAGAGGTGTAGGCTGCCACTAGTCACTCTAATACGATAGCTAGGAACAAGGTGCTTCAAGCCTACTACTGATTCAACAGCGATTCTTGCCTATTTGCCTGTCACTCTTGTCTTTGAGCCTGCCTTGGCTTGCCCATGTTCTTTGGCTACTGATTTGCATTCTTACTTATGATGTTGTGGGATGCGTAGATGTGATAAGTGACATGAAGAGTGGAACCTGGTCCAATAAGACTGACTTGACTATCTCTGGGCCTTACTTGACTGCATCTCGGTCTATTGCTACTGACATTAAGTCTGTTGCCTCAACATAACCTATAAGAATGGAATTCACAACAGGCATTCAACCACAGCTGACAGGGCTAAGGGCTACTACGGACAAAAGATCGATACCTTTGTGTGGAATGAGAGAATTGCTTTTTTCCTATGAGAGGGGCGGTACTGAGAAAAGGGCCTTCCAGAGTCGGTACTAAGAATGAGACTAAGTCGTTTGGGGGTGAGTTGGTGCATCAGAGGATCCAAGTCGAAATATGGAATGGAAGTTGGGAGATAAAGAATGAAATATCAACTAATAAGAGTAACCCTACCAATACAACATATCGTCTCTGTTGGGAACCGCGGATCGGACAGGCTTTGACTCACAAGTTCAATTCTTTTACTGCGGGGGAGCAGGCTGAGGGAAGCCCGTATTAGACTTGGGCTGAAACTCGCTACCGCTTTATCCGCTCGCTACCGCCCAGTATACAGGACTTGGTAAGGACTAGTACTATCTATTACTTTTGCTACCGCACAACGTCTTACGCCGTTGCTTGGTCGTTAGTAGTGGCTTGGTCATTAGTAGTTGCTTGGTGGTATCAGCCTCAGTCCGGTCGGTCCCATTCTGTTGCTACCCGGGGTGATTCTTTAACTACTGAGCTACAGTCTAGAGCTACCCGCTGCAGGCTCTGTCTTACCGCTTTCAGTCTCTGTCCGGGTGGTTTCATTCTCTCAGTCAGTGGTCTCATTCTGTGCCTTCTTTGTTCAATTCTGACCTTCGAACCCAACCCGTAGTACTGTTCTGGTTCTTGTTTCATACCGAGTGTCATCCGTCATCCTATATGAAGTGATAGCTATTTTCTTATACTAAACATATACTGTGTCGGTACATGAGAAATGGAACGAGTTTATCAGTAAATTGAGCTATTCTGCCTGTGTTAAGTAAACCTGCCTGCCAAGATGGTACTCTCCGGAACTCCCCTAGCGACAGAGGAATGAAACGACCAAAACCCGAGTAACTTCAGTCAACCACCCGAGCCTCCCCTAACAAGCAAGTCAGTGAACAAGCCCACAAAGTAAGTAAGTCAACCAGCCAGCCAAGTGAGTCAACTACCCTAGCAAGTAGTAGTCTCGAATTGTTTACTGTTTATAGATCTACTTCATTCTATTACTTACTTGTTCAATTCCACCTTTTCTATTATTCTATTATTTAGCGGACTTAGTGTTAACTGGAATAAACTGGAGAAGAACTGACCTCCACCTCTCAAATAATCATTCTATTGCCTAGTAGCAGCTTCCGTTTGCCCTGAAACTCAAAGCCTGTATGTCTGCACGGTCACTTTACAAAGAATCAGAGAAAGGTTAGTTAGAGCCAAAGAGGGGCGGGGCAATCCATAGTCTAGGCGCCATCCCTTGTTGAATCTTCTAAAGTCAAGAAGCTGGGTGAGTTAGGTCGTAGAGAGAATCTGCGTTGCTCCACTCAGGGTTATAGGCTATTTGAAATGTAATCTTATAATAATCACAGAAACTATTGATTGAACTCTTGATGGCCGAACACATAGCGCCAAGCAACTACTAATGTGAGAAATACAAATTGACTTACAACAACAAGAACAGGGGCAACTCGGGATTGAACTCTTACTGGCACTCGACCTGGACTACTACTTGGACTACTACTAGTTGGTGCTGTAAACCATGGCTATAAGTATCTCGGGCGAAAGGATGCTGTTAGAGCGGAGTATTTATAAGTCCGAAAGTGGATAATTGCCTGTTCGAGGTTAAGTCTCAAGTTTCTAGTTGAAGTTGACAGATAAGTTTCAAGATAAGAAAAGCAGCGCCGAAGTGGATAATTGCCTGTTTCCCCTGTAAGCAGCAGTTCTAGTTTCAGTTTACAGATAAGAAACATAGGAGTTAGCCGGGGAAGTGAGTTTACTAGATGCAAGGGAAGAAAGATCATATGCTGTATCTGCTCTAACTGCTGACAGAGTTGGGGGTGCCTAGCCTGAGGTGGTTTACTTACTTGTGTCATTCCAATACGCCGGGTTGAGTGGCTTTTCGGACTATTTGAAATGTAATCTTATAATAAGAACAGATAGAATTGAGTATGGCCAAGTGCTGTATTCATGGCGTTAGTCTGGGCGCCCCACTACTTTGACTCCGGACAATCCTATTAAGTCGATAGCCTACTTAGTACTGGTTTAATTCTAACTTTCCTACTTGCCTACTTGTCTAGTAGTTCCTTGGCTGATATGATAGCAATTCTTCACTTCTTTACTTATAGCTTCGAGGTTGGCAAGGGGACAACCAATCTTGATTGATCTTATTCTTATAGGAGAACGGATTCAACTAGCCAAGCAAGAGAAGAGAACAGAGCAGATAGAGGTGGATGATCAAGAGGTATTTCTGAGTATAGTAAAGGAGTTCAAGAGTTAGTCTAGTACAAGTCCTGTGTCCGGCAACTACTTTTCTATTTCCGACTCCCAAGATTCAATCCTATCTCCCCGAGGTATAAAATTGTTATTCAAGATTCAATCCTATCCCCCCAGCAACAAGCGTATACTAGGTCGGTAAAGTCTAATACTTGCTCCCCTCGGCCTGTAGCTCAGTAGCCCAAGCCTTATTAATGTCTCCCCCCGACATGCCATACTTATTGTAGATTATCCGAGTCTGCGTCTGCCCCTTCTGCCTGTTAGCCTTCCCTTACTTACTTGAATCTATATTGGATTTCTTCAATGCCTTATTTCATGGACTTAATAATAATGTGTTTCAACATTGATATAGTGGTGGAGCAGACTCAGGGGCAGTTCTAGGATCTTCAGCAACAAGCGATTCTTCTAGTTTAGTTCAACTTTAATCGTATGTAGAAAGAAGCTCTGCGCCGGTTAAGCGGTTCAATTCAAAAGGGAAGCAGTGTCTTGTATAGACAAATATGGGTAATTCTAGATCTATGTAATAGAGTGGACTACCAGGTATTGCACTAAAGTGATTACCAAGTCCGGATTTGGTTCCTGCTTTCGTCGTGAGAGTCGAGCGCTTAGTATCAAACAAATCATTCCAATAAGAGATTTCACTCCGCCAAGGAAAACAGTAATTGATTATCGAACACATATATGGTCAAGAATGTTGTAAAGATACTGAACAAGTGATTTCTTCGTATTCATAGGGAGCTGCTTCTTCAGTTGATCATTCAACATTCCATTCAGAAACTTCGGTCAAGGCCAAAAAGAGAGCTTGCTTTGGAGTCTAGTTAGTGAGGTGGTGCGCAAGAATCTGAACTCGCGTAAGCACAAGAGAACAAACTTGAGGGTAGATCGAAAGACGTTGTGCGTTAACCAGCTCCAGGCCAGCTCCCCAAGTATAGAGTCAAAAGCAGGAAAGCAACTACTCGTTTCTCTCCCCTATAGCTCTGTCAACTGGCAACTATTCTCACTCCTCTCCTCTGGCTCTCATCTCATTGAACCCTGCTGTCAACTAATAACTTCATGAGGCTCCTCTACTATATATTACCTCCGGCTCCTCTCTTGCTACTAGACCTATAAAACAAAACTTAGCTTAGGCCTTTAGGTACTCAAAATCACCTTGCTTGTATCACTCTTGTTCTTCTAACTCCTCTTTGGCTACAATACCTATGGCTCCTATACCTAAGTCAACAAATTCCATTATTCTTTTTTGCTCCCGTTAGCTCACTTAGTGTTTCTTAACTCATCTCTCTCCTATGGCTCATCTAACTTAATTCTGAAAACACATAGCAAGTGGGCAAGCAGGCTACTACGGCAGGGAAGGTCTAAAACAACAGAATAAAACCGGAACTAATTGAGAGAAAGAGAACTCCTCTGCGTGTGCCCTCTTCAGCCTTACCTTCACTTTAATGCTTGGATCACTACTAGCCAAGTATATACTAGACTCGTACATAAATATGTTATAACTCGGCAAGAGCAAGTCTTAATTAATAGCGGCAGTGAGCTTACACGTCGGTTAAGGCAGTAGACCCAACAAGTCACTACTAGAGCGATAAACCCTGTCTCGGAGCCCCAACAAATAAGGATGAAACTAGAGCGAGTTCCCCCTAACAAGTAAGTCAACTAGCCTATCTTGGTATCCGACTAATGCACCGATTATCTGATCTTGGTATAAGTAAACCTAGCCTAGTCACTTCATGAAACCTTACTACCCGCCGAGCAACTACAGGATTGAATCCCGGCCAAGTCACTACTAGACAAGAGCTAAGCAAGAAGGAGTTCAGTCTGCTCTTCCTCAGTATACCTATTATTCCTCTGCAGGGGAAACTTCAACATGGGTATTATAACTACTAACTAACAAACACAGAGCAAGTAGGCAAGTTAGAATGAAACCGGTAAGCTCAAGCCTTGCTCTCAGGGGTCTCAGGATGTAACTCAGCTGCTCAAGCCTTGGACCGGTGAGTGGAAGCCTGTAGCTCGGTAGTAACAGTCTGTTAGTCAGTAGTAAGCCCACCGATTCACAAAACCCCGGGGCCAAGCTACTAGGCAAGGCCTAAGACACAACTGGAATTATAAAAAGCACATAAAGTGGTTTAGTTCGTTCTCTTACTTTCGATGTCTCCGCGTGACGCGGCAGCAATAATAAGTAGTTATAACGTAGTTATAACCAAGTCCTTTGTTCGCGTAGCGCGGCAGGAGTTGTCCATAGCACCCCGATTTTAGCTAATAGAGCTCCCGAAATTGAATGAGATTTCATAGAAACCCGGGAAAAATGATAGCACCCAGATTTTACCTAATAACGGACCGGAAAAGTCATGAAAAGTTCATCAACCCCGGGAAAAAAGGTAGCCAAGCCATTTTCGCTAATAGAGCTCCGGATTCTCATTCGACTTTTGCGTTTTCCCGTGTTTTTTCGATGCAAATGGTGGAGTCGCTTGTACCTTTGACTACTGAGCGACAGGTTGAGGGCAGCTAGTTTCAGGCTTCCACTCACCTGTTTCATCCTGCTCCTCACCGGTCTGAGGCTTGAGGGCAGCCAGTTTCAGACTTCCACTCGTAGGTTTTAGGCTGCTACTCATAGGTTCCATTCTTTGCCTACTGCTTGACATTCTTAGTCTTAGGGCACTGGTTCCAAGGCTTCGACCGACCGCTTTTAGTCTCTAGCTACAGGAGCTCATTCCTTTACTGCCTGGTTTCAGGCCGCTACTCCTCGGTCTCATTCTGTGCCTGCCTAGTGCAATTCTGAACTTCAGTACATATACTTATTGCTTAGCTTCCTCGCCTGCCGCTAGTGTTCGCTCTGTCAACTAATTCTTGAATTCCTACTTTCAAACATAACTTGATTTCTTTCCCACTCCTCTTGCTCTGTGACTCCGTACTCCTTTACTAGTGGTTGCTTGGCCCAGTAATTCCACTATGCCTTCTCTGACGGAAACAAAGAATAAAGAAGTTGCTCGATTAGCCGGGGTGACCTTTTATTAGAATGTGGCTACTCTGCTTATAGGACTCAAACCTGAGCTTCGGAATCAAACTCACAAGTAAGAATAACTGCCCCAGTAGTCCAATCCTTTCTCCTTACTAGAACTCTGCCTTTTTCCTGTCTCTAACTGTTCCCCTACCGCCTGACATTCCTGTGTCCCAGCCCCAGCCTTATTATGTGTTGGCCCGGGTTGGAGTCTGCCTCTACTTTACTAGCATTCTTACAACCCTTTCCCTTATTCTTTGACTACTAACTCCAGTCCACTATTCCTTGCTTATTGAATACCTTAACTCAGGTGCCTTTATTGTATTCAACTAATAAGGAAATGCAGTATCAAGTCAATCAGCAACAAGCGCGGGAAGGAACGGGAAGTATACTTCAATAATAAGCAGTGCCAGTGAAGTCTATGAGATCAGTAGCTTGATCGGAATAAGGTCAAGAATCAGGATCATCATAAGGAGCAATAAAGTCTCTCGGAACGAACAGGCGCAAGAGTCGGGTCAGCTATTCGAAAGTAAGCTGCTGTAATATTCTACATCTTTACAATTGTATTAATGAGCCTTAAGGAGTTAGTTCAAAAGTCAACTGTGATACTGGTGGATTGCCCGTATATTAAAGCAGCTTGCAACTCTTAATCCGGTGTGAAAGCCTTTCATCCGAGTCTCCCTGGATTTGCAACCATTGTTTGAAACCATTGTTTTAATCCCTTTTGAACCAAATCATTCTTGACTTAGCTACCTCTTACCTATGGCAACGATACCCGGTATGTTTTTGAGTGTCTTGGCGGTCATAACCTGTGCTTACTTTTCTCTAAGGCCTATAAGAGTCTGATTCCTTTGCTAACAAGAATGGAGCTTCTGAGTAAGCTTGATTTGGTGAGGAAGAAGTCCGAGTTTGAGTCTAGCATAGAAATGAGGTAAAGAAGACAGTTCAGGCACGGACTCAGTGTTAACGTAACGGGAGAGTTGCCTTACTTATATTACGGTTGTCCATTCATAAAGGGGAGTTTTGTCTTAGAGATCATAAACTGGATCATATAAAGCATCAGCTGGAGAAGAACTAGTTGCCCCAGTGTTGGCGATTCCGTTTGTATTGTCGGGTATGAGAAAGTCCTGGTCCAGTGCTCATGGCTTAAGTGGAGTTTTCCCGGGTGAACAAATTAAGAATCAAATGAAAAAAGATGAGAAACTCAATCCATTGAAGCTATACACACGCTCTTACACACCCAGTATCAGAAAATACCTCTCACTTTCTATAGGATTCCATTTATGATTCAACTCGGGATTACTTTAGCACAACATCTGATCTGGTCGATTCAACTCATTCACTGACAAGTAACTGCTATAGACAATAGCTTGGTTCGACACCTCGTATCAAAGAAAGTAAGATAGTCTGCCCCGACAGCTTAACTTGCTACTTCAACAAGAAACAAAGATTTGATGGAATTGCCTAGGAACGATAACAGATTAAACTCGGGACTCTGGATAAGGTATTTAATGAAACAACAAACTCAGTCACTCATCAAAACCCGGGCAATACTTAGTGCTTCAGTAAACAAATCATTCAACAACTTTACCTGTGTTTGGGCACCCGAAACCAGACTTGCTTCTAAAGCGACCCCAACCCCAAGAAGTAAGCTAACGCACAACTCAGCAGAACTCAACAAACTTGGGAAAACAACCAAGTAAAAGAGCTTACTAGCGCGATACTAGTTCAATTCAAAAGCCAAGCCGGTAAGATTCATAAGAAGGAAGGGGAAGCCATTGAAGTGAGATTATTCAGATAGATTGAAGCCGGTAATTAGAGATGAGATAGAAGTAAGTGTGTTATCTTGGTGTTGGACTGTAAGCGCTAAGTCAGCAGCATGGTGGAAAGGTTCAGTGATTGTTTCATCGACAAGAGAATCAGTGGTCCAAAAAGAAGCAGCAGTGAGAGTTTAGGTCGGAAAAGGAAAATAAGATAATACTGGCCGGGGCAGCAAGCGGTTCATCAAGGAGAGTTAGACTCAAATCCATGTTAGTTGGCGACCGTTGAGATCGATTCATAAAGTGAAGTTTCGTATGAACTCCTCCTGTTGCTTCACATATGAACTCCTCCAGTTGCTCACTTAAACAAAACTTGAAACAAAGAATTCAACAAGCTGAGGGCTTCAATCGACACTCCTGGAATTGATTCTGTCCCCAACTCCACTTGAAGAGACCCGAACTCGTATACTAGGCGAAGGCAATCTGATCGAGACTCCTAGGCAAAGGCAATCTGATCTAGCTTTTGATACTGATCCAGCATATCATCTTACTGATTACGACTTAACCCCAACCTCTTCTTCACCCCCCGCATCTTCCCTATCTCCTATTCCGGATAAAACTCTTTATTCTATCTCTTACTCCGGATGTATTACTATTGCTTCTATGGCTTCAGATTCATCATACTATTAGATACATTATTCCTTCTTTCCTTTGCGCCTAGTATACAACTGGATTATTTGTTAGCACCCCCATTGCTATTATTATGATAATTATGAGTAGAATACCTAATGCACTAGATAGTACCTGTGTATGTCCTTACTTGGGGTTCAATTCCGTATGTGTTGTTGAGAGTGTGATTCTGACTTGAATCTAAGAGCACTAGGGTCGGGTAGTTACCTACTTCTACTGGGTTAGGTGGGTTAGTTACTTCTTTCTATCATACCTAGAGCGAGAGCTGCGGAACAAGACGCATTTTGTTGCTGACGATCCTGTAGTATAATGGAGTTTTTGCTAGTTGAATCCCGCCAAGCAGTACTGCTTTCGATCAAGCTTCTGATCTTTCTACAGCATCTTTTCACTCTTTCGTAACTGGATTTTTGAACAGAAACGGAATTAACAAGCACGGCGGCCCCTGTTGATTCTCGAGTTTACTTAACAAGCACAAGACCCAGACTGGAAGTTTCGTTTCCTCCTGCCCTGCTTCGATTGTACAACTACTACTAGTTGGGACAGGTCAACCCATATTGATAGTTGTAGGCTGGAATACCATCTTTCTGGAATACCATAAGAACGTCAACTGCTCCTTCGACTTCTGGAACAAGACTGGAGACTTTATCCCCTGATCGAGTTTACTTAACAAGCACTAGACCCACACTTCCTGTTAGCGCAGAAAATGGAATTGACACAACACCACCACTCAATGGTTCATCTGATCCATCTTTTGAAACGGATCCCAGCCTTTGAATCTGATCTTTCAACTGCTCCTTATTCTTTGAAAGAAGTAAGAATTGACTCGACTTTAAGAATAGATTCCAGCTTCGTATGCTCCATCTTGAGCTTCGGATCCAAATGGGGCTGATGATCTCTCTCTCGTTGACAACACTGTAACACCCGAACTACACTTTTGGTGAAGAATGGAATTGAACAACTTCCTAACGCGCCTCACCTTAGCCAAAGACAGGAATTGACCTTATAGAACCGCGAAACAAAGTATTCTTCTCTTTCTAATCCAACTTATTCTCGTGGAGACAGCACTCGAACAGGAAATCCATCTACATCATATACTTGAGTACTTACCGCTTCAAAGCCAATACCAGAGATCCTTATTCTGGACCTGCATCCGATCCAACTCTTTCTTTGGAATCAGATTCGGCAATTGCACCCCCCAGAACGAGACTGAACTCGCACCGCTACAGCTTCAGAAGGAGTTTACCCAGCTTCCGCCCCAAAGTAAGTACACTTTCCTTTCCACTTGCTATGGTTCGGTTCCTTGATAAAGAAAGCAGATTCTCTCAACTCCACTGAAACAGTAATGGAATCTATATCTCTGGCATAGTAAAGAATTGGAGTCAACAAACGACTCATCTTTGGCTTCTTTGACATATTACTTGACTGCGGGATCTGACCTAACAGCCGAACACATAAATTGCGGATGAAGACAGGAACGAAAAAAGCACTCATGGAACGGGAGCTTAAAAGCCTGTACTACTTACTATCTTATTACCCTCGGAAACTTGACTTGCTTCTCGAGCTACTTTGAACCCAGTAAATACCCAGCAAAAACTCATGTTGCCTCCTCACCTGTCTGATCCAGTAGATGATCTCTGTGCCAACCTCTTATCGACGCACTACTTATGTATCTTAGTAACCAACAAATACGGATGAAACTCTCACCGGCCAAGCAGACAAGTGTCACTGTAGTAGTGAGTGACTTCAAACTTGAGAAACTCCTATGCGCATACAAACACTAAGAATTGAGTGAAAGTAGAAAGAGCTGTATATTACGGTCACTAACCTACTTATTTCAAGTGCTGTGTTCACCTGTATTTGGGGTGCGAAGTGTTCTGAAAGTATAGAATCGGAATCCCTACCGGAAATAAGGATCTTAGTATCCAGAATCGGCAGGAACTGTTTCCAGAGCTTGATCTGAAGCACCGCAGCTTGTCTGTTTGACTCGGTCCTCTTTGCAAGAGAGAGAATCAATTCTGGTTGAACTTCTCGGCCCATACTCAGTGGAAAGAGAATCCGCTGTGTGAAAGTATGTTGCAAGCGGGTCTTCAAGGATGGGTCATGAGCTAGAGCTAGGTAAGTAAGGAGAGGCGAACGAACACATAATATATGGTTTGTTGTAGTTATACCGAGTCCGACAAGCGTATACAAAGTGCTTAGTTGGAGGCTTTTCAGCGGGAATAGAAGCTGTAGCTGTGGAATCTAAGCCTTTGAGTTTGTTTGACTTTTTCATTCATATTAAGAAGAATAGGTTCAAGTAAGCAGGAAGGAAGTTCCAATTCCATTACTGGTTTGGCCTGAACTCGCACCGCTACAGCTTCAGAAGGAGTTTACCCAGCTTCCGCCCCAAAGTAAGTACACTTTCCTTTCCACTTGCTATGGTTCGGTTCCTTGATAAAGAAAGCAGTTCTCTCAACTCCACTGAAACAGTAATGGAATCTATATCTCTGGCATAGTAAAGAATTGGAGTCAACAACGACTCATCTTTGCTTCTTTGACATATTACTTGACTGCGGGATCTGACCTAACAGCCGAACACATAAATTGCGGATGAAGACAGGAACGAAAAAAGCACTCATGGAACGGGAGCTTAAAAGCCTGTACTACTTACTATCTTATTACCCTCGGAAACTTGACTTGCTTCTCGAGCTACTTTGAACCCAGTAAATACCCAGCAAAAACTCATGTTGCCTCCTCACCTGTCTGATCCAGTAGATGATCTCTGTGCCAACCTCTTATCGACGCACTACTTATGTATCTTAGTAACCAACAAATACGGATGAAACTCTCACCGGCCAAGCAGACAAGTGTCACTGTAGTAGTGAGTGACTTCAAACTTGAGAAACTCCTATGCGCATACAAACACTAAGAATTGAGTGAAAGTAGAAAGAGCTGTATATTACGGTCACTAACCTACTTATTTCAAGTGCTGTGTTCACCTGTATTTGGGGTGCGAAGTGTTCTGAAAGTATAGAATCGGAATCCCTACCGGAAATAAGGATCTTAGTATCCAGAATCGGCAGGAACTGTTTCCAGAGCTTGATCTGAAGCACCGCAGCTTGTCTGTTTGACTCGGTCCTCTTTGCAAGAGAGAGAATCAATTCTGGTTGAACTTCTCGGCCCATACTCAGTGGAAAGAGAATCCGCTGTGTGAAAGTATGTTGCAAGCGGGTCTTCAAGGATGGGTCATGAGCTAGAGCTAGGTAAGTAAGGAGAGGCGAACGAACACATAATATATGGTTTGTTGTAGTTATTACCGAGTCCGACAAGCGTATACAAAGTGCTTAGTTGGAGGCTTTTCAGCGGGAATAGAAGCTGTAGCTGTGGAATCTAAGCCTTTGAGTTTGTTTGACTTTTTCATTCATATTAAGAAGAATAGGTTCAAGTAAGCAGGAAGGGAAGTTCCAATTCCATTACTGGTTTGGAAGCAGTACCCGTATTCCCATTTCTTTTTGAATCTAAAAGGTATAGGTAAATTTGGGAACAGTCATGGAAATCTGTGGATTCCAATTCGAAGAGATACATCCCGAGAAGTCAATAAATGACGAACAACATTAGAAAGATGCAATAAATGAAAACTACATGAGAAAGATGATAGGACAGAGCTCATCCTTGACTGGTGACTGGCGAAGTGTTTGTATTAAGGCCACTCAATGACCTTCACTTGCTCGAACAGGAATCCTGCCAATTCAAAGTTTTCATCGTGCTGAATTTATCGCACTGGGATAGGGTTCTAGCACCGGCTCTTCTCTTCTGGATCCTCCAAAGAAAGAAATGAAATGAATCCATCCCCTGTATGAACTGAACTTTCTGATGCAAAGTAGAGGGGACCGCTTCTATGGCATGAATCCACGGCCTTACTAGTTTCAGGGCAGATGAAGTCGGGATGTCTAGTACTTAATAAAGGACCGGGCTATCCCTCCAGTTCATTCTAGAATGGGTTATGTTATTGGTGATGTTATTAATTCAGAAAGGCAAAAAAGTGCATTCTAAGGACAAGGATGCCCATGACCCCCCGCCTTGTGTTGTCATATGCTCTAATGGCCTGCCCTAATACGACTTAGAAATCTTTTGGCTTCTATCCTAAGCAAGTGGCTGTTTGTTCTGAATGGGCACACGTTCAGGGCCGATCCATTGTAAACCAGAACCATTGGAACCCTTTTCCCTGTAGTGATCACAGTAATGTGTAAGGCTTTGTTATGGTGCATTCCTTCCTTCGGCAGATCCGGATCTTGGAAGTTCTCGTATTTGCCATCTGGATGTGGTCAATTATCTGGACTAGCGGAGATGGTGAAGTGTCCCATGAAACATGTGTTTTACCCAGCAGTCTAAGGACAGGATCACGGTGTCTCTTGGATGCTATGTGTTGGGCCTACTCATTTATGAGAAAATCCATATCATCATTGGTCCCGTATTGATCCAGTTCGTCGGATTCCATACACTATGATTCTGGGAGGGTTTGTTTGTTTTGTTTGACTTTCTCTCAAGGCGGATGGAATTGAATAGAGTAGTTCGTTTTCCTTCATTTCATGTGTTAGGATCGACCCCCGTATGCATACTATTAGCTCAGCCTTATTCTTCCAACCAATGCTTGCCAGGGCCAGTCCTGACTTTTGCTTATCTCCATAGAAAGCGAACCGAACTTTCCAATCCGGCCTTCTGCCATTCATCAACTTTGTCTATTCTCGAGAGGTCTTGGCGATACCCTTATTCCTAACAGCCTAGGCCCAACCGAGTCACAGGATCATATTTCTAAAAGAATACAATCTAATTGTAGAGAAAAGAAGAGAATCTAATTGTTGAGTAAGGCACATTTGACATTGATCTAAACTGTTTATATAGTAAAGTACAGGATACAACATGTTAGGCTATTTTCCATAAATAAAAGATGACAACTATATATCTATAGTTCTTAGTGACAAGATAGAATTGATCTCAGTTACTGTTAGTTGGTTATCTAGCCAAGATTCTTTGAGATGATTGACTATCTCTTTGATAGATGATTTTCTTGATGGATGATTTGGCCGTGATTTGTGGTGATGTTAATCCTTGTGGATGGATTGGATCCTTATTACTCCCGCAAGATGGTGCTCCCATTGGAGAAAAGACACCAATCTTGGACGAGTTAGAACCGTCGTAGCCGTGATAATGATTTCGTGAGAGCATCAGCGAGTTGCTCCTTGGTTTAGACATGAGACACTTGAAGCTTTCTATACTTTATCACGCACAAAATGAGAATAAATGGCAATGTGCTTTATGCGCGAATGGAAAAAGGATTGGCACACATATAAGTAGCGCCAGTCTAGTCTTATCACAGTATATGCCGGGTGAGAAAAATACCGAGTTACCCCCACCGAGGAGAGATTGGACCCAAGCTCATTTAGCTGCTGAGGCTGCTACAGCACGGTACTAAGCTTCCGTCGATGATCGGGCAACTGATCGCTGCTTGCGAGAACTCTAGGAAATAGCATTGCCGAGAAACAATAGAAGCCGTTGTAGAAGTACGGTCGGTCGGTTACTCGCCCAATCCGCATGGGAGTAGGCATTCACAAAAAGGAGGAGCGCTTTAGAAATCAACCATGAAAGAGAAAAGTACCATTTTCCGTATCGAAGGAGGGCAGCTGCCCAATGCTGCTGAGATAGCTGATGCATAGATGGCGATCGTTTTTTGACAGCGTGTCGGCTATATCAGGCCGCGTGATGTGGAGGTACTGGAGGGCGCCAATGGTGCTACTCAATTCAGTGGCATTAGCCGGCCCATCATGAATAACAGGTCCGGAAGAAAAGTGCTTTGCTTACACAAGGTAGGAAGAGATGTGCTTACTTCTTTGGCACCAGTAAAAAGAGAGCTCACGAATCTATTTGTGTTGAGATAGAAAGATACCCGCTGGTCTTGCCTCAACACCCTGAAAATGATGAAGAGCACCCAAGTCCTTGAGGGGACGAAATAAATCCAGAATGCACTTTGAAATGAAGGAAGCATCACTCCCGGTAACAATGAGATCATCAACATAAACAAGAAGATAGACTTGAATGCCATTGTAACACAAGAAGATAGACTTGAATGCCATTGTTAGAGTCAATAAAGAGTGAGCTGTCTTACTTGGAGTTTACAAAACTAAAAAAGGAACAGAGTTCTTTATACCACGCACTGGGAGCCAGCTTTAGACCGTAGATATACTTCCGGAGTCGCGACAACCATGGGAAATTAGGAGAAACGAATCCTGACATATACACCTCTTACGAAAGGGAACCATGAAAAAGGCATTATTAACATCCAGTTGCTTTAAGGGCCAGCCCAGAAAAAGTGCAAGGCAAAGAAAAACAAACCCGAATGGTGGTGGGGACCGGACATAAAGTATCAGTATAATCAACGCCAGGTCCTTGATGAAAGCCTTTGGCGACGGGCTGGCTTTGTCACGATCAATGCTTCCGTCCGGGTTTTCGCTTCACACAACCACTTGCATCCAACGACATTTTGAGCCGTAAGTGGAGGCTCCCATGTCCCATTGCGAATAATAGCTTTGAATTCATCGAAGAAAAACGGGGGTCCTAAGTTGTAAAGCAAGTAAAGCGCCACTTAGAAAACGATCGTTAAAGTCATGCATTCGATTCCATCGCCTATGCGGGTGGCTCTGCCAGCTCCGGCCAACACTATTGATGCCGCTAGGTCTATATTCTCATATCGGGGGAGAACCAAAGAAAGCATAAAGTAAGGAATAGAAGGGCTCGTTTGCCACTAGCAGTAGCAGGCAACGGAAGGATCTGGAAGCAAGGTCCCCCATCATAGAGAGACAGTTTCTTGCCAGAAGCCGAGTATAAGCGGGTTTTCGATTTCTCATATTATTACGATAAAGCAACAGAAAGTCAATACTTGGACTGAGTCAAAAGGGAGTGCTGTGGTTACGGCTCAATCCCCAGAAAAGAATGAATGTCACCTAGATCCTTGATAGAAAACAGTGAAAGAGAGTCGAATAAATCCATGAACAAAGAACAGCTAATGAAGAACCGGTCAAGCATAACTATATCAAAGGAGGATCGCCAGAGAAACATCGAAGGATCAGCTCGACTACTGCTATAACTCTTCAATCACTAGAATTAGGGTCAACAGTTGGGATGAAATCACTAGAATGGAAAGACTTTACATCAGTGCCAATCCAGCAGTCAAGGGTGCGGGTCAAGCTAGGGCAAAAGGAGAACGCGCAAGAAAGCACATAGGGATAGCTGATGATAGGGTAAGGAAGCAAGGAACAATCCTAGTTAGTTTTACCTTTGAGTCTCCTTTCATTTCAGTTTCTTCCCATATATAGAGCCCTCCGATTCCCCTTAAGATAGTATGTTTATTGGTATAACTTCTGACTTTAGGATAGTATGTTTATTGGTATAACTTCAACCCGGATTTTCTTACATCTCTTGTATGGGCTATTTCACCCTCACGATAAGTCAGGTTTAGGGCAAAGTCAACCATGGGTGGTTGCGTCAATCCATTCTTCCCCGGTTTACATACAATGCAGTAACTAAGCTCTCCTCTATCTTTCTCTCTTCATTCGTTAGCTATTGAAAGTTCCCCGCGCCAGGTTATTTGAGTTCTCTTTGCGGGCCCATCCTTTTTGATAGATGCAATTCCAGTTATAGTTAAGTTCGCTTTTGGTCCTTGCGAGCCGTTGCAAGCTTCTTTTACAGCTTTGTCAAGTTTTCGTTTCCCGCTATATCCATGGGGAGAAGTTCCGCCTCCGGACTGTAAGCGCTAATTCCCAGGCCTTGGATTTGATCTTATCCTGGTGAAGCGCGTTGGAGTTTCAATTCCAAGCCATCTATCTAGTTTCCATTTCAATCCTCCACTTTGCCCAGCCAGTTTGAGTCAGTCCTCTGAGAAGCAAGCTGCCTACCCCATTGAATTGCGAATTCCTATTCTTTCCATTTCAGAAATAAGGTAGTCTCTAGACCTGCAGTCTCCATCTCGCTATTGTTTTTGTAATAAAGTGCTTTTTGAAAGCTGCTAAGATATTTGATTTGGAAATATCCTGGAGTATCCAAAACCATAGAATCTCTCGAGCCTGCCTACCCAGATCCAGATTCGATCGATCGAGTTCTTGTCTTCTTCGAGCCAATTGAAGTTCCATCTTGTTCCTGCAAGCTAGGCCCATGTGCTGTGCTTTCATCCGGTTCTGCTCCTTTTTGCTTCTATCCAGTGATAAAGCGAGTCACTTTTTCAGGAAGGAGTCTTTCAAAGCGAGGCGTAGAGTGGTAGGCGCGAGTCTCAGAGTTGTAGGCTATACATAGGTGATTGGTGGGACCGGTCATATCTTTCTCTTTCCCAAGTAGGGATAGGTCAAAAGGAGATTCTAGGTCCAAGCAGTCCGTCGGAATAATCGAATCTCTGGTTAAGGAAGTGAGACTATTCCCTGGCTTTATTACCCTTTGGATCTACGCGCGTGGGAGAGACTTTGAAAGTGGTGGAAGGCAGAAATTCTTATAAGTCCATGTAGAAGGAGCGAGCTATCTTGGCCAGTTCCTCCCTGTTGTAAGCCAGTGTAAGGCAAATGGATGGGGATCTACTCTAAGTGGGTTCAAGTTCTATTAGATATTTTATCGCAATAAAGTGTGTCTGTCTCTAAATTAGAAAGACCTCTGACTCAGGTACGGGTGCAAGTCATCCATATGGTCAAGGGCGAGAGCCGGCTTAATTTATTTTAAGCAATGTGCAAGGAACTACTAGAGGCTTTGATCAGTTCCGTTAGCAGCCTTATCTCTTTGCCAGCAAGGAATACTGTGGAAGTTCCCGAGTTGGTCGGTTTTTTACATTCCTTGTTGCGGGGCCCCCTCCTCAAGTCTTAGCCCTTTCACGGGAAATGCTATCCGAGTGTGATCACTTTTACTTCGATGAAGAGTTTGATAACCACGACTTTGGATTGAAAAATGAACATAGTATTACATATATCAGCCCTGTTACGTAGTTTAGGTTTCGCTGGTTATTGACGATTCCAAAATGAATGGCGTTAAGGGGCGTCAGCGGAAAGTGAGAGGAGACCCTAACTTCATCTCGACACGGTATCCAATAGCATTTTCTCGGCAAGCTACTCTAAGTGGGTTCAAGTTCTATTAGATATTTTATCGCAATAAAGTGTGTCTGTCTCTAAATTAGAAAGACCTCTGACTCAGGTACGGGTGCAAGTCATCCATATGGTCAAGGGCGAGAGCCGGCTTAATTTATTTTAAGCAATGTGCAAGGAACTACTAGAGGCTTTGATCAGTTCCGTTAGCAGCCTTATCTCTTTGCCAGCAAGGAATACTGTGGAAGTTCCCGTTAGCCCTTTCACGGGAAATGCTATCCGAGTGTGATCACTTTTACTTCGATGAAGAGTTTGATAACCACGACTTTGGATTGAAAAATGAACATAGTATTACATATATCAGCCCTGTTACGTAGTTTAGGTTTCGCTGGTTATTGACGATTCCAAAATGAATGGCGTTAAGGGGCGTCAGCGGAAAGTGAGAGGAGACCCTAACTTCATCTCGACACGGTATCCAATAGCATTTTCTCGGCAAGGCTACTCTAGTTGGGATTTCCATCTTCCCACGATCGGCGGTCATGTAGGCATATAAAAATAGGAAGATTCCTGATTACTTCCAACGAAATAGTCAAAGTATCATCTAGGAGACCCCCAATGCCTACCAAAGGTATCATCGTCCTTTCTTCAGGAGCTCAATATGGAACGACCTCTCTCTCTTTTATTCGGGAAATAGAGTTAGCTGGGGCTGGTTTCCTGATATGTAACGAAAAGATTGATTGGTTTACCACATTCATTCATTCAAGCACTTGCCCATCTGGTGGTCGTTCGGGTCATGCACACCACAAGTAGACACAACAGGATCTATTTCTTTCTTAATTGTAGCGCACATAGAATGGAATCCATTAAAGCATAGTGGCCCACATCTACATCTAATAGAATCCATCTTAAAGCATAGTAGCGCACATAGAATTCATTAAAGAATTGTAGTTACGAGTTTACTTGTTTACTAGCTCTCTCAACAGGAAGTAAAGAATCTATCGTTGCTCTGCTCTATATACTTTATTTCGATCATCAATTATTCTCTTTATGCTATATATAAATAAGTGGGTTCTATCATATGAATTAGAGAAAAGGCTTCTCCTCCATCAGTAAAATGAGAAGTCCCTAGTTGCTTTGGGTGCCGACGGTAGGTAGGTGATATTGGTACCGGTTAAGTGCTCTCGGAGTTTCTTTTCTTTGGTGGGTGCCGACATTCTGGTGGATAGGTGATATTGGTACCGGTACTCACCATTCTCTTCTTTATAGACGGGGTACTAACACCCATTCTCTTCTGTAGAGTCATAAGTTCGGTAAGAGAATTATTATATCGTGTGTGACTTTATTTCCTTATGTGTAAAAACGCTCTCAAATATGGATTGATTGACTAAGCAAAGTATTGACATCTTCTATCATAATTGTATATTGAGAAGTATTGACATCTTATAATAGTCACCAACCACTGCTTCGTATACTATTGATTGATTTAGGAGAACTACTGCTTCGTATACTATTGATTGATTTAGGAGTCCATTGGTGAAAAGGGGCTGGGGAAAGCTTTAACCCAATTCCCTAATGAATAGAATATAGTGCCAAATAATAACATGACTTCCAATATGATAACATGACTGAAAATAGACAATCAATATACTCCCCTCTGGAAAATACACTTTCTACCGCTTGAGCAACTACACTTTCTACCGCTTTTGCAACTAATTGATTGATACCCGTTACCTTAGACTGCTTGAGAGAACTCCTTACGAGAGACTCTACTTTCTACAGCTTGAGAGAACTCCTTACGGGATACTTTACTTTCTACAGCTTGAGCACCTAAGTCAAGTAGGGCCGAAGTCAACCATTCATTTCTTATCTGAGACACCACTGATAGAAGCATAGTAACATAACTCCGGATCTTAGGGTTCTGGTAGGGACACATTCTCTTATAGAAGAAAGAGGGTCGGGTAAGACAGCACTGCTTACTGCACAGAACAGAATCTCATTTCCGTGTTTAGTAGTAGCTTTTTTCTTTGCTTTGCGCAAGTATAGTAGGGGAGCAGTCGGGTCTTTCCACTTTACACTATCTACTTTACTTCGAGCTGCGAGATACTCTACTTTCTACAGCTTGAGCAAACATTAACAATAGACGATCCACTCTACTTTCTACAGCTTGAGCAAACATTAACAATAATGAACAATAAGTAGGTCAGTGATACTTACTATAAGCGCTGCAACACAACAATTAACAATAAGTGGGGCCAGGCCAGTGATACTTACTATACACTGCGGAATGAATCTAGACTGCGGAATGAATCTAGCGTAACGAATATAGAATGAAAAACCACCACTCCTTACAAAGCTCACATTACTGAATAAGCAGGAGGGAGGCTGCCTCAATTCAACAAGCTGTGGCGCTAACGCTTTTGACTATAGTTAGGGGCGTGGTATCTGGTGTTCTATTCTCAAGTGTCTTTTCTTTGGGTAGCTATTTCAAAGTACTAAGTTACGGGTAGCTATTTCAAAGTACATAATTTCTAGTTCATTTTCCTTAAATATAAGATAGAGGGGTGGCTCTTTCCTTGTATTAGAGTTAAAGGGAACAAACGAGTCTTATATCAGTAGTTTGCCAGAGATATTATTAATGAGTTCTACATAAGGTAGAGGCGGAAGAATGGGCTTCTTTCGAGTCACATAGGTTCTAGTATATAATATTATTAGTAAAGAGACATAACAAAAGTGCTTTCTTCTTTTAGCGCAGAAGCCACAGATGGTTTCCAGTATTGTTTCAGGTGCTCTTGTTTAGCAAGATGTTGTGCGAAAGAATGAATGTAAGCACCCAATAAAGTAAGCCTTAGCAGAACGCCCTGCCCTCACTTATTTTATTGAATCCTGCTATCCACTCAGATCAGATATGAAAAATGGAGCATTGTATCAAGACGGACTTAACTCAATAGCGCCGTTACCTGTTGAAAAGAGTTTCACTCACACATTGTATAAGTATAGTAACCCAACTCTCTATCCTCATGGGCTTCCTTGTTGAGTAAGTTCGCTTTAGCTTATAGTAAGGAGTCAGCGGAGCAGCAATTAAAGTCTACTCGAATGGTCAAGTTATCGAAAACGCGTTGAAGCTTCCATCATTAAGAGTGTCTTGCATAGAAACAACAGGTAATTACAGAGGTTAAGCAAAGCAGTTCAGTTCAATTCATAGATCAATTAATGTTTGACAAGGAGCTGAAGGTACTGAAAGCCAGTTATAGAATGGTAGTAACCCAAGAGCATAGGTAGCTGAACCAGAAAGAGAACCATCAAGCTACAAAAAAGTTCCGTGAATGAGTTAGCTTAGAAGCGGGAAGTCGAGTTCCGGGTGCTACCACCGCTCCTGCCTCGCAACTGACTATGTAGCTTGGCCTCCTAGGGTTCTACGTTGCTTGTTGAATGAAAACACAACTTCTGAGAATATACCCTGGGCTAACAACACCTTAACTCCAAACAGGGAAGCCAGCCTCTACTGATGAGAATATAACCCCGGCTACCCGAGCCTTACTTGTATTACTATCACAACTGTATTGATACTCTAAATAAGGAATCAAACCAATGCTAACGGGAATTCCACTGGTACTGATTGGACCTTAACTCTCCACTAGTAAACCAACAGCAACTTTGAAGTCTTTAGCTCCTGATCCGATCTTTGCTTTTCAACCTGGTTCTCGTTCTTCGGCTTAATGCTTTGAGTCCTGCTTTACTGTATCTCAGGCGTACTATCCTGTTTCTAGGGCGGTAGCTACTACAATAAAGAAAGAATGCAACGACCACTGGAAAGAATGCCATTTCCAAGTCAGATACAAGGCAACGGTGTATTCTTATTGGTCAACATAATTCAGATAAGTCAACTTTCTTCCTCCATTTACTTAAGGGCAACATCATTCTTAGAAGCGAAAAGAACTCTCATTAGTAAGCATCATTCTTAGTAGTAAACGGAATTCTTATTGGTGCATTCTTGTTAGTCCCGGCTTCAAAGCTTACTTATTAGAGGTGGAGTCAAGTAAATGGCATAGTTAACTCAACACTAATACTGAGAGCCAACACCGATAAGAAAAAAACCATAAAATAGAGGGATTTTACTCATCAGTAGCATAATCAAACATGTCATAAGGTATTCCACTTATAGTCGTAGTATCGGGATTGTATCAGGATAAGGCTAATAAGTAGGCATCAAACTCATAAGTCGGCATTTGACTCAGTAGCCTAAGAATAAACCGGAGAAGTGTAATAATGAAGTAGCGAATACGCAAATTAAGCTAACAATAAAAGGTGTGTGTTGGTTTTGAAATAAAGAATGAAGCTGCTCTCTACAACTACTGCTTTAAAGAAACCACCTAGGAATAAAGAATCAAACTAGTGTGCTGCTAACAAGGCCTAAACTCTCACCTATGAATTGAACTCACAACTAGGAATAAGTCATTGAAGAAGTTTCACTCAAAAGAAAGGGAGGAAGGCAGAAGTGCCCTATGAATTATGAATTGATGCTTACCCTACTAGGGCTCACAAAGCGACTAACACGACTTCAACTAACAACAAATGAGCAAAATACTCAAACACATGAACCGGGCTTCAATTCGGCAGTAACGGGCTCTAACGCAGAACTCAGAGCCAAAGTAGTGCTTTTAGACCGAAACTACTCACACTGGATTCAACTCAAAACTAGGAACTAGGGCTTTAACTGCTGCTTACAAGACTTGAACTAATACCAAAAGTACTAAAACGCAAAACTAGGGATGCCACCCTTACTCTTCTTCTGAAAACGGACCTCACCTACTCTAACAGGAATTCTGATGTGAATCAGTTAGCCTGCCTGATTCGGACCGCTTCTTTTATTCCCATTCGTACACTCCTGCCTCTAAGGGCTTACTATCCTTTCCCTACCAAAAATCCTTATTGCACTTATTAGTCTGCAGCTCCTTATCTAGAGTGTTTGACTCGCTTCTTTCACTCTGGGCCCCTGGAGTAAGGTTCTAAGAATTGAGCAGGAGGCCCCGCGGAACGAAAGACCACAGACAAGACTGATTCACTACCTAACAGATCTAGCTCGCCAGGGAAGATGATCGAACTCAGACTTTCATATGCCTTTCATTCTGCGAGTTCTTATTTGAATTCAGATTTTCCTGCCCTTTATTGCTATACTTATTACTGCTATTAGTCGTACCACTACTACTATGAGTCTTCTACAGCCCTAGATCAGACATACCCTGGTGTTTAGGCTCTTATTCTATGACTAACCTCTTTATGAGTCAGCCCTTTTCTTATAATTTGGAATCGATAACCTCTACCCTTCCTTACTTTCATCCTTCCTTGAGAGTTGTTGTCTTAGACGACTCTCTTCCATTATTGATTCCTGGCTTTTTTCTTATCTTATTAGTAAACACTAGTTGAAGTCAGTTACTACTGGAATTCAATCTGATTACGTGTCCGGGCTCTCCTTACCTACGCTCCGAACCTGACATTCCGACTTGGGAGTTGTTTTCTTATCAGTAGTAGTGAAAAGTGCTTTAGTACTTGTTGAAGTCCTGCTTATTAGGTGTCTTCGAAGACTCCCCGGGGGTGAAATTAATAATGCAAAGTTGGATTCTTGTTTTCAGTGGTGAAAATCGGATACCCATACATTGGTCTTGTGCTTGTCGAGTTCAATTAACTAACGAGTCAGATTTACTACCCATAAGTTCATTCTTATTATATAGTAGTTAATTCCCAAAGGTGAGTCAAGCAAGAAATAAGGATAAGGTGGGTCGGGAGCGAAGTCCTACTCTAAGGGCATTAGTTACAGAATCCTAACTTGGAGGGTAAGACCAAAACTCAATAAAAGGTATGTTGGGCAATAGCTTGAGTTTGAAAGCAAGGGATCCAAATCAGCTGCTAAGGAAAGGTAGCCAGCCGGGAAAAGTAGACTAATGGAAAGTAAGAGCAGGCTGGGTTCGTTCCTAGTCAAAGTATGAGTATCGTCGGTTCTATTCTTGTTAGCAACAGTTCGAACCTTGGGGTCGCGGATCCCATTCTATTCTGTTTTGGGTGAATTCTCGCTATGGGTAGTTCGAGTTCGGTTAAGCGCCACTTTGAGAAGCGACCCAAGTTCATGAAGTCTTATTGAAATAGTGGTAAAGCCCTGTATGCCTTAATGCGATCCCCGGTATAAATAGTGTAATTACCTTGCTAGCTATAGCCCTGTTAGCGGTAGTTAAGGTCTGATCGGTGCCAGTCCCATTCTGTGTTTTTTGTAATAGGAGTAATAAGAGGAAACCGGTACACCCAAACAACTGATCTCAATGAAAAGAGAATAACGATTGTAAGTTCAACTCTTTGACTGACCTATTTCATTCTTTCTGGTAGTAGTTCGACTCTAATACCTATATACTTCTCGGTTGGATTTCCACTTTCCAGTATTAGTACCGATCCCATGAGAGACCAGTAGGCCAATTCAGAGTTATGCGTTCATTCCCCCCTAGAGCGAGGTTTTTTCCTATGTTCCAGATTGATTCTTTGTACAACTTCTGAGTGAGTCGATCCCTCTGATCCGATGTCCATTCTTAGACTATCTGCTGATGTGTCCATTCTCCCTAGTTCATTAAGGTGCCAATTCCTATACTACTAATGGGAATTGTCATTGTTTATTTTGACTATGGGCAAAACACACTGCCGCTCAAAGACAGAAGAGGTTCTAACAAGTACAAAGAAAGCGGATTATTTGTTTTTTTCTTCCAGTGTTAGTAAAAGCAGGCTCAAAACAGTGGGTTGAGTTTTGAAAGCACAGCTCTAAGGCATTAGTGTTAGGCTCATAGGCAGTGAAAGCAGGCTTGAAGCAAGGGGAGGTAGGTCGATAAGCAGTCAAGTCAGATTCCGGAATGTGGGACCCACGCCATAAAAGCGAGACTAATAGGCAGTGTAACGGGGCTTGAAGTAAAGCGAGTCAGGTTTCAAGCAAGGACAGTCAGCCTCTTCTCTTTCTTGGGGGTTGGGGACAGTTCCCAGTTCGAGTCAGAATACAGAGAATCACACCGGGGAAGGACAGACTGTAAGGCAAGAGTAGCGGAGTCGAACTCCAGTATAGTAATAAGGGAAGTTCAACTTGGATAGGAGGGGCAAGGTCCTAGTATAGCCGCCTTTCAAGTGAGATTCCGTATTTTTTGGTATTAGTCGATTTCCTTAGTTTCCGTTTTCATTCTCTTATTGCACCAGTGACGTCTTACTTTATAGTTCTCTCATCTATCGGGCAGTGTTTGAGTCTATTGAATCATAGTGGAATCTGATATCGAGCAATTGCAGTCTAATGGTAGCAGCTAAAGTCTCATAGTCATACAAATATCATATGAAAACACACATATAAATAGAAGTTCAAAGAAGAATTAGCATTAATAATTAGCATTAATATAATAAGCATTAATACAAATGAACGTAATAAGAATCTAGTGCTTCAATAAAGAATGGAAGGCGGTAGGGAGGGACCGGACCTACTGATTACCCCAACCAAGAAGGCACGCTCATAAGCTGGCTAGTTAGAATAAAATCAAGTAAAGCGAGAATGAAAGGCTGGACTTTACAGGATAGTAAGGCTGAGAAGCGGTCGCTCAAGTCTTAGAAGCGCTGGGGTGAGTTAGGCATGTGTGCGATTGCTAGTCCCGAGCTTAGTTCTGATCGGTATAGGTATTGTTGCCATAGGGGTCTAATAAGAAAGTTTTAGTAGTCACTTTTGCAGCGTTAGCACTTTCTTTCTTTGGCTTGGCAAACGAAACTCGTACACTATAGCTATTGCTCGTTGAAAAGAGGCACCCCGGCTTGTTGAAAAGAGGCACCCCGACCGACCCTATACTCAAATACGATATATTCTAGCTAAAGCTTGTTTATCGGTTGGAACTCCCGTTAGCACAACGTCTTGCTGCCCGGCGCATCCCGCTACTCAATAATCCGTGTGGTTCCTCCCTAGCCGCCTAAAGCTTACACCATTGCTCGTGCACTTGCTTTTGCCGTAGAGATACCTTCTACTTTACTTGATTGATACCCTTGCTTTCGATCTTAGAACACAGGTTTTCTTCCCATAAGCGAGTCTATATTTTCATAGTATAGACCTAAGTAAAGACAATGTTTCCTGTTCTTATGAATCAGCCGGAACTTTCATGCTTGGCTTCCCTTTTGCTTCCTTACTTGCTTAGCTAGATTGCTTCTGTATAGATTCATCTTCTTCTGTGCCTTTCTACCCTACCGTACTCCACCAGCTCCTGCGGGACAATCGGGACATTCATAAGCTAACTTCCGAACTCGACTTGAAGAACCGACCCGAAATGATTAAGTCACACCGAACCGAACCTAGTAGCACCCAAAGCAAAGAGACGAGTATTAAGTGCCAAAAACACTCTCCTCTCCTCAAGCTAGAAGATCAAGATACCGCCCTGATGAACTAAGGGTTTGTTAAGGCTATCAACTACCACCCTACATATAATCTCGGTGTTGGCTGTAAACCCGGAAAAGTGGCTGCTCCTTCTCGGTTAACTCCCAGACTTGATTTATTTACCGCTTCCTTTAGTTAATAGTAAGCGCATTAGGAGCTATCAGCATGATAACTTCGATTCGGCTTTCCCTTCCATAGGATTGTTCATATGAGCCATCTTCCTTCCTTCTGAGCTGGTATTTATACATCCTTTCGAAGGCTTTCTACCAGCAAAGTTCTATCTAGGACAATAGCTTCCTATTTCGATATACGACAATACCATCGTTGCTGCTGGCACCCTCTGAGAACCTTGTTTCGACCCCCGGATTTTGATTATGAGCTTTCCACAGTAGTTAGTTGGTTCAGTGCCACTGTAGCTCCTTCCCTTGTCGCGAGAGAGGGAATCCTTCTTGGCGTGGAGATTAGTTCGGTGCTATAGTTGAAGCAAAACTAGAATCAGTATTTGTTGACTCCCCGGTATAGGAAAAAGAGTGAGATTAGCCTAATTAAGTTATTATTGGACAGCAGGGTTCATCACATCAGTAGTTGGTGTTGGGGAAAAGAAGCTCGTTGATTGACTCGTTGATTGAGTATAGAAAGAAGGTTAGGTAGGGTCATATTCCTTAGGTGGGTTAGAGATATTCCATTAATGTAGTTGCGAGAGGAGAAGCTGTTTCCAGATCAGAATCTTTAGTTCGAGAATCATCCGTGAAGTCCACCTCTGCTCTTGTTGGTCACTATACGGATTGTTCTGCTGTAGCTACTTGTACTAAAGTATAGGTTGGGTCGGATGCTTGTTATAAGTCAGTGAGATAGGTTCCGTTCGAGTGTCTAAATCATAGAGATCTGTTATTGGCTCTAAGTCGTCAAAGAAATATGGGTTTACTGACTTAACCGAGCGGGGCAATCAGATAGTCAAGTTCCGGATCTGGCTGGATCTTAATAAGTATATGAAGTGGGAAAGATGAAGTCGTTTCTGAAGCGGATGCGGGAGCAGGAACAAGAACACTACTTAGATCAGGAACAGACCCGCTTGCTGTTTACCTTACCTTTCGAACTGCCTCTGACGCAAACAGGAACTAGCAATTCTCATTCTTCAGAATCAAGATAAGAAGTTGTGTTAGCTCCCGAATAAGCTGTTAAAAAGTGTTAGTGGTTCTCCTTATACGGATACGGATCCTACACCTGAGAAAGCTTCTGTGTTAAAATCTCGGATCTTATGAACCAGCAAGGGCGGTTACTGCGCCTAAGATGTTAGGCTACTTATGACAATGACAGTTTTCGAGATGTCTACATAGGGAATTTGCCATTCATTGAGTTTACCAGAGATGATAACTCCCCTTTATTTCTTATCCAGATCTTGCTTGTTCCTAATCCTTCTCTAGATTCTTATCCCGCTGATGAGTCTATACGAGACGAGCTTCTTGGTACGACACTTCGAGAATTGGAGTGAGTTTGGGCCAGTCTTCAGTAAACAATGAATTCAATCTCACTGCCATTGCCCATAAGGATAGGCATTTATCTCTCTTGTGTGCGTAGGCGGACAATGAAACAGGAACGAACAGGATCCGTGAAAAAGTAAGCTGTAAGCGGGTCCTCAAGGGGAGTTCTTGGCGCAAGTACAATGAAAGGAGAGTTCGGTTCAGAAAGTGCTGTTGCCCCCCGGTACTAGATTCTTTCCCAGAACTATACTTTACTAGGGCAAGGCAAGGCAAGGCAAGGATTCTATTGTTGATGGTACTCTGATCCTGACTATCCCTTAGAAAGAAAAGAACTGTTTGCTTACTCACTACTTGTTGAACGTCTTGTAGCTTCCTTTCACACAGCGGGTTTTATTTCCACTACTCTAACTCATTTACGGACCCGGACTTGCTATACGAGTCAACTAGAAAAGAATCGTTTACTGCTGACATAAACTCACTCACGTACCCCCGAAACAGACTTATTACCCTTGTTACAATTCATGCACCCAATTCCTCCCAAACGCCCCCGGAACTCATTCATTTTCTTTATCCTTGGCCGAGTCAACAAATACAGAGGCAAGTCGAACAGAAACATACTTTTGGAACCGATGATTCTGAACTAGCAAGCACTAGGCTAGCACGAAATTCGAACTCAACAAACAAACTCTAACCAATCCTTTCTTCACTTCTCACCGACTTCACTTAACTGTAAACCGGAACTCTATTCTTTGGACCACTACTTTGTTGGTCATGCCTGCCTTCCGTATTAACTTAAAGCTCAAGCGCATCCGCATCTGTCTTTCAGTAGAGTGATGTTCGCCCTTATCCCTATTGAAGAAGAAAGGCAAGCATATTCCTATTTCTTCATAACAGGATCCTAGGAAGTATTAGGGTTAGAAGATGGAGCAGTTGAAAGTGTTGTTTGAGGATAGTTTGGAAATGGAAGTAACGTTTGAGATGCAGGATCCGCAGCAGTGAGAGTTTAGGTTTAGATCGGGTGCTAAGCAAGACAAAGATGGATTCCAGGTGGACTCGGTGGACTCGGCACTACAAGCAAGTTCGAGTCAAATGAATGGTTTTACTTTTTTCCTCGAAGCAAGTGCAATTAAAGTCTTAGAAAGAGGTGAGAGTGTAGGGGTGCTGTAGGAGAATCCGCTGTGTGAGTTGAATCCCGTGTAAAAGTTAAAGTTTTTGTAGGTGCGCATTTAGATAAGGCTAGGCTTTACCTTTCCTTTCCTGCTATTTGGAACTCATATATCTCGTATTACTTTGAACTCATATATTTCGTATTACTCGCGCTGTAGGGAATACAACATGGAATCTCTCTTGTGCCGAAGGAGTAGAATAAGGTTCAGTTCAAGGAAAGTATACAGTTGACAGAGGAGAGGGAGATGAGAAAGCAAGCAACCTTGTTGAATTCTTGTTGTTTAGTGGGTTAAGCCTTTGACTGCTGAAGCTAAGTCTGAGCCGTACCAGCTCCATTCTGTTACTAGCGGGTTTCAGTCTTGCCTTCATCCTCGCTCTAAGGCTCTACTCACTACTTTTAGACTTTGACTACTGAGTTCAATTCTTCAATTCTAAGTCCTGCTCTAAGGCTTCTACTCACTACTTTTAGACTTTGACTACTGAGTTCAATTCTGATCTTCGTAGCTATACTTACTGGTTCAATTCTATACTACTGACTACAAGCAACTAAAGGGAAATGCAACCAAAAAACCGGGTTTCTATAAAAAATCTGAGAAATCTGGTCATCTATTAGCGAAAATTCCTTGCTACTAAAAAACACGGAAAACGGAAAAAAGAATGACTTTCGGATTCTCTATTAGGGGAAATCAGGGTGCAACCAAAATTCCCGGGGAAAGACGTGAAAGAATCTCAGGATTTTGGATCGGTCTAGTTAGCGGAGAATTCCTTTGCTACCAAAAAACCCGGGAACTGAGCTTCTGCCGCCATGGATACAGGACTCCGGAATAACCCCGTTTATAACCTGGTTATTATTTGTGAGTGCTTCGTAGTAGTTGCTTGCCTGTCCCAAATGAATTACTTTTCCGTCCCCTCAGTAGCTAAAATGGCTTCACTGTCTTTTTTCGCGGGAATTGTTTCACTGTTGCTCTAGTACTTTTGCTTGGTCTTAGTAGTTGCTTTGCTAGTGGCCTTTGTAGTCGTTGCTTGGCGGGGATTCCACTGGCACAGGACTTCGACTTGCTACCCGGGCTATGGCTCACAACTCGGGAATTGAGTTACTCCCGACAATACTTTCTTTCCGTAGTACCCTTAAGCATACCAGTACAGATGATAAGCCAACAACTACAAATAAGGATGACTATGGGAACTCAGACTTACTCGTTAGCCCACCGCTCCTATCTGGAATTCCTTAGTGACTAGCTGGTTCTTTCAACCCCAACAAAACAATACAAAATCCTATTGCACGTTACAAATAGGAGATTGTTGGTATTCTACTGCTTTCTTGTATTCCCGATTCCGATCTGGTGTATTGAGTTGAAGCCCTCCATGCCCTATTTCTAATCTCTTATGCGCCTTAACATTCCTCAATTCCTGTTCAAGCCTTATTATTTCCATTATGGGGGATTCTCAGTATTCTTATAAGTATTCTTTGTCCGGTATCCTTGCCCAAGAGTTCATCGACGCCCCTACTGGTTGATTCATATTATCGATAACTTGGAATGGAGCACTGCCCGCCTCCCCGAGATTGAGCCACTGTTCTTATAGACTCGAACTACTCACTAGGAAATCGACTACTGACAACAAGGAGCGAACGTGCCCTAGTGGACTAAACGAAAAAAAAAAAAAAAAAAAAAAAAAAAAAAAAAAAAAAAAAAAAAAAAAAAAAAAAAAAAAAAAAAAAAAAAAAAAAAAAAAAAAAAAAAAAAAAAAAAAAAAAAAAAAAAAAAAAAAAAAAAAAAAAAAAAAAAAAAAAAAAAAAAAAAAAAAAAAAAAAAAAAAAAAAAAAAAAAAAAAAAAAAAAAAAAAAAAAAAAAAAAAAAAAAAAAAAAAAAAAAAAAAAAAAAAAAAAAAAAAAAAAAAAAAAAAAAAAAAAAAAAAAAAAAAAAAAAAAAAAAAAAAAAAAAAAAAAAAAAAAAAAAAAAAAAAAAAAAAAAAAAAAAAAAAAAAAAAAAAAAAAAAAAAAAAAAAAAAAAAAAAAAAAAAAAAAAAAAAAAAAAAAAAAAAAAAAAAAAAAAAAAAAAAAAAAAAAAAAAAAAAAAAAAAAAAAAAAAAAAAAAAAAAAAAAAAAAAAAAAAAAAAAAAAAAAAAAAAAAAAAAAAAAAAAAAAAAAAAAAAAAAAAAAAAAAAAAAAAAAAAAAAAAAAAAAAAAAAAAAAAAAAAAAAAAAAAAAAAAAAAAAAAAAAAAAAAAAAAAAAAAAAAAAAAAAAAAAAAAAAAAAAAAAAAAAAAAAAAAAAAAAAAAAAAAAAAAAAAAAAAAAAAAAAAAAAAAAAAAAAAAAAAAAAAAAAAAAAAAAAAAAAAAAAAAAAAAAAAAAAAAAAAAAAAAAAAAAAAAAAAAAAAAAAAAAAAAAAAAAAAAAAAAAAAAAAAAAAAAAAAAAAAAAAAAAAAAAAAAAAAAAAAAAAAAAAAAAAAAAAAAAAAAAAAAAAAAAAAAAAAAAAAAAAAAAAAAAAAAAAAAAAAAAAAAAAAAAAAAAAAAAAAAAAAAAAAAAAAAAAAAAAAAAAAAAAAAAAAAAAAAAAAAAAAAAAAAAAAAAAAAAAAAAAAAAAAAAAAAAAAAAAAAAAAAAAAAAAAAAAAAAAAAAAAAAAAAAAAAAAAAAAAAAAAAAAAAAAAAAAAAAAAAAAAAAAAAAAAAAAAAAAAAAAAAAAAAAAAAAAAAAAAAAAAAAAAAAAAAAAAAAAAAAAAAAAAAAAAAAAAAAAAAAAAAAAAAAAAAAAAAAAAAAAAAAAAAAAAAAAAAAAAAAAAAAAAAAAAAAAAAAAAAAAAAAAAAAAAAAAAAAAAAAAAAAAAAAAAAAAAAAAAAAAAAAAAAAAAAAAAAAAAAAAAAAAAAAAAAAAAAAAAAAAAAAAAAAAAAAAAAAAAAAAAAAAAATGGTAAGCCTTTGACTGCTGAAGCTAAGTCTGAGCCGTACCAGCTCCATTCTGTTACTAGCGGGTTTCAGTCTTGCCTTCACTGGTTCAATTCTAAGTCCTCGCTCTAAGGCTTCTACTCACTACTTTTAGACTTTGACTACTGAGTTCAATTCTGATCTTCGTAGCTATACTTACTGGTTCAATTCTTATACTACTGACTACAAGCAACTAAAGGAAATGCAACCAAAAAACACGGGTTTCTATAAAAAATCTGAGAAATCTGGTCATCTATTAGCGAAAATTCCTTTGCTACGAAAAAACACGGGAAAACGGAAAAAAGAATGACTTTCGGATTCTCTATTAGGGGAAATCAGGGTGCAACCAAAATTCCCGGGGAAACGTGAAAAATCTCAGATTTTGATCGGTCTATTAGCGGAAATTCCTTTGCTACCAAAAAACCCGGGGAACTGAGCTTCTGCCGCCATGGATACAGGACTCCGGAATAACCCGTTTATAACCTGGTTATTATTTGTGATGCGTTCGTAGTAGTTGCTTGCCTGTCCCAAATGAATTACTTTTCCGGTCCCTCAGTAGCTAAAATGGCTTCACTGTCTTTTTTCTCGGGAATTGGTTCACTGTTGCTCTAGTACTTTTGCTTGGTCATTAGTAGTTGCTTTGCTAGTGGCCTTTGTAGTCGTTGCTTGGCGGGGATTCCACTGGCACAGGACTTTCGACTTGCTACCCGGGCTATGGCTCACAACTCGGGAATTGAGTTACTCCCGACAATACTTTCTTTCCTGTAGTACCCTTAAGCATACCAGTACAGATGAGAAGCCAACAACTACAAATAAGGATGACTATGGGAACTCAGACTTACTCGTTAGCCCACCGCTCCTATCTGGAATTCCTTAGTGACTAGCTGGTTCTTTCAACCCCAACAAAACAATACAAAATCCTATTGCACGTTACAAATAGGAGATTGTTGGTATTCTACTGCTTTCTTGTATTCCCGATTCCGATCTGGTGTATTGAGTTGAAGCCCTCCATGCCCTATTTCTAATCTCTTATGCGCCTTAACATTCCTCAATTCCTGTTCAAGCCTTATTATTTCCATTATGGGGGATTCTCAGTATTCTTATAAGTATTCTTTGTCCGGTATCCTTGCCCAAGAGTTCATCGACGCCCCTACTGGTTGATTCATATTATCGATAACTTGGAATGGAGCACTGCCCGCCTCCCCGAGATTGAGCCACTGTTCTTATAGACTCGAACTACTCACTAGGAAATCGACTACTGACAACAAGGAGCGAACGTGCCCTAGTGGACTAAACGAAAAAACGGGAATCCAATCCATAACTAAAGCTAACAAGCCTGCTTCTACTGAACTTCAAGCTGCTCTTCCTTACATCTAAATAATACTTTTTACTACTTCAATTGGCTCAGCAACTTACAGATCTTTATCTTACTTTCGATCTTTTGGATCTTTGGAACTAGTGACGGGCAAGATGCTGCCACTTTGACTGCAGCCTCTCTAGCAGCTGTTGGTCGCTATGCATTTTGGTTTAATATAGAAAGACTCACAGAGTCGTCAGCCCTTGCTGCTGTTACGTCAGTCTCACGAGTCGCTTTCTTAGCGGAAGGGAGTCTTCCCCATTTCTTGTTATTAGCTCCAAGTTGTTCGTAACGAAGAAGGAGTTATTTATTCGTTCTGTCAGTGCAGCAGTTCTCACTTAGACTTACAGTCATTGCTTTATTTAGGCTTTATTCGTTCCTGTCAGTGCAGGTTATAACTTAGACTTAGGCTTGATAGTCTTTATCACTTAGTCTTTCTTATCCTTCCAGTCGTGACTACATTCTAAGATTCCGGAAAATAATCATCTGAAACTCCAAAGAGGGGTCCTTGAGATTAGAGCCGCTCGCCCTTTTGTTTTGGTTAGCCCGCGTAAAGAAAAGTGTTTCTTGTTTCAAGCTCGGCCGCGGTTAGGAAGCTCCATTATCTAATGGGTAAAGCGCTCTCTTTCCTTCTTTCTGAGCAGAATCTCTTTGGCGGGGGAGAACACAAAAACTTAGTAAAGTGAAAGCCGGGCCTTTCTCCAAACAAAACATATAGACCTGCTCTCACACCCTCTCTTTTCGGCAAAGACCTTATTATCTATGTCATTTCTGATCTATACCAGAGCGTCAGGCCCGAGCCTAACAACGCAATAAATGTACTATATAAAGAATGAGAAGTCTGATCTTGTCTTGGAGGTAAGTCAAAGATTCCCGTCCGGAGGATACCCACAGTAGACTACAACGTGGCCTTCTCAAAGAAGTGAAGTTCCGCTTGAAGCTCGTTTACACTTCTGAACTTGCCTAACTAGCTGCTATGAGGCACTGGCTGGATATGTCATATCCTTACTGTGATCTGAGAACTAATCTAAGAGATTCCGTAATGTAGACATCGCTTACTTCATTGCCTTGTTTGCATTGAGCTCGCCGGTGAGCTGGATCGAGAAAGGTGTCCTTTATAAAGCCGCCCTTCACAAGGTTAGGAGCGCTCGAAAGCGGGCTAGGCTAGCAGTGGGACGGACCTTTGGCATCATCTGCAGTGGCGATGGAAGCTTTTAGGTATCTGTCGAAGCAGTCATCATAAGCTGCTATCTCGGTGCTCTGATCGATTAGGCCGGCACCCTGCTCCTCTAATTGTTCTAATTTCGTCGATGGGGGATCGTTGGGATGGTTCAGGTTCTTGGAAGCTTACAGTAGCGCTACGGACAAGAGTGAGACAGCACTCATATATCGAATCGAATCTAGTCTAGGCTCGCGAGGGACAATCATCTGTAAACTGACAGTTCCGCAGAAGGCTTTCCCGCAGGAGATGGGCACTCCTATCAAATTCCCTATGCTCGCTTAAGGGCTTAGCGGGCTAGACCCATATAAGTCAGATTCCGTTAGTGGTGTACCTACCAGCATGCAGAGTTTGCCCAAAGGCGGGGGTGAGGAAAGACATAAAAGCAGCTTCCTTGGGAAATAGGAAGGCAATGTGAATTGAGCAGTCGGCAGCGGAAGGAATGGGTTCTTGCTCAGCCGCAACTCTTTCTGTGCTCAGAAAATGCCGGATAGATAAGTTCGGGTGCCCGAGCGTAACCTTGTTCGTTGTCTCAGGTATACATACGCCAAGGAAAGAAAGGAAAGATCGACAGGAAGAAAAACAAACAAACTAACCTTTGCCCTTAAAGCTGAGGAGCCGAGTAAGTCTTCTTTTCCTTTAACCTCTAACCCGGACAATAGATAGGTTCACCCAGACAATAGATAGGTTCACCCAGACAATAGATAGGCCACGAAAGGGCAAAAGCGATTCTTTCTCAGTTCCAAGTTCGAAGGTATGTGTACGAAAGGAAAGTCGAGTTATTGTGTCTAAGTCAGCTGAAAGTTTCGTTGAGTGAGGAAATCCAAGTGGAGTTATCAAGTCAAGATTCTAGGCGTCAGTCAAGGCTGGTCGAGAAGCCTTATAAGTAGCGGGTTGGTTCCGTCTTTCTTTTGCTGGTGGAATTCCAATAGAGCGGATTACTTCTTATAAACAGTAGGTAAATTCTTGTTGGCAGAGGAGTAAGATTTGGAGGATGCCCCAAAAGTAAGTAAGATTGATCTTTAAGTAAAGCAGACTCAAAGCCAAGGGAGAAAGAGTAATGGACAGCAAAGTGAGCCTGAGAGGCCATAGTGATAGAATCGGAGTTTTCCCCAGTAGACGAATCCTGAAATAGAGTTGGAAAGTAAGTAAGGACAGACTAACTATTATCAGTAAGAGTTTCCAAGCAAGGGGGCAAAGGCAAAGTTCCAAGTTTATTATTAGCAGAATTCCTAGTTGTTCGTTCAGTTCAGTACTATAAGTTCTCGTATGAGAAGCACAGGTTTCGCTCCGTATCTCTCTTGTCGGATTCCTATTTCTTTGTGGAAGTATTGTTAGCACTAGTTTTATCCGCTATCTGGGGGGGCGTGGTTCAGTCTTGTAGGCACCAGTTACGTTCTTATTGTTAGTGGTTTTATTCCATTGGGCTGTGTTCCAGCTTGATGAAAAGGAGAGTAAGACCTACAGGCAGTAAAGCTTGATTTCAGTGGTTAAAGAGTTCAAAGCTCGAAAGTCAGGATCATAGGTCAAAGTTCAAGTCAGAGAAGCACTAACTCCAGTTTGAAAGCAAGGCAAGGTAAGCTCATATACACCAGTGGAATTCCTCGTTTTTCGTTACGGTATTGTTGACACTAAAGGAAGTATTGTTGGCAGTGAGAAAAGTCTTAGAGGTGTGTTACTAAGTGAAAGAATGCGATTAATCGGTAAGGTAATTCAAAGTACGCCCAGAAGAGGCAGTCTAGTTGGTTTACTATAGTAGTAGCTCCTTCTTAGAAACAGTAGGTAAATTCTTGTTGGCAGAGGAGTAAGATTTGGAGGATGCCCCAAAAGTAAGTAAGATTGATCTTTAAGTAAAGCAGACTCAAAGCCAAGGGAGAAAGAGTAATGGACAGCAAAGTGAGCCTGAGAGGCCATAGTGATAGAATCGGAGTTTTCCCCAGTAGACGAATCCTGAAATAGAGTTGGAAAGTAAGTAAGATTGATCTTTAAGTAAAGCAGACTCAAAGCCAAGGGAGAAAGAGTAATGGACAGCAAAGTGAGCCTGAGAGGCCATAGTGATAGAATCGGAGTTTTCCCCAGTAGACGAATCCTGAAAGCAGACTAACTATTATCAGTAAGAGTTTCCAAGCAAGGGGGCAAAGGCAAAGTTCCAAGTTTATTATTAGCAGAATTCCTAGTTGTTCGTTCAGTTCAGTACTATAAGTTCTCGTATGAGAAGCACAGGTTTCGCTCCGTATCTCTCTTGTCGGATTCCTATTTCTTTGTGGAAGTATTGTTAGCACTAGTTTTATCCGCTATCTGGGGGGCGTGGTTCAGTCTTGTAGGCACCAGTTACGTTCTTATTGTTAGTGGTTTTATTCCATTGGGCTGTGTTCCAGCTTGATGAAAAAGGAGAGTAAGACCTACAGGCAGTAAAGCTTGATTTCAGTGGTTAAAGAGTTCAAAGCTCGAAAGTCAGGATCATAGGTCAAAGTTCAAGTCAGAGAAGCACTAACTCCAGTTTGAAAGCAAGGCAAGGTAAGCTCATATACACCAGTGGAATTCCTCGTTTTCGTTACGGTATTGTTGACACTAAAGGAAGTATTGTTGGCAGTGAGAAAAGTCTTAGAGGTGTGTTACTAAGTGAAAGAATGCGATTAATCGGTAAGGTAATTCAAAGTACGCCCAGAAGAGGCAGTCTAGTTGGTTTACTATAGTAGTAGCTCCTTCTTAGAAACAGTAAAGTCAGAATGTGGTGGACAGGATAGTAATACTGAAACCAATGAAAGGTAGTTTGAAACTCACTGGCAAGAAAGCAAGTAAGTCGCTTAGTTCTCATAGACAGTAAGGCAAAGATCCGGATCAGCAGCAACAGGCTAATAGAGTCGTTGTTGGGTTCTAAAACAAATGCGTAAGGATGCCCGGGTAGCAAGTTCCAGAATGATCGGCAGTAAAGGTAGACTTCGGTTTTAGGTAAGTAGCGGCGGGCTTGGTTTACAAAAGTGCATTCTGATTGTTATTGATTTGATTCTATTACTGAGCTTTCGGACCAATTATTCATCTAGGCCACGGCAACAGGGCTAGGGGTCAACAACAAGGGTAGTTAACTCGGTCCGGTCTTCAATAAAGCACGGTTGGGTCATTCACTCTTCTTTTTTTATAACAAATGTAAGTAAGCGACCCTGCACCCACTCATTCTTCAAGTCGAACCAATCACTCTTCGGTCAACATCGTTCATGCATCAAAGGCATCCATCCATCCATCGTGGGTGCGAGCAACAACAATAAAGCGTTCATTGAGGTGTGCGGCGAGCACCACAACTAAATGCTTGTAGGAAAACTCATTCCTCACAATTCACATAGTTCAGTCCGAAAGTACCATAAGTCAGTCTGTGCAGTTGGGGCAGGGCCGGGTAACTCATCCTTCAATCTTTGTGAATAAAATAAAGAATTCTTTGCTAGTTGTCAAGGTCGGCGAACTCACTCTTTAAGTAGTTAAGCGCATTCTTAAAGCGACATCGCTCATTCATTGGGCCTGGCACACTCTTCGGGGGGCTAAGCGCATTCATCGCAGGGCCATCTCAAATACAAATGAAAAACACTGGGTTTTTGTGGATCAAAAAAGAGAAAAGAAGTTGCTTGCTGTTTTTGGACTGGTTTTCTCTAATGAACTACTCTCAAATATTCTATAAATGCACTTGAAAAAGACTATTAAGATCAAAGGCATTTAATAATGTAGTTGCTTGGTCATCGGAAGTAATAACACATAAGAAATCATCTATATGTTGTTGATTTTAGCAGTTGTATTTGCAATCATACCTATTCTTTCGATTCTGAGTATAGTCTCTGTTTGCCGATGAGAGATGTTCTGTTCTTGGCTAAACCGAGTAAATAGTTAATAGCTTACAGGATTTGAAGGGTAGTGCTTTTGACTTTCATGCTTATATAGTTTGGTGCGTAGTTGCTTTTGCTTGGCGGAGAAGAATTCCGGTGGAAGAGATGAAATAGTCTCCTCCGGGCTGAAACAAGCAACGTAGTCTGGTTTCTCCTTCAGAAAATACTCATCGATATTATACACAATAACGTTGAAATACAAAATGAAAGTAGAAAGTTGTAGAATGAAAGCAGCGAGGAGATCCACATACTAAGAATAAGGGGTAACACAGAGAGTGGGGGCAGAGATACAGCTTGAAAGTTTGTACAGTAAAACGAAAAGCCTGTAAAGCAAGGCTCGGATCAAGGAATTGAAGTTTGGGAGCGAGGCAGGGCAGGCGGCGGTGCCCAGGTGCCATTCTCATAGTTTTGGAGTGAAAGTTGGATGCTAGCAAGCCTTTCTCCGATGGCAGGGGATGGAGAACGAAAAGCACTAGGTTTTGTTTGAAAGCAGGAGTATCAAGGTGGAGCTCCCAGTTCCGGTATTTGGTAGCACTAGTTTGAGTTTATAAGCCAGGGGAATTCAAGCAAAGAGCCACAGAGCGAACCCGGGTTAAGTCAGAACGAAAGGCATGGACTCAAGAGTGCAGCTAAGAAGCGGTAGACTTCCAAAGGGTAGTGAGAATTAGATATAGCAATGGTGGAGTCAAAGCGGAGATCCCGTTTTCAAGTCCGTAGCTAAGGAATAGGCTCTAGTATAGGCATTGGTTTTTCGATTCTGAGATTCCCATTCCGAGTTGAGTCTATCAGTAGTGTCCAATTCCTTATTCAAGAGAAAGGATCCGGGTCACTAGTTATAGCCGAAAACTGTCTGTAGCTTGAAGCACCTTGTTGTTTAGGGTAGGGTATCCGTCCTCGAAGCCAGAAGATCCAGTCACTGACAACCTAGGTATTTTTGTTTATTTCTTGCAGTGGTTTTGGTTGAATGCCCAGTTTAGAGTTATCATATTATAAGTCGTTATCATACTATCCGTATTAGTTGTATTCTGATAGAGTAGGGAGTTTCGAGAGGAGGCAGTGGTTGGATAACGGGGCTGAATAAGGTATCCCAGTCATCGTGGCACCGCCATAGAATCAAGAGGTATTTCCATTCACTAGTAGAGCTGGCCCGGTTTTTGACTCTATATTCTGACTTGGAGTTGGTGACTCATAGGCAGCCAGAGTTTCGTTGGCTGGGGGGGGAAGAGAATTAAGGGGCTGTGTTTGGATTCTATGTTCACAGTTCTATTCTTTTGAGTAGTGGTTCATCTGAGTCTCGGTAATGAAAGCACTAGTGCCGGTTTCAAAGCAAGTGGAGTAAGCCTCTATCTCTATCTCTGGGCATAGTAGGCATTGCTGAGTTAATCAGTATAGCATTGCAGACAGAAAAGAGACAATCAAAGCAAGGAAGGGAAGATTGATCGCAAGGGTAGGTCTAATGGAAGCAGAGAGGCTGGGCACATAGGTGTGTAAAGCCCGGATCAGATGTCAGTGTGGCAGGCCTATTGTTTGCAGTAGAAGAAGCAAGGAGCAGTAATCCCATTTTGAAACGAGCAAGCAAGAAAGCAAGTAAGGACCCGGATCGGTATTCATTTAAAGAATCAAAGTCAGTAAGGTCAGATTTTCTCCCAGTAGTGATTAACTCGCTACCGCATAAATACATTAGTTTGATTTCTTATTGCAGTTAAGTTAGCCGAGCATATCAGGCGTAATAACAACAACAAAACAGCTTATTTTTTGGATTATTACAGTGGTATTTGATTTCTTATTGCAGTTAAGTTAGCCGAGCATATCAGGCGTAATAACAACAACAAAACAGCTTATTTTTTGGATTATTACAGTGGTATTTGATTTCTTATTGCAGTTAAGTTAGCCGAGCATATCAGGCGTAATAACAACAACAAAACAGCTTATTTTTTGATTTTAGCAGTTGTATTTGCAATCATACCTATTCTTTCGATTCTGAGTATAGTCTCTGTTTGCCGATGAGAGATGTTCTGTTCTTGGCTAAACCGAGTAAATAGTTAATAGCTTACAGGATTTGAAGGGTAGTGCTTTTGACTTTCATGCTTATATAGTTTGGTGCGTAGTTGCTTTTGCTTGGCGGAGAAGAATTCCGGTGGAAGAGATGAAATAGTCTCCTCCGGGCTGAAACAAGCAACGTAGTCTGGTTTCTCCTTCAGAAAATACTCATCGATATTATACACAATAACGTTGAAATACAAAATGAAAGTAGAAAGTTGTAGAATGAAAGCAGCGAGGAGATCCACATACTAAGAATAAGGGGTAACACAGAGAGTGGGGGCAGAGATACAGCTTGAAAGTTTGTACAGTAAAACGAAAAGCCTGTAAAGCAAGGCTCGGATCAAGGAATTGAAGTTTGGGAGCGAGGCAGGGCAGGCGGCGGTGCCCAGGTGCCATTCTCATAGTTTTGGAGTGAAAGTTGGATGCTAGCAAGCCTTTCTCCGATGGCAGGGGATGGAGAACGAAAAGCACTAGGTTTTGTTTGAAAGCAGGAGTATCAAGGTGGAGCGCCCAGTGTCCGGTAGTTGGTAGCACTAGTTTGAGTTTATAAGCCAGGGGAATTCAAGCAAAGGAGCCACAGAGCGAACCCGGGTTAGTCAGAACGAAAGGCATGGACTCAAGAGTGCAGCTAAGAAGCGGTAGACTTCCAAAGGGTAGTGAGAATTAGATATAGCAATGGTGGAGTCAAGCGGAGATCCCGTTTTCAGTCCGTACATAAGGAATAGGCTCTAGTATAGGCATTGGTTTTTCGATTCATCGATATTCCCAGTCCGAGTTGAGTCTATCAGGTAGTGTCCAATTCCTTATTCAAAGAGAAAGGATCCGGGTCACTAGTTATAGCCTGAAAAGCTGTCTGTAGCTTGAAGCACCTTGTTTGTTAGGGTAGGGTATCCGTCCTCGAAGCCAGAAGAAGTCAGGTCACTGACAAACCTAGGTATGTTTTGTTTATTTCTTGCAGTGGTGTTTGGGTTGAATGCCCAGTTTAGAGTTATCATATTATAAGTCAGTTATCATACTATCCGTATTAGTTGTATTCTGATAGAGTAGGGGAGTTTCTGAGAGGAGGCAGTGGTATAACGGGGCTCATTGGTCTAAGTCCGTGGGGCATGAATAAGGAATGAGTTCCCAGTTCAAGTAGTAGTAGCACCAAGCCCAATTCTTCTCTATAGAAGTCAAAGTCTCTATTCCGAGTTGTTAGTTCCATTCTTCAATTCCTAGTTTAGAGCGCCTGGCCCGGTTTTTGACTCTATATTCTGACTTTGGAGTTGGTGACTCATAGGCAGCCAGAGTTTCGTTGGCTGGGGGGGGAAGAGAATTAAGGGCTGTGTTTGGATTCTATGTTCACAGTTCTATTCTTTTGAGTAGTGGTTCATCTGAGTCTCGGTAATGAAAGCACTAGTTCCGGTTTCAAAGCAAGTGGAGTAAGCCTCTATCTCTATCTCGGGCATAGTAGGCATTGCTGAGTTAATCAGTATAGGCATTGCAGACAGAAAAGAGACAATCAAAGCAAGGAAGTGAATTGATCGCAAGGGTAGGTCTAATGGAAGCAGAGAGGCGGGCACATAGGTGGTAAGCCCGGATCAGATGTCAGTGTGGCAGGCCTATTGTTTGCAGTAGAAGAAGCAAGGAGCAGTAATCCCATTTGTGAAACGAGCAAGGCAAGAAAGCAAGTAAGGACCCGGATCGGTATTCATTTAAAGAATCAAGAGTCAGTAAGGTCGATTTTCTCCCAGTAGTGATTAACTCGCTACCGCATAAATACATTAGTTTGATTTCTTATTGCAGTTAGTTAGCCGAGCATATCAGGCGTAATAACAACAACAAAACAGCTTATTTTTTGATTATTACAGTGGTATTTGATTTTCTTGGTGGCTTATGGGTTTTCGTAGTTTTCTCAATAGTTGTATTTGAGAGCCCGGAAAGGTAGACTCAATCTAAGAAGCTAGGAGCCCATGCCATAGTTATAGAATCCAATACTTGAAAGGGATACTGAGAGACATTAGTGGTAGACCCTGGGGTGAACTAAGGAAATGCGAGGGACAAATAACTGAATGAAAGCTAGAGTTAGGGCTAACTGCCAGGAGAGGAGATATGGGCTTAAGATACAGTAAAGCAAGACTCAAGGCAAAAGAGGTGTTGGTTCGGAAGCTAAGATCTGGATCATTAGTGAAAGAATGAAAAGGCACACGCGCGTAAATGAAATTCATACAAGGAAGGCTGTTGATAACTGGTGAATGGGGCTTGGTTACTGCTCCAGTTATATATATTTCACTAAAAGGTTGCTTGCTTCTTGTTAATCGGTGGTTGAATGCCTAGTGTTAGTGATGTAGCTAGGAGTCTTGTTTGGTGGCCCGTTAAGCGTAGTTCACGGTTTGAAGTGAAGGCACTGGTTTCTTTCTGGAGTTATGTAAGATAAAAGTTATGAAAATGAACTAATACAGAATGACAGCACTAAACACATAAGGTTTCGAAGTCATGTAGTTAAGGAATGAAATCCAGCTTTTGTTTGAAAGGTAAAGTTGGTAAGGCTAAGGTCCGAGCTAAGGTCTTAGAAGCCCGTGTTTGATTCCAAAGTGGTTTGAAGTATAAGTATTGTTGGCACCAGTTCGGTACTTGCTCCTATTCCCGCCACTGCTCCATTCTAGTCAGTACCGGATCAATTCTATATTCTAATGGTTTTGCGCCGTATGTAAGTGCTTCAAGGTGTAGTGCAAGAGGAGATATGGGCTAAGATACAGTAAAGCAAGACTCAAGGCAAAAGAGGTGTTGGTTCGGAAGCTAAGATCTGGATCATTAGTGAAAGAATGAAAAGGCACACGCGCGTAAATGAAATTCATACAAGGAAGGCTTTGATACTGGTGAATGGGGCTTGGTTACTGCTCCAGTTATATATATTCAAAAGGTTGCTTCTTGTTATCGGTGGTTGAATGCCTAGTTTAGTTATGAGCTAGAGTCTTGTTTGGGCCCGTTAACTAGTTCAGGTTGAGAAGCACTGGTTTCTTTCTGGATTATGTAAGATAAAAGTATGAAAATGAACTAATACAGAATGCAAGCACTAACAATAAGGTTCGAAGTCATTAGTTAAGGAATGAAACCAGCTTTTGTTTGAAGGTAAAGTTGGTAAGGCTAAGGTCCGAGCTAAGGTCTTAGAAGCCCGTGTTTGATTCCAAAGTGGTTTGAAGTATAAGTATTGTTGGCACCAGTTCGGTACTTGCTCCTATTCCCGCCACTGCTCCATTCTAGTCAGTACCGGATCAATTCTATATTCTAATGGTTTTGCGCCGTATGTAAGTGCTTCAAGGTGTAGTGCAAGAGGAGATATGGGCTAAGATACAGTAAAGCAAGACTCAAGGCAAAAGAGGTGTTGGTTCGGAAGCTAAGATCTGGATCATTAGTGAAAGAATGAAAAGGCACACGCGCGTAAATGAAATTCATACAAGGAAGGCTTTGATACTGGTGAATGGGGCTTGGTTACTGCTCCAGTTATATATATTCAAAAGGTTGCTTCTTGTTATCGGTGGTTGAATGCCTAGTTTAGTTATGAGCTAGAGTCTTGTTTGGGCCCGTTAACTAGTTCAGGTTGAGAAGCACTGGTTTCTTTCTGGATTATGTAAGATAAAAGTATGAAAATGAACTAATACAGAATGCAAGCACTAACAATAAGGTTCGAAGTCATTAGTTAAGGAATGAAACCAGCTTTTGTTTGAAGGTAAAGTTGGTAAGGCTAAGGTCCGAGCTAAGGTCTTAGAAGCCCGTGTTTGATTCCAAAGTGGTTTGAAGTATAAGTATTGTTGGCACCAGTTCGGTACTTGCTCCTATTCCCGCCACTGCTCCATTCTAGTCAGTACCGGATCAATTCTATATTCTAATGGTTTTGCGCCGTATGTAAGTGCTTCAAGGTGTAGTGCAAGAGGAGATATGGGCTAAGATACAGTAAAGCAAGACTCAAGGCAAAAGAGGTGTTGGTTCGGAAGCTAAGATCTGGATCATTAGTGAAAGAATGAAAAGGCACACGCGCGTAAATGAAATTCATACAAGGAAGGCTTTGATACTGGTGAATGGGGCTTGGTTACTGCTCCAGTTATATATATTCAAAAGGTTGCTTCTTGTTATCGGTGGTTGAATGCCTAGTTTAGTTATGAGCTAGAGTCTTGTTTGGGCCCGTTAACTAGTTCAGGTTGAGAAGCACTGGTTTCTTTCTGGATTATGTAAGATAAAAGTATGAAAATGAACTAATACAGAATGCAAGCACTAACAATAAGGTTCGAAGTCATTAGTTAAGGAATGAAACCAGCTTTTGTTTGAAGGTAAAGTTGGTAAGGCTAAGGTCCGAGCTAAGGTCTTAGAAGCCCGTGTTTGATTCCAAAGTGGTTTGAAGTATAAGTATTGTTGGCACCAGTTCGGTACTTGCTCCTATTCCCGCCACTGCTCCATTCTAGTCAGTACCGGATCAATTCTATATTCTAATGGTTTTGCGCCGTATGTAAGTGCTTCAAGGTGTAGTGCAAGAGGAGATATGGAATGCCAATAGGGGTTGTAAGCCTAAGATATAGTCAAAGTCCGCCTACAAGACAGTGGTTGCAGACCTATAAGTAGGATAAAGTAATGGTAGACTCGATCTAAGGGGCAAGATGTTCTATCGGTGGTTTTAGTTAAAAAGCAAGGAAAGCAAGCCCAATAGGTTAAGGTTTCAAGCAAAGTAGTAGGGCTTTTCTTTCCCCTGGGGAGTTGGTGTAAGGCTGGTGTTTATGGTTTCGATTCTATCTTTTGAGTTGGGGTCGCAGAAGCAGTACCCTATCATTGTGTCTCCCAGTGCTATTCTTATTGATAGTAGTTAAAGTATGAGAAGCAACGGTTGCTGTCTTGCTTGTTGTAATGAAAGGCGAAGTCACAAGTGCGATTCTGGTTATTACTAGTGAATTTCTGACAGTTGCCCTTTTGTAGTTACTTGCCCATCATACTTAGTAGCTAAGTCGTAGCTTGCCTGATAGCAATATGTATAGGAGCCGAATTGAGGTTAATAGTTTACAGATTCCACTGGACCACTAATAGTTGGTTTCCAGAAGTGGAACAGAGGGGTGAAAGGATTACTCGACGTGTTACGGACCCCGAACAAGACTTAGAGCTACAGCACCATCACCCGCACCCATAGATCAAACTCGGGATTCCACTCTAACAGAAACGGATTCCAAAAGTAAGAATCTCTTGGAGCTCCAAAAAACTTGACAAAGTATTCCTACAAGGGCATAAGCCGAATAAGAGGATTTCGCTAGGTAGAATATCTATTAGGGTAACTCATCCACCTAACCAAGGGACACTCTTTTTTCATTGATCAATAGGAATAGTGTAATAGAAGACATCGGAATTAGTGGTGGGGTTGTAATAGAAGATGTAAAACTTCGGTAGTGCTCCTTCTTGACCAACCCCAGTTATCTTTCCTTGAAGAATTGAGAAGACTACTAGAAGAATGGAATTGACTACCTAATGCACTAGCAATGTAGTATAGGGCCTGAGAGTTAAAGTAAGAAATTCCATCGAATCTAACTCTGGCTCCACAAACACATAGCAAGTAGGCAAGCGTATACTCATTTCATCCAGTTTTTTCAGAAGAGTAAGATTGTCTGCCCTACCCCAGACTTGATACTTTACCTCGACCAGAAACTCTATTTCCTAGCACAGCTTCAAATACGGCTTCTGCGTAATAAGCCTCTAAGATTAAACTCATTCTCTTACTGCAACATAACTCGTATACTTCACTGGAACTAGACCTGCTCCAGAGTGCTTTTCGCCCTGTTCCACTCGACTTATACCAATGCTACTTATCTCTTTTCTTGGCACTGAACTCATGTGTTATGGTTTTCTTGCACCATGTATATAAGTTGGATAATTGAGTAAATACCAAGCCAGCTCTCTCTTCTTCTCCAGCTGATTCTGTTGTCGAACGTACCTTTCCTGGCACAGCTAAAGCTTATTATACCGCTTCAGAGACTTCTTCATATTATCTTGAAACTGATCCTGTTCCGTATTCCTTACCTGTTCCTTTAAGAATCAATTCCGATTTCTTTACCTGCTCCATTTGTATCCATCTTTCACAAAGGGTGAACTAAACTTTGCCATACGTAGTTGCTTGGCGGGATGACACTGGCACTTGACCTGGAACTGTGAATTCTCATCTAACTCTTCCTCCTATTAACTTCATTAAAGACAGGACTACCCTTGTTTGTAGTTAAATTCGGAACAAGACTTTCTTTTATCACTGCTTAGTAGTGACTTGGCGCGACAACTTGAATTCCTTAGTGACTGGGCGCCTAGTTGCTAGTGTAGTAGTGACTTGGCGCGACAACTTGAATTCCTTAGTGACTGGGCGCCTAGTTGCTAGTGTAGTAGTGACTTGGCGCGACAACTTGAATTCCTTAGTGACTGGGCGCCTAGTTGCTAGTGTAGTAGTGACTTGGCGCGACAACTTGAATTCCTTAGTGACTGGGCGCCTAGTTGCTAGTGTAGTAGTGACTTGGCGCGACAACTTGAATTCCTTAGTGACTGGGCGCCTAGTTGCTAGTGTAGTAGTGACTTGGCGCGACAACTTGAATTCCTTAGTGACTGGGCGCCTAGTTGCTAGTGTAGTAGTGACTTGGCGCGACAACTTGAATTCCTTAGTGACTGGGCGCCTAGTTGCTAGTGTAGTAGTGACTTGGCGCGACAACTTGAATTCCTTAGTGACTGGGCGCCTAGTTGCTAGTGTAGTAGTGACTTGGCGCGACAACTTGAATTCCTTAGTGACTGGGCGCCTAGTTGCTAGTGTAGTAGTGACTTGGCGCGACAACTTGAATTCCTTAGTGACTGGGCGCCTAGTTGCTAGTGTAGTAGTGACTTGGCGCGACAACTTGAATTCCTTAGTGACTGGGCGCCTAGTTGCTAGTGTAGTAGTGACTTGGCGCGACAACTTGAATTCCTTAGTGACTGGGCGCCTAGTTGCTAGTGTAGTAGTGACTTGGCGCGACAACTTGAATTCCTTAGTGACTGGGCGCCTAGTTGCTAGTGTAGTAGTGACTTGGCGCGACAACTTGAATTCCTTAGTGACTGGGCGCCTAGTTGCTAGTGTAGTAGTGACTTGGCGCGACAACTTGAATTCCTTAGTGACTGGGCGCCTAGTTGCTAGTGTAGTAGTGACTTGCTACGTTGCTTGGTGAGTAGTGACTTGGCGCGACAACTTGAATTCCTTAGTGACTGGGCGCCTAGTTGCTAGTGTAGTAGTGACTTGGCGCGACAACTTGAATTCCTTAGTGACTGGGCGCCTAGTTGCTAGTGTAGTAGTGACTTGGCGCGACAACTTGAATTCCTTAGTGACTGGGCGCCTAGTTGCTAGTGTAGTAGTGACTTGGCGCGACAACTTGAATTCCTTAGTGACTGGGCGCCTAGTTGCTAGTGTAGTAGTGACTTGGCCGTATCGTTAGCGGTTGAGACCGAGTCAGATCCCACAAACAGTATTTAGGAAGTACCGGAAGAAAGAGGCGTCAATCGTAGCTACGTTCAGCTTGAAGGTAAGTCAAGGCAAGGGGCAAGGGTGGAAGTGATTAGGAAAAAATGCAATGCATTAGTGGAACCTTTCAGAGGCAACATGAGAATTGGGTCCCATAAGAATCCTTTCCCCTGGGTGAAACTTTGCAAAAGACCTTCTCTTCCTATAAGGAAAATGGAAAGTGAAGGAAGGCGCTGAAAGTGAGAAGTAAGCTGCCCACTGTTCAGAAATTCCTGTTGTGGAGGTCGAGTTGGGTGCTAGTGTGGAAGGGAGAATCCTACTGCTGATATGTAGTCTGATCCTAACTCTCCTGGCACAGAGGAAAGTCTCACTGATTGATATTTCAGAACAGGTTGATTGCCTTTCGTCACCCTCACAGATTCCAGTATAACAGGAAAATATGACTTTCTGGGAGACTTTTTGGACTTATTCCTTGGAGCCCTTGTATAGAAATGAATAACATTCTACACCGCCAAGCCACTACTAGACAAGCATAGAAGCGTGTAAGGAAAGAAAGTATTGTTGGAGTTCGGTGGCCTCTAGCTGCGTGGGGGTGCCTAGCCCTAGGTTTGAGGTTCCTAAGTGGAAAGCTCTGTTAACGACTCTTAGGAAAATCCCTAGAATGTTGCCACAACGTTGTTTCTAAATGCTTGCCTGAAAAACACAGAACATTCCGATTCCACCCTACATCTTTCTTTCCCGCCTTAGCTGGATTCAAGAAGAGTGAGTAAGCTGTGGAGTTACTTCTTTCTATATGGATAACGTTCTCTTCCTTCTGTTCGTTCAGTGCCGAACTCTAGAAGCGCTAAATCTAAGAGTTGAATCCCTGTTAGAAATGGTATGCTCTTTCGAAACAGCGCCTAAGGATACATACAGAGCTGGAGTCGAATAAGGATTAGAAGCGGAATAGGAAGGCGGAAGCCACCTATATACGGGAACTAAGGTAAAGCGTTTGATACGTTGCTAGGTCCTATTCCCTTACTCTCAACTCGTTCAGGATCTTGATCATCTTTCTGGAAGGGTGCAAGAGTCCTTGGTTATGTATTGCTTGTAGGAAAAGAAGTACACGGGTCACCATCGGAGGAGATTCATTAGCTCCCAAACTAAGAGTTGTTGTTTATACACATAACGATAACGGCATTGCCCAGGAGCTCATAGAGACGGACCGCATTTGATAAGTGGAAGTTCCTTGTTTGTAACCTTGAAACTCATGGTCGAGCGTTCTCCGGACGTAGAGAAATCTATCACTCCATCACAGGCCGCTCTGCCATTGTCTGATTTGTTGTTGTCGGATCACACTATCAATGTTGTATCTACGGGGCGTGTTTTTTCCTATGCTCGGTAGTTAAGTTTCAGGTAATTTCGAGAGTTTTCTAGGCTCATAAGGAACCGATATAATGACCACTACTAAACTAGAGTTTCATTCTCTACCACTACTAAACTAGAGTTTCATTCTCTACCACTACTAAACTAGAGTTTCATTCTCTACCACTACTAAACTAGAGTTTCATTCTCTACCACTACTAAACTAGAGTTTCATTCTCTACCACTACTAAACTAGAGTTTCATTCTCTACCACTACTAAACTAGAGTTTCATTCTCTACCACTACTAAACTAGAGTTTCATTCTCTTCGATCTGGATCTTTGATTGCATTTTCTGAAGTAGCACAGGGAGCTAGTGCTTGCTATCTAAGAATTGCTCTATGGGGGATCTCATCGGAAATGTTTGATGCTTCTTGGTTGGGGCTTCTTTGGCGACCGTGAAGTAACCAGATGAATTGCCGAGTGGAGAAATCTTATCCTTAGACGGCTGTTGTGTTGCTCTGCGGTGATACGGAATCGATCTGTTCTGTTCCTAAGCACACCCCTTGGTACCATAGCATATCGGTCATTTGTGATAACATACTGGACGAAAAAACGGCCTTCTGGATTTGTGGAACCTTTCGATCGCTACATAGTGGAGTAGACCAATCACGAACGGGCATATAGCGGAGTCTAAAAAGGAAGGCCTGCACGCTGAGACTACAATACAAGGACAGGCGGTGGACTATTAGGAAAGGGACGAAGTGAGTCACGGCCGTACACTTGAGTGGCAAAGGAATGGATCGCACCTCTGAGTTTTTTTCCTAGCCAGGCCTGTTCGGACATATGGTTCCCGCTACAGAGAAAGTTGGTGAGCCGTGAAACCTTCCCGCACGATCGGAGAGCACTTAAAACGATGAGAGGTAACCACCACGGGTTAACAACCGACTTCCACTCTCTATATGCAACTTACATGCTTGACGGAGTTCAGCTGTCTAGAGGGAAGAAAAGAAAGAAGAGAATATTAATGTGAAACGAAGAGAATATTAATGTGAAACGAAGAGAATCCTAATGTCAAACGAAGAGAATATTAATGTGAAACGAAGAGAATCCTAATGTCAAACGAAGAGAATATTAATGTGAAACGAAGAGAATCCTAATGTCAAACGAAGAGAATATTAATGTCAAACGAAGAGAATCCTAATGTCAAACGAAGAGAATCCTAATGTCAAACGAAGAGAATCCTAATGTCAAACGAAGAGAATATTAATGTGAAACGAAGAGAATATTAATGTGAAACGAAGAGAATCCTAATGTCAAACGAAGAGAATATTAATGTGAAACGAAGAGAATCCTAATGTCAAACGAAGAGAATCCTAATGTCAAACGAAGAGAATCCTAATGTCAAACGAAGAGAATATTAATGTGAAACGAAGAGAATCCTAATGTCAAACGAAGAGAATATTAATGTGAAACGAAGAGAATCCTAATGTCAAACGAAGAGAATCCTAATGTCAAACGAAGAGAATCCTAATGTCAAACGAAGAGAATATTAATGTGAAACGAAGAGAATCCTAATGTCAAACGAAGAGAATATTAATGTGAAACGAAGAGAATCCTAATGTCAAACGAAGAGAATCCTAATGTCAAACGAAGAGAATATTAATGTGAAACGAAGAGAATCCTAATGTCAAACGAAGAGAATCCTAATGTCAAACGAAGAGAATATTAATGTGAAACGAAGAGAATATTAATGTGAAACGAAGAGAATCCTAATGTCAAACGAAGAGAATCCTAATGTCAAACGAAGAGAATATTAATGTGAAACGAAGAGAATCCTAATGTCAAACGAAGAGAATATTAATGTGAAACGAAGAGAATATTAATGTGAAACGAAGAGAATCCTAATGTCAAACGAAGAGAATCCTAATGTCAAACGAAGAGAATCCTAATGTCAAACGAAGAGAATCCTAATGTCAAACGAAGAGAATCCTAATGTCAAACGAAGAGAATCCTAATGTCAAACGAAGAGAATATTAATGTGAAACGAAGAGAATCCTAATGTCAAACGAAGAGAATCCTAATGTCAAACGAAGAGAATATTAATGTGAAACGAAGAGAATATTAATGTGAAACGAAGAGAATCCTAATGTCAAACGAAGAGAATCCTAATGTCAAACGAAGAGAATATTAATGTGAAACGAAGAGAATATTAATGTGAAACGAAGAGAATCCTAATGTCAAACGAAGAGAATCCTAATGTCAAACGAAGAGAATCCTAATGTCAAACGAAGAGAATCCTAATGTCAAACGAAGAGAATATTAATGTGAAACGAAGAGAATCCTAATGTCAAACGAAGAGAATATTAATGTGAAACGAAGAGAATATTAATGTGAAACGAAGAGAATCCTAATGTCAAACGAAGAGAATCCTAATGTCAAACGAAGAGAATCCTAATGTCAAACGAAGAGAATCCTAATGTCAAACGAAGAGAATCCTAATGTCAAACGAAGAGAATCCTAATGTCAAACGAAGAGAATCCTAATGTCAAACGAAGAGAATCCTAATGTCAAACGAAGAGAATCCTAATGTCAAACGAAGAGAATCCTAATGTCAAACGAAGAGAATATTAATGTGAAACGAAGAGAATCCTAATGTCAAACGAAGAGAATCCTAATGTCAAACGAAGAGAATCCTAATGTCAAACGAAGAGAATCCTAATGTCAAACGAAGAGAATCCTAATGTCAAACGAAGAGAATCCTAATGTCAAACGAAGAGAATCCTAATGTCAAACGAAGAGAATCCTAATGTCAAACGAAGAGAATCCTAATGTCAAACGAAGAGAATATTAATGTGAAACGAAGAGAATCCTAATGTCAAACGAAGAGAATATTAATGTGAAACGAAGAGAATCCTAATGTCAAACGAAGAGAATCCTAATGTCAAACGAAGAGAATCCTAATGTCAAACGAAGAGAATCCTAATGTCAAACGAAGAGAATCCTAATGTCAAACGAAGAGAATATTAATGTGAAACGAAGAGAATCCTAATGTCAAACGAAGAGAATCCTAATGTCAAACGAAGAGAATCCTAATGTCAAACGAAGAGAATCCTAATGTCAAACGAAGAGAATATTAATGTGAAACGAAGAGAATCCTAATGTCAAACGAAGAGAATCCTAATGTCAAACGAAGAGAATCCTAATGTCAAACGAAGAGAATCCTAATGTCAAACGAAGAGAATATTAATGTGAAACGAAGAGAATATTAATGTGAAACGAAGAGAATCCTAATGTCAAACGAAGAGAATCCTAATGTCAAACGAAGAGAATCCTAATGTCAAACGAAGAGAATCCTAATGTCAAACGAAGAGAATCCTAATGTCAAACGAAGAGAATATTAATGTGAAACGAAGAGAATATTAATGTGAAACGAAGAGAATCCTAATGTCAAACGAAGAGAATCCTAATGTCAAACGAAGAGAATCCTAATGTCAAACGAAGAGAATCCTAATGTCAAACGAAGAGAATATTAATGTGAAACGAAGAGAATCCTAATGTCAAACGAAGAGAATCCTAATGTCAAACGAAGAGAATCCTAATGTCAAACGAAGAGAATATTAATGTGAAACGAAGAGAATATTAATGTGAAACGAAGAGAATCCTAATGTCAAACGAAGAGAATATTAATGTGAAACGAAGAGAATATTAATGTGAAACGAAGAGAATCCTAATGTCAAACGAAGAGAATATTAATGTGAAACGAAGAGAATCCTAATGTCAAACGAAGAGAATATTAATGTGAAACGAAGAGAATATTAATGTGAAACGAAGAGAATCCTAATGTCAAACGAAGAGAATCCTAATGTCAAACGAAGAGAATATTAATGTGAAACGAAGAGAATCCTAATGTCAAACGAAGAGAATCCTAATGTCAAACGAAGAGAATATTAATGTGAAACGAAGAGAATCCTAATGTCAAACGAAGAGAATCCTAATGTCAAACGAAGAGAATCCTAATGTCAAACGAAGAGAATCCTAATGTCAAACGAAGAGAATATTAATGTGAAACGAAGAGAATCCTAATGTCAAACGAAGAGAATATTAATGTGAAACGAAGAGAATCCTAATGTCAAACGAAGAGAATATTAATGTGAAACGAAGAGAATCCTAATGTCAAACGAAGAGAATATTAATGTGAAACGAAGAGAATATTAATGTGAAACGAAGAGAATCCTAATGTCAAACGAAGAGAATATTAATGTGAAACGAAGAGAATCCTAATGTCAAACGAAGAGAATCCTAATGTCAAACGAAGAGAATATTAATGTGAAACGAAGAGAATCCTAATGTCAAACGAAGAGAATCCTAATGTCAAACGAAGAGAATCCTAATGTCAAACGAAGAGAATCTCTTTCGTTAAGTGCATTGTGTATGTGTCCAATCATACGGTCTGGCCGGTTACTCCCCTCTCCCATTCGGGTCAATGCCCGGGTTTGGTATCGAGCTCTCTCCCTCATCCTTGCGAGGATGTCACTTCCTTTCAACTTTTTAGTGTAAATAAGTGGAAGACGAAGACAAGGTAAATGGCTGCAGATAGATGGAAGAACGAAAATGAAACCAATAACATTAGGGTTCTCGATCAGTAGTATCATATGGATCTGAAGCCTTAGAAGATGCTGTGCAAAAGTGGTCTATGATATCAAAGATTTTGTAATGCCCAAGTAGAGCGGCGGTAAGCAAAGGTGAAGCGATAAGTCAATCAGGGTAAAAGAAGAATGGGCTGTGCGATATTCCGTTGAAGAATTATTGTTTACTTGACCGATGAAGCTGTGGGGGCGGTAGAAAGGTAGAGTTCATTGGCAGCTGCAGCGGGCCTGTTCAGGACCTTTACCTGCTGCAAAGGGGTCTTTGGTCTGGTTCTATTGCTTTACGGGAGTAGTATAGATGAGGGTAAGCTCCTTCTGTTGTCTGATCGAAAGACACAACTCGCTATCGCTATAAGGTGACAACCTAGGCATTCCCAAAGGAAGGTTTCTTACATAAGTAATTAGAGCGATGCCCCTTGCTTTGCAAAGAGTCGAGTTTCTTCCTCTTGAGCGCAGGATAGCCACTGACTCTTCCGATTCATTAAGATATAGGACAAGCTAAAGCCAACCCGTAAAAGTGAAGTAAGGTTCCGCAATCGACGTAACTGGGTGAAAATACCGAAGCTAGGTCATAGAAGGTAGATTCGATTCGACAATCGAAGTAGTGAGTAAGCCCTTGCCGGAGACTTTACTGTAAGCGCTCAGCTATCACTAGCTTCTTACCAAGAATAATATCGTGTAAAGTGGGAAGGAAGATAAAATGCCATCATAGAGGGATCAGCATGTCAACTGGAAGGGCGGCGGGAACTCCTTTAGCTGCACCGAAGGTGAGAATGATAGTTATGGTTCGATCGGGGTAGCCTTACATCCCTTTAGCTCACCGAAGGATTGAGAATGATAGTATGGTCGATCGGCTTACCTCTTAATGACCCAAGCTAGTAAGTAAGCTATGGATTGGATTGGATGGATCCCCCCAGTCCCATAGTTCTGTAGTTACGAAGGTCGAGTAGTAGACGGCGAGGCCCACTGTCTAATCGGGAGCAAAAGCATTTCCCTTGCTGCAAGTCTCTGGTGGTGAATCATCTTTACTATAGATTGGAGATCCTTCACCATCTATTCTAGCTGATGCTGATACCTTGACTTCTCTTTCCGACCCGACCCGTTGCCTTTGCGCGCATTTGGTGCGCTATTGAAGAAAGCACAATTCCCATCATCTAAGAAGAATATTACGTAGATAATCACAGAACGCTTCGCATTGGCTAGCTTGCTTGGCCGCACACATATAGATTCCAATAGCCCAAAGAAAGTAGATTCCATCATCCGCCTTTGATAAGAGTTTCGGTATCGCTCTTCGCCAAGTTATAGTAGTCATTCTTCCCGACCATTCCAAGAGTAGGAAAACGAACCCCCATATGGGCTGGATATCTTCAATACTTCAGTTGGTAGTAAAAGTATTCCCTATTTTGAGGAGTTGGCTCTCTACTGTGTGCTCGAACTTTTGGAAGTGCTATCAGGTTGGTTCTCGGGTGGCTTCCTCCTGCTTCGCCTGCGGGGACAGAAAGAATGCCCGCTGCTCCAACTTGGACAAGCTAGCGAAAAGAAAAGAAAAGGCGGCGCGGCGCCTTAGGCGCATCTGTTTCCGAATGATATCATTCAACCCCCTTATCGGAACTGGAATACTCCTCAGGGGTGGTAATCCGTAGATCAAAAGATCAACATTGGTCCAAGAGGAGGAGATCACCTAGCCGATCCCGAATAGCCCGATCTTTATTTCAACCGATCTGCCGGGTCATAACCTAAACCCAAATCCAATATAATATAGAATAGAATATATATATATATATATATATATATATATATATATATATATATATATATATATATATATATATATATATATATATATATATATATATATATATATATATATATATATATATATATATATATATATATATATATATATATATATATATATATATATATATATATATATATATATATATATATATATATATATATATATATATATATATATATATATATATATATATATATATATATATATATATATATATATATATATATATATATATATATATATATATATATATATATATATATATATCAATTTGTTTATGGAAGATAGTCGGCCCACTTCTAGCCGAAAGATTATGCCTGTTCTAGCCCTACCATCCGCCCCTATCATATCGAAAAAAGAGAAGGGGTACTTTCGAGCTGATCTGTAACGGATCAAGGCGCCCGAGAGGACACATACCTCCCTCCATATTTCCTTAAATGGGCTCGGGCATGCAATAAGTCTAATATAAGTACACAACTACATAGATCTGATTTATTTGGGTGCCACCATGGAAATCAATACTCCAAAAAAAGCCATCCCATGATATAAATGACCCCACCACCTATAACTTACCTATATAAGCGGACATCCCTGCTTAGGGAGTATAGGTCAATTTGATAAGAAAAGTCAAAGGAATCCGAGAAGAAAAGACCCCATATATGCTTCTATTGTCAACCCATTATTCGATCTGTAGATCCAAGCAAGGCTGCCGGGAGACATTCACTAAATCCCAGGGATGTATCTTGCAAAGAAAGAGGAATTCGTAGATAATTTAGCAAGACCCATGTACTGCCTACCCGACGGATAGAATAGATAAGGTGCCGTCTCCGAACCGCTTCTAGAATTGACTCTCTGACCCCCTTATTAGTAGGTGTAGAATATAACCCTATTGGTATGCGCATCCACACGACGGACACGTTCCAAGATCTCCGCAACGAGAACCTCACACATGGTTTCTGGATAGTAGCTGATGAAAGAAATGGGATCATAGGTCGGTTTCATATTGAGTTTCCGCTGAGGCTACGTGTTCTGTTCACGCGCTACTAAGCCGCACACAGGATCTTTGACGGGTTGTTTCGTCCCCTTTCCTTTCGGGAACACCTTATGACTCGTAGGTAGGGGAGTGGGCTAAGCCTGATGCAAATATACCGAAAAAAGCAGATATCTATGGTCGATTCGTAGAAGAGTAGATTCGCCCTTGATGTTAGTGGCGCGTACGTCTCGCGCTTAGTCACTCGCTGGGATAGGGGAGCTGCAAGTGTTTTCTGAAAGTAGAGTTCACCTTATGGCTTGAAGAATGAAATATTGCGCGTGCCTTGTAAGAGAATGGAGTAAAAAACCGATAGAAAGAACCTCACTGCTTGTTGAAACCAACCCCTAACCACTGCGGAAAGCAATTACCCTGCTTGTTGAAACCAACCCCTAACCACTGCGGAAAGCAATTACCCTGCTTGTTGAAACCAACCCCTAACCACTGCGGAAAGCAATTACCCTGCTTGTTGAAACCAACCCCTAACCACTGCGGAAAGCAATTACCCTGCTTGTTGAAACCAACCCCTAACCACTGCGGAAATATATATATATATATATATATATATATATATATATATATATATATATATATATATATATATATATATATATATATATATATATATATATATATATATATATATATATATATATATATATATATATATATATATATATATATATATATATATATATATATATATATATATATATATATATATATATATATATATATATATATATATATATATATATATATATATATATATATATATATATATATATATATATATATATATATATATATATATATATATATATATATATATATATATATATATATATATATATATATATATATATATATATATATATATATATATATATATATATATATATATATATATATATATATATATATATATATATATATATATATATATATATATATATATATATATATATATATATATATATATATATATATATATATATATATATATATATATATATATATATATATATATATATATATATATATATATATATATATATATATATATATATATATATATATATATATATATATATATATATATATATATATATATATATATATATATATATATATATATATATATATATATATATATATATATATATATATATATATATATATATATATATATATATATATATATATATATATATATATATATATATATATATATATATATATATATATATATATATATATATATATATATATATATATATATATATATATATATATATATATATATATATATATATATATATATATATATATATATATATATATATATATATATATATATATATATATATATATATATATATATATATATATATATATATATATATATATATATATATATATATATATATATATATATATATATATATATATATATATATATATATATATATATATATATATATATATATATATATATATATATATATATATATATATATATATATATATATATATATATATATATATATATATATATATATATATATATATATATATATATATATATATATATATATATATATATATATATATATATATATATATATATATATATATATATATATATATATATATATATATATATATATATATATATATATATATATATATATATATATATATATATATATATATATATATATATATATATATATATATATATATATATATATATATATATATATATATATATATATATATATATATATATATATATATATATATATATATATATATATATATATATATATATATATATATATATATATATATATATATATATATATATATATATATATATATATATATATATATATATATATATATATATATATATATATATATATATATATATATATATATATATATATATATATATATATATATATATATATATATATATATATATATATATATATATATATATATATATATATATATATATATATATATATATATATATATATATATATATATATATATATATATATATATATATATATATATATATATATATATATATATATATATATATATATATATATATATATATATATATATATATATATATATATATATATATATATATATATATATATATATATATATATATATATATATATATATATATATATATATATATATATATATATATATATATATATATATATATATATATATATATATATATATATATATATATATATATATATATATATATATATATATATATATATATATATATATATATATATATATATATATATATATATATATATATATATATATATATATATATATATATATATATATATATATATATATATATATATATATATATATATATATATATATATATATATATATATATATATATATATATATATATATATATATATATATATATATATATATATATATATATATATATATATATATATATATATATATATATATATATATATATATATATATATATATATATATATATATATATATATATATATATATATATATATATATATATATATATATATATATATATATATATATATATATATATATATATATATATATATATATATATATATATATATATATATATATATATATATATATATATAGAGTTCACCTTATTGCTTGAAGAATGAAATATTGCGCGTGCCTTGTAAGAGAATGGAGTAAAAAACCGATAGAAAGAACCTCACTGCTTGTTGAAACCAACCCCTAACCACTGCGGAAAGCAATTACCCTGCTTGTTGAAACCAACCCCTAACCACTGCGGAAAGCAATTACCCTGCTTGTTGAAACCAACCCCTAACCACTGCGGAAAGCAATTACCCTGCTTGTTTGGAAACCACCCCTACCCACTGCGGAAAGCAATTTACCCCACGTAGCGGTAGCTTACATCTTACTGCTCCAACTTATTCCTTTAATCATCCTCGTATCGCAGAGGAAACCCCATAACTAAGGACTAACTAAAGGCAGAGGACTAACAAAAGGTGGTAGAGGCTGAGGGTGAAGCGAAAGATGAGTAACCTAAATCAACAAACAAGGGAACAAGACTCAATGCTAACCGAATTCTCGTACGGGAGCTGAAGCTGCTCAATCCCTATTTTTAGATGCGTATCCGTCAGAAATGAATGAATAAGTTTACTCGGCGCAACAAGAAGATTATGGTTGGTGGACTTGCGAGTTAGGGAACGGAGTTTATGTTTACAGGGTCAGTGAGCCGCTTTCTTACATTCATTCCTAGGATATAGGCGGGTGAGATAGATTCCCGAACACAGGACATTAGAAAGAGAAATAGAGTGGATGAGGCATCCTGAGTATAATAGAAAGAAGTAACCAACCCTGTATAGAAGGAATATTGCCAGTTTCTATGCATCTCCTCTTGCAACTCATCATTGAACCCTGCTGTGTAAAGAAGTTAAGTATTTGTTGACCAAGTGCTGTGTTCCTGTTCTGGCGGTAGTGGCCAAGCAACGACGGTGGAAACATAATGGATTTGTAGCTCAAAGCCCATGGTGGGTGCGACCCCCGGCCCATCCGCTTCCTTTGTCTGAGAAAATCATATCATTGAGTTCCAATCAAGAAACGGAAGAGAAACCATCCGAAAACCCTCCTTCATTTCGAGAGGAGAAAGAAAGAAAGATAGGCAAGAGAGTGCCATCCGAAAATGAGGTGGAATTTTCCCTATTGAATCGAAGCTGTCCGCTCTCTATCCGGTGGAGAGCTCTTGTTTTCACCAAGGTCTTAGGGAGTGAGTGCCCTTAAGCACTTTTCATTATAATACCTAATCGAAAAGTAGATATAATCGAAAAGTAGATAGGGTAAGTCGAAAAGGTAGCCATTCTTAGCATCACTTCCTTCAGCTCGACTAGCTTCTTTCATCAGAACGATGTCCATATGTTCGGTTAGCGGGACATTCCAACAAAGAAGCGATGGACCAGAGAGTTTGGATATTATTGCAAATCCATTCTTGTATAGGTAGCAAATCCATTCCATAAGTAAGTTCCTACCATCCAACGCTACGATGGGAAGAACTGTCCACTATAGAGAGCCAATTAACCCCACTTCTCGTACCCAGATGAAAGATGCATCTCAGCAAAGCACTCTGATAAGTATGTCGTTTTCTACGCGTCTGGGGGCTTTTCAAGGGCTTCACTACCGAACCTAGAGACCTAGATATGGACAGCTTTTCCAAGTAGTCAATATACAATAGGTGGCTCGAATAGCTAATAGGACAGCTTCCAAAGCATTAGTTATATTATTAGCATAAGATGGGTGGATCAAGAATCATAGGTGGTAATCGTTGAGCTCAGACGTATGATCTCCAAAGAAAAAGGATACAGAAGAAAGATATTCCTCCAACACCTTTAAAAGGGGCAAGCTTGAATTGGCTGGCTCGTGCACATACACATGGAACTTCTGACGGAGGGTTCTGGATCTAATAAGCATCAATTCCGGGCTCCGAAGAAAGCCTAGAAAGCACATCCAAAATGAGTGCATCTTGTTTAAGTCCTTTTGAAAACACAATAGCTGTTCCTTCCTATCCTAAGGCTTTCTATGTTTTTGTTATCGATCCAAGCCGAGTCAATGTCTATACGGACGGTCTATTTGGTGCACTCACTCCCTTTATTGACTATTGGGATATAGATGGAAAGAACCCCGGCCGATCTGCCTCCTTTTGTCCGTCACACAGGGTTAAAGCAAGGGCTGTGAGAATGAAACGGAAATTCATAACGGCAACTATGACCAATCGGACGCATATGGTATTGCATTCAAGAATGGAACTTAGTAATAAAAGATACTCATTAGTGAGCCTCCGGTGGGTTAGTGACTTATTCCTATTATGGCCCCTAACGCTCATTATTCTGTTCCATAACTTGGAGAGGAATTCCTAACTTGGGAATAACTGGTTATTGGCTGCCGCGGTTGCGAGTTAAGCAGATGCAATTACAGGCTTTGATACGGGAAGTGGAGAATGGACTGATTGATCTGTTTCTGGTCGAGGTGAGGAGTAGAGATCAGCTCTTTAAGAATGCCAAGTTCAAAGATCCTATTGAAGCCGATTCCATTCAAGCTGTAGCGGTGAACAAGTTATCTGCAAGCGGAAAGGAACGGAAAGCAGGGTAGGTTTTAAGGTTAGGATCTGGATCTTGATCTGATACAGGAGAAGAAAGAAAGATAGGCAAGAGAGTGCCATCCGAAAATGAGGTGGAATTTTCCCTATTGAATCGAAGCTGTCCGCTCTCTATCCGGTGGAGAGCTCTTGTTTTCACCAAGGTCTTAGGGAGTGAGTGGCCCTTAAGCACTTTTCATTTATATACCTAATCGAAAAGTAGATATAATCGAAAAGTAGATAGGGTAAGTCGAAAAGTAGCCATTCTTAGCATCACTTCCTTCAGCTCGACTAGCTTCTTTCATCAGAACGATGTCCATATGTTCGGTTAGCGGGACATTCCAACAAAGAAGCGATGGACCAGAGAGTTTGGATATTATTGCAAATCCATTCTTGTATAGTAGCAAATCCATTCCATAAGTAAGTTCCTACCATCCAACGCTACGATGGGAAGAACTGTCCACTATAGAGAGCCAATTAACCCACTTCTCGTACCCAGATGAAAGATGCATCTCAGCAAAGCACTCTGATAAGTATGTCGTTTTCTACGCTCTGGGGCTTTTCAAGGGCTTCACTACCGAACTAAAGACCTAGATTGGACAGCTTTTCCAAGTAGTCAATATACAATAGGTGGCTCGAATAGCTAATAGGACAGCTTCCAAAGCATTAGTTATATTATTAGCATAAGATGGGTGGATCAAGAATCATAGGTGGTAATCGTTGAGCTCAGACGTATGATCTCCAAAGAAAAAGGATACAGAAGAAAGATATTCCTCCAACACCTTTAAAAGGGGCAAGCTTGAATTGGCTGGCTCGTGCACATACACATGGAACTTCTGACGGAGGGTTCTGGATCTAATAAGCATCAATTCCGGGCTCCGAAGAAAGCCTAGAAAGCACATCCAAAATGAGTGCATCTTGTTTAAGTCCTTTTGAAAACACAATAGCTGTTCCTTCCTATCCTAAGGCTTTCTATGTTTTTGTTATCGATCCAAGCCGAGTCAATGTCTATACGGACGGTCTATTTGGTGCACTCACTCCCTTTATTGACTATTGGGATATAGATGGAAAGAACCCCGGCCGATCTGCCTCCTTTTGTCCGTCACACAGGGTTAAAGCAAGGGCTGTGAGAATGAAACGGAAATTCATAACGGCAACTATGACCAATCGGACGCATATGGTATTGCATTCAAGAATGGAACTTAGTAATAAAAGATACTCATTAGTGAGCCTCCGGTGGGTTAGTGACTTATTCCTATTATGGCCCCTAACGCTCATTATTCTGTTCCATAACTTGGAGAGGAATTCCTAACTTGGGAATAACTGGTTATTGGCTGCCGCGGTTGCGAGTTAAGCAGATGCAATTACAGGCTTTGATACGGGAAGTGGAGAATGGACTGATTGATCTGTTTCTGGTCGAGGTGAGGAGTAGAGATCAGCTCTTTAAGAATGCCAAGTTCAAAGATCCTATTGAAGCCGATTCCATTCAAGCTGTAGCGGTGAACAAGTTATCTGCAAGCGGAAAGGAACGGAAAGCAGGGTAGGTTTTAAGGTTAGGATCTGGATCTTGATCTGATACAGGAGAAGAAAGAAAGTATATCGGGCTAAAGTATGCTGCAAGTGGGAAGTCGGTAGCAAGTAGTTCTGCAAATGGAGTGATTGTTGAGTGAGTTGGGGCAAGTGCAATTGAATCTAAAGGTGTTGGCTTAGAAGCTGGAAGTTCATCAGTATCCGATCCGATCCAGTTATTGTCTACTTGCTACTCCGCTTGGCCCATTCTTTTGAGTCGTTTAACGTAGGATCCACTCTGCTAATAGCCAAATTCCTATGTTGCCCTTCGAAATGCTCTGATAATGTGTTTTTATCGTGTAATCTTGACTTTGCCCTCTTGCTCCCCTCTTGACTTCGCCTTTGCTCGTGTTTTGCTTGAGAACTATTGCTATGCTCTTGACTTCCCCGAACCTGAAACGGAAACTCACCTTTCTACTGGACCTAGAACAGTTTCTGGCAATTATTATGCTTACTTTCGTACTAAACTTCGATTTCAGAATGTGACCAAACAGCTCTTCTCGCAAACATCTCAATAGAATCTCTTTCTTGTCTTGCTTAGCGCCCGACCTATCCTTTCAGTGGAGAAAAGAATGTCCATTGCTATCAGCGACAAGAACTGGAATTAAAGATTCCCTTGCTTTAAGATTTGTGAATTGCAACTTGGTGACGAGATCAAATATTGCTTGCTTGTATTGTAGTAGCAGTAGGTAAGAGTTTTCAGTGTCAACCATGACTTCATTTATTTATGAACTAGCGCACAACTCCGCTTGCTCTTCACTTTCTTCCGTTTATAAGAGAAAGATGGATTGATGTCATATTGACCAATTCATTCTATACCCGGGCTGGCTCACTAACGCTTACTTCTTCTGATCAATAGGAATAGGAATAGGGAATCAGCTTCCACAGCATCGCTCACTTGAGCCTTAACCGACACTGAGTTGAGATTCGAGAGATCAAAGATGAGGCTTCTTACAACATAGGAATAGGAATAGGAATAGGAATAGGAATAGGAATAGGAATAGGAATAGGAATAGGAATAGGAATAGGGAATCAGCTTCCACAGCATCCATCTTCTTATGTCATAAGCTTCTTCTACGCTTCTTGTTCTTGCTTAGCGCACCGACCGATCCTTTCAGTGGAAGAAAAGAATGTCATTGCTATCAGCGACAAGAACTGGAATTAAAGATTCCCTTGCTTTAAGATTTGTGAATTGCAACTTGGTGACGAGATCAAATATTGCTTGCTTGTATTGTAGGTAGCAGTAGGTAGAGTTTTCAGTGTCAACCATGACTTCATTTATTTATGAACTAGCGCACAACTCCGCTTGCTCTTCACTTCTTCCGTTTATAAGAGAAAGATGGATTTGATTCATATTGACCAATTCATTCTATACCCGGGCTGGGCTCACTAACGCTTACTTCTTCTGATCAATAGGAATAGGAATAGGGAATCAGCTTCCACAGCATCCATCTTCTTATGTCATAAGCTTCTTCTACGGCTTCTTGTTCTCCAAATGCGAATCCTTCTTTTATTGTTCTTTTGCCGAACTCTACTTCCTGTGAAGAATTGCGGATGACCTCACTTGAGCCTTAACCGACACTGAGTTGAGATTCGAGAGATCAAAGATGAGGCTTCTTACAACATAGGATTAGGAACAGGGCGAACGGAAATACACTATACTCCAGTACTTAGCGCTGAAGAAGGAAGAAGCACGCCATCATAATAAAGCTCCACTGGGCGCCACTAGACTGCAACGACGCTACAACACTCTGACTTTCCACTTAATTGGATAGTGAATAAGCGACGCGACTACTAAAAGCGAGTTAGCGAGTGAACGCCCACTTCTTCCTTCCATCTATGATGACACTGATGGCCTCTCGAGTCGCCAACGGAATTAGTACTTATTTCTAATTTCGATAAGTTTCACGCAGGATTGAATTCTCACTGAAGTCATAGAAGTTTCGGGGAATAAGCAACCGTGAGCTTAAAGTAGTTACAGTTGGGTTAGCGAGTTCGGCGTGGTCTCATAGCATACTTCAGGACAACAAAAGCACTTTCTTGCAACTACTACATTCCCTTAGGACTCTATCATTCCATTGGGGTGGGGCCATTACTCTCATATTTGGAAACCTCTTTCAACATATTTCCAGTCTATGGTCGATGATCTCGTGGTCAAAACATAGGGCTGAGAAGATCTTTGATCGACCGGAGGAATAGCCTTTTTCATCATATAGCAGCGGGTACATAGGGCAAATTCCATTCCCCTGATTTATTGTTAGACTACAGAGAATCGAAATCGACCCAACAAGAATCATAACCCTATGAAGAAAGATCCGAGAGTCAAAACTGGTTAAAGTCGCGTATATCTTAGGGTTTCTATCCTACCTCGAAGGAAGGGAGGGTCTCAGCCATTCTCTAATAGTTTGGAAAGGACGGATCTCTTCTTTTTCTTTGAAAAGGGAGCATGCCAAAATGCTTTCCTTTCGACAGCATCAAAAAGCATATCTTATGAAAGCCCCAGATTGATTCTTGTTTCTCTTTCCTAACAGACAGACGACATTCTTTCAGTCCCGAAAAAGCAAGCCACTGCTCTTAACTATCTCTCATGGCCTTAGAAGGTTGGTTCCTCGGGTACTGCTCCTCGCCCAGCGCAATGAACAATGGAAGGAGAGCGCACTATACAACTTCAGTCGTACCCTATAGTTTGAGCAGAATGAAAGGTCCGGTCCGGAAGATAGAAGGACAATGTTTCGCTATCATCTTCCCCTTAGAAAGAGAAGTGTAGCTCTCATCTGAGCCTTAGAAAGAAAAGAAATGTGTTTCGCTTTGATCTGAGCCTTAGAAAAGATAAGCTTAGGCATTATCTCTTAGAGCACAGAGAAAAGTGGATCTCCAGGGTAGACCAACGAAAAGTCCATCATGTCTTGCTCCATTCGTCCGGATCGCAAAACAAGGGAAGGATTACAATCCGAAATGTCACTATGACGGTAAGGGAACTCTGGCAACCAACTTCTATTGATTATCGGGAGTAGACGCCTTCTCAAGCATACACTTATTCGTGGCAGTAATATCTTAAGGGCGGTATCCACTGAGACGTCTGGCTTATCTACTTCCCCTCCGAGCCCTTTCTCAGGTAAGTTCTTTTTCCGCTTGGATTATTGCCCTGCATCTTGTTTGTTTTTCGCTTTGATTATGGAGAAGGTTTTCTTAAGACCCAGTCTATTCAATGCTAGGGGAGTTGAGAAGTACCTAAAAATCATCCCTTTTCTTCGTCCTATTCACTTTCAGGTGTATAAGGTATCATATGGAATTCTTGGGGCTACATCTAACTTAGGCGGATCTAAGCCCCCAAGCAGACCCACGTAAAGATAAGCCAGCCCCCTTTTCCATGAATGGGTATTGCCTTGAAGACTATATATGAATCCGATGCTGTTATCTTCCTGTTAAGATATGAATCCGAGCAAGCTGTTCTCTTCCTGTTAATGAAATGGGATGGGTGAACTAGCTTTTCGATCGGTTAATCAAAGAGCCCAATGCAAATAAAAGCAAATCTTCGGTCTTTGAAAGAGGGTCGGTCGAATCATATAGATCATGATACAATCTCTTCATATATCTATTTGGTTTCATATACCGAGAAAGTCTACTTATTTGGATGCATTTCCTAATTCGATAAGTTTCACGCAGGATTGAATTCTCACTGAAGTCATAGAAGTTTCGGGGAATAAGCAACCGTGAGCTTAAAGTAGTTACAGTTGGGTTAGCGAGTTCGGCGTGGTCTCATAGCATACTTCAGGACAACAAAAGCACTTTCTTGCAACTACTACATTCCCTTAGGACTCTATCATTCCATTGGGGTGGGGCCATTACTCTCATATTTGGAAACCTCTTTCAACATATTTCCAGTCTATGGTCGATGATCTCGTGGTCAAAACATAGGGCTGAGAAGATCTTTGATCGACCGGAGGAATAGCCTTTTTCATCATATAGCAGCGGGTACATAGGGCAAATTCCATTCCCCTGATTTATTGTTAGACTACAGAGAATCGAAATCGACCCAACAAGAATCATAACCCTATGAAGAAAGATCCGAGAGTCAAAACTGGTTAAAGTCGCGTATATCTTAGGGTTTCTATCCTACCTCGAAGGAAGGGAGGGTCTCAGCCATTCTCTAATAGTTTGGAAAGGACGGATCTCTTCTTTTTCTTTGAAAAGGGAGCATGCCAAAATGCTTTCCTTTCGACAGCATCAAAAAGCATATCTTATGAAAGCCCCAGATTGATTCTTGTTTCTCTTTCCTAACAGACAGACGACATTCTTTCAGTCCCGAAAAAGCAAGCCACTGCTCTTAACTATCTCTCATGGCCTTAGAAGGTTGGTTCCTCGGGTACTGCTCCTCGCCCAGCGCAATGAACAATGGAAGGAGAGCGCACTATACAACTTCAGTCGTACCCTATAGTTTGAGCAGAATGAAAGGTCCGGTCCGGAAGATAGAAGGACAATGTTTCGCTATCATCTTCCCCTTAGAAAGAGAAGTGTAGCTCTCATCTGAGCCTTAGAAAGAAAAGAAATGTGTTTCGCTTTGATCTGAGCCTTAGAAAAGATAAGCTTAGGCATTATCTCTTAGAGCACAGAGAAAAGTGGATCTCCAGGGTAGACCAACGAAAAGTCCATCATGTCTTGCTCCATTCGTCCGGATCGCAAAACAAGGGAAGGATTACAATCCGAAATGTCACTATGACGGTAAGGGAACTCTGGCAACCAACTTCTATTGATTATCGGGAGTAGACGCCTTCTCAAGCATACACTTATTCGTGGCAGTAATATCTTAAGGGCGGTATCCACTGAGACGTCTGGCTTATCTACTTCCCCTCCGAGCCCTTTCTCAGGTAAGTTCTTTTTCCGCTTGGATTATTGCCCTGCATCTTGTTTGTTTTTCGCTTTGATCTGAGCCTTAGAAAAGATAAGCTTAGGCATTATCTCTTAGAGCACAGAGAAAAGTGGATCTCCAGGGTAGACCAACGAAAAGTCCATCATGTCTTGCTCCATTCGTCCGGATCGCAAAACAAGGGAAGGATTACAATCCGAAATGTCACTATGACGGTAAGGGAACTCTGGCAACCAACTTCTATTGATTATCGGGAGTAGACGCCTTCTCAAGCATACACTTATTCGTGGCAGTAATATCTTAAGGGCGGTATCCACTGAGACGTCTGGCTTATCTACTTCCCCTCCGAGCCCTTTCTCAGGTAAGTTCTTTTTCCGCTTGGATTATTGCCCTGCATCTTGTTTGTTTTTCGCTTTGATTATGGAGAAGGTTTTCTTAAGACCCAGTCTATTCAATGCTAGGGGAGTTGAGAAGTACCTAAAAATCATCCCTTTTCTTCGTCCTATTCACTTTCAGGTGTATAAGGTATCATATGGAATTCTTGGGGCTACATCTAACTTAGGCGGATCTAAGCCCCCAAGCAGACCCACGTAAAGATAAGCCAGCCCCCTTTTCCATGAATGGGTATTGCCTTGAAGACTATATATGAATCCGAGCTGTTATCTTCCTGTTAAGATATGAATCCGAGCTGTTATCTTCCTGTTAAGATATGAATCCGAGCTGTTATCTTCCTGTTAAGATATGAATCCGAGCTGTTATCTTCCTGTTAAGATATGAATCCGAGCTGTTATCTTCCTGTTAAGATATGAATCCGAGCTGTTATCTTCCTGTTAAGATATGAATCCGAGCAAGCTGTTCTCTTCCTGTTAATGAAATGGGATGGGTGAACTAGCTTTTCGATCGGTTAATCAAAGAGCCCAATGCAAATAAAAGCAAATCTTCGGTCTTTGAAAGAGGTCGGTCGAATCATATAGATCATGATACAATCTCTTCATATATCTATTTGGTTTCATATACCGAGAAAGTCTACTTATTTGGATGCATTTCCTAATTCGTGTGTGTGGCTGGCCGGTGGATTCTTCTCTTCCATCATAGAAATAGAATCATTCCCACTCCCTCTCTCGGGGCATATTCCAATCATTCTTCTCTTCCATCATAGAAATAGAATCATTCCCACTCCCTCTCTCGGGGCATATTCCAATCATTCTTCTCTTCCATCATAGAAATAGAATCATTCCCACTCCCTCTCTCGGGGCATATTCCAATCATTCTTCTCTTCCATCATAGAAATAGAATCATTCCCACTCCCTCTCTCGGGGCATATTCCAATCATTCTTCTCTTCCATCATAGAAATAGAATCATTCCCACTCCCTCTCTCGGGGCATATTCCAATCATTCTTCTCTTCCATCATAGAAATAGAATCATTCCCACTCCCTCTCTCGGGGCATATTCCAATCATTCTTCTCTTCCATCATAGAAATAGAATCATTCCCACTCCCTCTCTCGGGGCATATTCCAATCATTCTTCTCTTCCCGCGCTATTTTCCACTCTCCGATTAAGAAACCCATTCTTTCGTTAATCCTCGTGTGTGACATACGACTTCTCTCCTCTTTTCTTGTATTTGTGGAATAGCCAGACTTTCAGAAAAGCTCTTCGGTCTCTTTCATTGTACACTATAGCGCTTTCTCTTATGCGGGTTTTGTAGAATTGGCGCCCTGAACATGAAGTCTGGGAAAACCTTACGAAAAGCAACCCCAAGGGATTCTTTTATGGTCTATTAAATGCACACAGAACTGAGCCTCCGTCACAATATAGCCAAAGGGGCGACCTGTAAAAAGTACTTACCTAACTTGTGCAAGCGTCTGATCAGATCAATCAGAGAACGTTCGAATACAGGGTCAAGATCGAGATTGATAGCCCTATATAGAGAATTATTATAAAGAAAAGAGCATGATGAGCAAGAGAACAAAAGCCGGAAGAAATAAACTAAGAAAGAAACAAGCCGGAAGAAATAAACTCAGAAAGAAACAAAGATAACGGCCTACTACTACTATGCCATGCCTGCAACCACTAGCCAACTTTCTCAAAGGTCAGATTTGTCATGAAGAAAGCATGCTGTGAGAGCTTTTCTGAGCAGCTTTCTATTCTCTGTTCGATTCTTAAGAATGATTGGGCAGGTGGTTATAGCACATCAGTATAGAGGCTCTTCCTTCCTTGACTATAAGACTCTATATCTAGTCGTAGCTCGGCCTCTCTCTTAGGGTTGCTGAGAAAGTTATACTTCTATGTAGTGATTGAGTGGTACACCACGCTTCACTTGATCTCTTATAGTTGGCTAAATGCGCCTTTAGAAGCAGTTCAGTTGTCGACCAATCAGGTGGTAGAAAAGATGGGTTCGCTTCCGCAGAGAATGCATTTGGATTCGGCTCAGGCATTGGTCACCTGAGAAAGATGAAGTTCCATTTATTCCACAGGTGATAAGAACCCTCATATTCTACACTTTGATATATACCAGAATATGCTACCATGTAAAGACATGGCGCCTAATATGCTACTATGTAAAGACATCCATGGCGAGTTAACCCTTTGGAATGGAATCCTATCTCGCTACTACCAATAGAATCAAGTAACAACACTGTTCATTTGCTCCCGTTAACGACCACAAAGGCATAGATAGAAGGCAGATGATAGAAAGCAAAGCAAGCACTCAATGAAGGATGATTTCTGATTGATTGCATTCTGTTTATAAGGAAAGCAGTTAGACCACCACTTGAAGCGGAATTCGGCCATCAATCTGGTACAAAATAGCCATCTTACTGAAGATGAAAGGTCGACTACAAGAAAAGGAACCACGAAACCAAAAGGAAGCAATGCTGTCTAATCATAGATAGAAGCCCACGTAGGTAGCGCTTAAGCTGTGCGGTAGACCAGGCCAGGCAATTCCATCCGTGTTGAGGTCGAAACAAGCAAATAACCAAGTGGAATTCAACGCACAACGGAACAAACAAACTCACCAAACTCACTAGCTACTAGTTCAATGAAAAACACACTTATTGCTTCAACTAGTTCAATGAAAAACACACTTATTGCTTTAATCATTTCAGAAAAGAATATGGATTGACGATGACAAGATTATATACACAATACACCTTTCTGGATACTACACTTTCAACTATACCGAGCTAGCAAACTGAGGGTAAGCATCAAAGAATAGCAACCTAAGCCGAGCTAGCAGAGGGTAAGCATCAAAGAATAGCAACCTAAGCCGAGCTAGCAAACTGAGGGTAAGCATCAAAGAATAGCAACCTAAGCCGAGCTAGCAAACTGAGGGTAAGCATCAAAGAATAGCAACCTAAGCCGAGCTAGCAAACTGAGGGTAAGCATCAAAGAATAGCAACCTAAGCCGAGCTAGCAAACTGAGGGTAAGCATCAAAGAATAGCAACCTAAGCCGAGCTAGCAAACTGAGGGTAAGCATCAAAGAATAGCAACCTAAGCCGAGCTAGCAAACTGAGGGTAAGCATCAAAGAATAGCAACCTAAGCCGAGCTAGCAAACTGAGGGTAAGCATCAAAGAATAGCAACCTAAGCCGAGCTAGCAAACTGAGGGTAAGCATCAAAGAATAGCAACCTAAGCCGAGCTAGCAAACTGAGGGTAAGCATCAAAGAATAGCAACCTAAGCCGAGCTAGCAAACTGAGGGTAAGCATCAAAGAATAGCAACCTAAGCCGAGCTAGCAAACTGAGGGTAAGCATCAAAGAATAGCAACCTAAGCCGAGCTAGCAAACTGAGGGTAAGCATCAAAGAATAGCAACCTAAGCCGAGCTAGCAAACTGAGGGTAAGCATCAAAGAATAGCAACCTAAGCCGAGCTAGCAAACTGAGGGTAAGCATCAAAGAATAGCAACCTAAGCCGAGCTAGCAAACTGAGGGTAAGCATCAAAGAATAGCAACCTAAGCCGAGCTAGCAAACAAAGCGGAACAGAAGCGGAAAGAGAAAGTAATAATAAGGCCTCAATTCCATTCAACAGGAAGGATGCCTAGTATACTTAGAGTTCAGAGTATGCCTATGTCATGCCAGCAAGTATAGGGACTAACAGGCTATATCAATTCTTCTCTTAAAGCAAACGGGCGTGATTATTGTTGTTGGAAGTGAGCTTATTATTGTGTTGGAAGTGAGCTTATTTATTGGAGTGAGTGATGCTAGCGTGACCCTTTGCCGATAGCTGTTCAACAAGTCAGGAGTCGGGAGTGAGCTTCGTTTTGGACTATTATCTCTAGTTTTGGACTATGATGTACATTATTCGACTTCCTTTCTATTACTTGCCTGCTTTCCCGCTGCCTTTAGACTTTACCGACGTCTCCGTCTCTACTTCAACACAACAACACTACAACACTCCGAAACACACTCTTTACATGTATAGGGCAGGGCCAAAACACACTCTTTACAGGATTTTCTTGCCCAGAGCAGCTGAAGTTCCGTATAGTTCGACATAATTGAATGCGAAGGAAAAAGTTCCATTATCAGTTTTCATTGAATTTCGGAATTTCATCTAGATAGGAGAGTTCGGATAGCTCACTAGCCATATCTTCTAGCTTCAAACAAGTGTCTTTGCGGTGCGAGAGCTTCTAGTGGAAAAACCTATTCTATCGGCGCCAACTCAATTGGATAGTGGAACAAAACCCATTCCATCTGTCCCAACTAAAACTTGCAAGGACGCCCAAGAGTAAGCGTTAGCACTCGCACGAAACGGGAACTCACTCGTATTCATTCAATGAAGTACTAAGCGCTGAAGACAGAAGGTCGGTAAAGAAAGAGAAATCCATCGTAGACGGTCACGCCAAGGAATAGCTGCTTCTTCAACTCACACTTGAACCGAACCGGACTTTCCGCCTCTGCCTAGTCCTATGCCTTTTGTTAGTCCTCTGCCTCGTCCTCTTCCTCTGTGCTTTAACAGTCTTTGGCGTTATAAGCTCATCTACCTATTACTGCTGACTCACAGCTTACAGCTTACTCACTGTTTACTCTCGGGGAACAAGCTAACCCAGATCCGCTCGCTAACGCTATTTCAAGTTTCAGGGATGCCTCTGCCTTTAGTTAGTAATTTGTATAGGGTTCGGATGCCCATCTGATCGAAAGAACTTCTTTAAGCCGAAATAAGGAACGTTTGCTTGTTGGAAGCAATGCTCTGCTTGGTTACGCCCGTATATCAGTAGCACTCAATTCGAGCTCTCATACATACCTGGCTCAAGGCCTTGCGCTTATGTGAGCGGGCAGCTTACTTTCCGGGGTTCTTCTATTCGATTATTCCACGTTTGTTAGTATTGAAGTAGGAACGAACTCAGACATTAGCATTAGATAGAAATCAGGTAACCAATAGGTCACCAACCATAGCATAGCTTCAATCACTTATATGTAATATATACTCATATGACATAGACCTCGACTCAAAACCCTTATGTTATTCTTTGCACCTATAGAAGAATAGCAAATGGATTGGGTAGCGCAAGATAGGGTCTCAGGGGTACGTAGTCACTTTTCAAAGAGAAAGAGGGCACCAGTCAGTCAATTCTTACTTTTTCGTTGAGAAGGCAATTCTTTATTTGGAAGTTCCATTCTTACTTCCCATATTCCAGTTTCATTCTGACTTTCTGACCGAAACCATATTCTGAAATAAGGAAAGAGCACAGGGGTTGGTAACCTTCATCTATCATACCTAGCTAAGAATTATGTTTATGACCTTGAAAGCCACTCAAACGAAACCTGTAACAAATAGTTAAGAAATGGAAAACGGAAACGGAAACCATCAATCTGGTTGGTATTGCAGTAACTTCATCCGCAGTAAGAGAATAAATAGCTGTTTCTAGAATAAGGATCTTCGGCAAAGGAAGGATCAAGTTAATCAGTAACATCAGGGAGAGTTGTGAACCGGACCGCGCGACAGGAAATCAATTAAGAATACAGTCCAGTCCAATCACCGAACCCATTTTCTCTCTACCTACTAAGAAAAGGAGCTACAGCGGAACAATCACCTGAACCTCTCGAGTCGACAACACCCGAACAGAATGGAATTGCTGATGAAACAAGAACAGAACCCTCGAAACCGCTCACTACTTATTCTCTGGGAGAAACATCATACTGTTAGCTCTCAGGGAACAACCAATGAAGATGGGGTTCCACGTATAGAAAGAAAGAACCAAGCACCCATTACTTGCATTCGGCTTATATCGGAGACAACACAAGAAAAGAAAGAGCCAAAGTGTCAGTCACTGCTTAACCGCATAGTGGGCAAAAGAAAGAGATGAGCTTCCAAACACGGATGAAACGAAAACTCTACTTTATACAAGAATGACGTTGCTTGTTGCAGCCGACTTCACCACTTCATCTTCTCCCTGGGTCAGAGAAAGTTGTTGACAGCAGCAATCTAAGTTCGAAACAGCGCCCTAAGCAAAGTATAAGGATACAGAAAGAGCACAAGAAGAATAAAGAGAAGCATAAGAGAAGAAAGAGAAGCAGAAGAGCAAGCATATAGATTGAAGTATAAGGGGAGAGGGTAGGGGTCCACTAGTATCGCCTGTGCCTAAGTCAGAAAGTGAATTCCGTTTAGAGTAGGGTACTATAGTTGGAATACCTATTATTCTATTGGAATAAGATGCATAATTGGAATACCTATTATTCTATTGGAATAAGATGCATAATTGGAATACCTATTATTCTATTGGAATAAGATGCATAATTGGAATACCTATTATTCTATTGGAATAAGATGCATAATTGGAATACCTATTATTCTATTGGAATAAGATGCATAATTGGAATACCTATTATTCTATTGGAATAAGATGCATAATTGGAATACCTATTATTCTATTGGAATAAGATGCATAATTGGAATACCTATTATTCTATTGGAATAAGATGCATAATTGGAATACCTATTATTCTATTGGAATAAGATGCATAATTGGAATACCTATTATTCTATTGGAATAAGATGCATAATTGGAATACCTATTATTCTATTGGAATAAGATGCATAATTGGAATACCTATTATTCTATTGGAATAAGATGCATAATTGGAATACCTATTATTCTATTGGAATAAGATGCATAATTGGAATACCTATTATTCTATTGGAATAAGATGCATAATTGGAATACCTATTATTCTATTGGAATAAGATGCATAATTGGAATACCTATTATTCTATTGGAATAAGATGCATAATTGGAATACCTATTATTCTATTGGAATAAGATGCATAATTGGAATACCTATTATTCTATTGGAATAAGATGCATAATTGGAATACCTATTATTCTATTGGAATAAGATGCATAATTGGAATACCTATTATTCTATTGGAATAAGATGCATAATTGGAATACCTATTATTCTATTGGAATAAGATGCATAATTGGAATACCTATTATTCTATTGGAATAAGATGCATAATTGGAATACCTATTATTCTATTGGAATAAGATGCATAATTGGAATACCTATTATTCTATTGGAATAAGATGCATAATTGGAATACCTATTATTCTATTGGAATAAGATGCATAATTGGAATACCTATTATTCTATTGGAATAAGATGCATAATTGGAATACCTATTATTCTATTGGAATAAGATGCATAATTGGAATACCTATTATTCTATTGGAATAAGATGCATAATTGGAATACCTATTATTCTATTGGAATAAGATGCATAATTGGAATACCTATTATTCTATTGGAATAAGATGCATAATTGGAATACCTATTATTCTATTGGAATAAGATGCATAATTGGAATACCTATTATTCTATTGGAATAAGATGCATAATTGGAATACCTATTATTCTATTGGAATAAGATGCATAATTGGAATACCTATTCTGGGTCTGATGCCGATGGTCCCGGATCTTTCGTTTTTTTGGGCGCATGAGAATCTTCAGTTCGACAGGCAGTTGCAAGCGGTTCAACAAGTAGAGTTAGGTAGGAGGTGATTGATTCTACTGTACACTCATGAACTTAGCGCTTCCTTGACAGCGCCTACATCTTAAGCTGGGCGAGGAAAGGGTGGAACAGTAGAATAGGGAACAAGATCAGTTGTCAATAGAGTGAGAGTGCGAAGATGGTCTCTCGGGCTCAAGTCAGCAACAAGTGAAGAAAGGTAGAGTCTCTTTGGGCGCTAAGGTAGCTCGAGCTTTTATTGCAATCAAATCTTCTGAACCAGCAAGGGAATCCGAAATTCAAGTTCTTGTCTTAGAGAGAGAATCCGCAGTGACAAGATCATCGGCTGGATCAAAAGCGGATAAAGAAGCATAATATGGAGAAGTTCAAAAGGAAGCTGCAAGTAAGTGCAATTCATTCCTACAAGTCCTTTTTAGACAAGGCGGCAGTCTAGCCCACCTAGTGCTCCTCACCAACCGTGTCGTGTGCTCTTTCAGATATTAGAGTATGATCCTAAAGTACGATATAGCGCAAGTCAGAAAATCCAGTAGTAATACAGAAATCAAGAAGAAGAATATTCGCCTTGCTTGTTTGCTCTTAACCAGCTATGTACTCAACAATGCAATTCGGACTTGACAGTTGCATTCTCATGCTCTTCACTCAAATTAGGAAATGATACTAATAACTCACCCCTTTTCAACAAGTAAGGGTGCACCAACTAGTAAGTAACCCGTCTTTCCAACTAGCAATGGCTTTCGCACTGCTTCCACTGAGTTATTACCATACAAGCAACTACCGATACTGCACTGTCCACAACTCCCTTTCTTTCCGCTTACAGTTGATAACGTTGATTCGGCTTCTATATTGGATGACACTTTTACTGAGATTGCTGACTTAGACACAAGCACTCGAACCTCCCCCACCCGCCTAGAAGCCTATATTGTAGGAATAAGTCGCTCAAGGAACTCAGACTTTAGCGCGTTCCTGCGCATTAAAAGAATATTCCTCAATGAATAGAAAGGTGACTACTAACTCTCGCCATTAACTTAAGGGCTGCTTACTTGTTCACCGATACCATAACCCTATGCCTCTGCCTGACCGGAACTTGAATGCTCCGCTTTCCCTTGTAGTGGTCCAGTCCAAGTACCCACCTACCTAGACTTGACGAGCACTCAAGGAGCCCTTTACAATATTGCTCGTATTCTGTATCACCGCAATGGAGTTTCTATCCGAGTTTGAAGATTGTAATCTACCTCTTCTCTGCCCCCCGGAATTGAAGAATGACATAAGCAGTTAGCAGCTTGGTTACCGCTCTCTCTTTGGTGGCTGAATCCTGTCTTGAAGTCAATTAGAGTCTGCAGTATGCTCCTGCTCTTCTTGTGTGGGGCTTCTATCATATGCGTCTGAGGGATTGGATTACTAGAATAGACAGATGCTTTCTTTCTGGCTGGGAAATCCCGCTGGCAAAGAATAAGTGTGTAAGGTCCCTCTCAAAAGGTATATCTGGAGGGAAAGATGGTTTTCTCAAGCTTAGCCCCCGTTGTAGTTCTCCTTGCTGTCGGGCCAATGAACTTGGAGTCCTCCGGGTTGGTTTAAGTGCTTTGGGTTTGAGTCTTAGGGTAAGCCCCGAAAGCTTGTGGGATTGATGCAGTTCCCGTTGCAATCCCTAAGTCAAAGGTGGCTAAGGCAGATAAGATAGGCGTAAGACGCCATTTTCTTACACATAAGGTCATTCAGGTCTATATGCCTTCCAGGTCATTCTAGTCTATATGCCCTCTAAGTCTTGGATTTTGTAACTCAGACCATGAAATCTTATCTCCGGATAGCCTGAATAGCCATCTTACCATGGATAGGAAAGGGTGTCTACCTGCACAATGGTGAGGATCTTCCTTTTTATAGTCGGGGACTCCGAGAATCTTCCTTACTTCCGAGCAGCAGGCAAAGCAATCCTTCAGTCATACCTTTTTCTAGAAGTCCTAGGCATCTACTTTCTGCACTCTGCCCATCTAGTGTTTTTCGAGACCAACCATTGGTTTCCATCCGATCCAGCCCCTATTCTTCCATCCCCTGCTTCATACAAAGCTGTGTTCTCTTAGAATCTCCTGCGCATTTAGAGTGAGAAGTCCATCCTAGTCGAGTAGGAGAAAGCTAGTGCGAAACCTGGATATTCTATTGAGAAAATAATACCCCTTCTTTGAACAGAGTGCCCATTCTTTCCCTGGTAGTGGTCCAGTCCAAGTACCCACCTACCTAGACTTGACGAGCACTCAAGGAGCCCTTTACAATATTGCTCGTATTCTGTATCACCGCAATGGAGTTTCTATCGAGTTTGAAGATTGTAATCTACCTCTTCTCTGCCCCCCGGAATTGAGAATGATCATAAGCAGTTAGCAGCTTGGTTACCGCTCTCTCTTTGGTGGCTGAATCCTGTCTTGAAGTCAATTAGAGTCGCAGTATGCTCCTGCTCTTCTATGTTGTGGGGCTTCTATCATATGCGTCTGAGGGATTGGCTTACTAGAATAGACAGATGCTTTCTTTCTGCTGGGAAAATCCCGCTGGCAAAGAATAAGTGGTAAGGTCCCTCTCAAAAGGTATATCTGGAGGGAAAGCGGTTTCTCAAGCTTAGCCCCCGTTGTAGTTCTCCTTGCTGTCGGGCCAATGAACTTGGAGTCCTCCGGTTGTTGTTAAGTGCGTTGGGTTTGAGGTCTTAGGGTAAGCCCCGAAAGCTTGTGGGATTTGATGCAGTTTCCCGTTGCAATCCCTAAGTCAAGGTGGCTAAGGAGATAAGATAGGCGTAAGACGCCATTTCTTACACATAAGGTCATTCAGGTCTATATGCCTCCAGGTCATTCTAGTCTATATGCCCTAAGTCTTGGATTTTGTAACTCAGACCATGAAATCTTATCTCCGGATAGCCTGAATAGCCATCTTTACCATGGATAGGAAAGGGTGTCTACCTGCACAATGGTGAGGATCTTTCCTTTTTTTATGTCGGGGACTCCGAGAATCTTCCGTACTTTCCGAGCAGCAGGCAAAGCAATCCTTCAGTCATACCTTTTTCTAGAAGTCCTAGGCATCTACTTTCTGCACTCTGCCCATCTAGTGTTTTTCGAGACAACCATTGGTTCCATCCGATCCAGCCCCTATTCTTCCATCCCCTGCTTAATACAAGCTGTGTTCTCTTAGAATCTCCTGCGCATTTAGAGTGAGAAGTCCATCCTAGTCGAGTAGGAGAAAGCTAGTGCGAACCTGGATATTCTATTGAGAAAATAATACCCCTTCTTGAACAGAGTGCCCATTCTTCCCTGGTATGGCTAGGCTCGTCATAGAGACATGCTTTTGAAGTTCTATTTAGGAAGACGTTATTGCCATCTCCGGTGCTTCCATATTTATTGATTCTGCCGAGTGATTCGATGTAGTTGGAGCTAATTACCCTTGTTGTCAGACCCACTTGGCGGAGTTTGTAGTTTCCTCTTTTTCGGTGCTTAAGGGTGCAGTGCCTGTTCTGCTAGCAGTCCCGAATCTCTTTCCCTGCTGGTTGAGCCGCTGTTGGCTTACATCGAGTTCCAATCTTTCGACTTGAAAAAGAAAGTTTGATCATATTATTTGATACATCTAAGAGGGCCTCAGGTAAAGCAAGTTCACAAGCCAGGATTTGATATAGAAAGATCCCTTTATAAGCCCTGGGAAGTTGATAAAGCGGCTTTGCTTTGGCTTTGATATAAGCTCTATTCAAGGAAAAAGATGGAATAAAGAGAAGGGGTCACTACCCTAGTGAGAAGTAAGACCCTGGGAGCACTTCGTCCCTATATTTGGAATCCCTCGGAAGAAGTGGTGTCCAGTCCACCAAGAAACTGAGATGATTCCGTTTCAGCGAAAAGAAGGTGTCCACAACTGAGAGAAACGATAGCTATGATTACTTTGCTACCGCCCTCCGAAAGATAGAAGTACTACGTAGTAACCAATGAAAGGGAAACCATTGAACAAGTTAAAGCGAACCAGAGAATTGGAACAACGAGTTCTTGCCTCTATTTAAGTGCATTTCTTCTTCACTCGATTCCTATTCTGTTTGTCTTTTGCAACTCGGCTCGGGTCACGGAACTCTCTGCCCTTCGCTTCGCCCCTTGGCTTGGCTACGAAACCAAGGCTGTGATCTACCATCGATAAAGAAATGGTGGAATGCATCTCTTTAGTTCGAATGCTTTTCTGCTGGATTTATTGACTTATAAATGAACATAGAAATGCTTATTCGAAAATCCATTCTATCACCAACATCTATGCTATGCCCCAAGCGAAAAAGGGCGGATTCTCGCCATCTAGGAAAGGAACGCCCGTTCTGGGATCGATCCCTTCTTTAGAGTCGTCTAGTAGCGCTTCGGAAACAAGATTCAATAGCTTCCTCCTTCTGTTGACTGAACTCCGATTGAGCTAACAGCAGCGGATGACATAACAATAGCAGCTCCAATTTCAATGAGATATACGCTAATATCTCTGTGTAATGAAATCCACTCTCACTTCTCACCCTCGGGTTGCCCAGACAGACTCTTTTCTTCCTAGCCTTCTTCCTTAACGCCCGATCAAATTCCCTTTATAAGCCCTGGGAAGTTGATAAAGCGGCTTTGCTTTGGCTTTGATATAAGCTCTATTCAAGGGAAAAAGATGGAATAAAAGAGAAGGGGTCACTACCCTAGTGAGAAGTAAGACCCTGGGAGCACTTCGTCCCTATATTTGGAATCCCTCGGAAGAAGTGGTGTCCAGTCACCAAGAAATGAGATTGATTCCGTTCAGCGAAAAAGAAGGTGTCCACAACTGAGAGAAACGATAGCTATGATTACTTTGCTACCGCCCTCCGAAAGATAGAAGTTACTACGTAGTAACCAATGAAAGGGAAACCATTGGAACAAGTTAAAGCGAACCAGAGAATTGGAACAACGAGTTCTTGCCTCTATTTAAGTGCATTTCTTCTTCACTCGATTCCTATTCTGTTTGTCTTTTGCAACCTCGGCTCGGGTCACGGAACTCTCTGCCCTTCGCTTCGCCCCTTGGCTTGGCTACGAAACCAGGCTGTGATCTACATCGATAAAGAAATGGTGGAATGCATCTCTTTAGTTCGAATGCTTTTCTGCTGGATTTATTGACTTATAAATGAACATAGAAAATGCTTATTCGAAAATCCATTCTATCACCAACATCTATGCTATGCCCCAAGCGAAAAAGGGCGGATTCTCGCCATCTAGGAAAGGAACGCCCGTCTGGGATCGATCCCTTCTTTAGAGTCGTCTAGTAGCGCTTCGGAAACAAGATTCAATAGCTTCCTCCTTCTGTTGACTGAACTCCGATTGAGCTAACAGCAGCGGATGACATAACAATAGCAGCTCCAATTTCAATGAGATATACGCTAATATCTCTGTGTAATGAAATCCACTCTCACTTCTCACCCTCGGGTTGCCCCAGACAGACTCTTTTCTTCCTAGCCTTCTTCCTTAACGCCCGATCAAATTCCCTTTATACTCGAGAGTCGCGTGCTGGTAATAGAATGTTCTATAGAAGTATCGAGTATTATGCTTAAGTGTAAATGCTCTCCTCTGAGCTGTTGTACCTAAGTACCTAAACTGGATTCGGGCGGTAGGATCTTCACTATTGCTAGAAGCGGGAGTCCCTAAAAGCTGTTCCGCCATGCTCTCGGATCCGCAAAGGTGAGACGAGGGATCTCCTCTTTATGTGTGCTCGAGCTTGAAGCTAGTAGTTTGGTCTTTCTTCTGATTTCGATCTACCCTTTCTACAGTCGGGATTCCCCATCACCCGAGAAAACACTATGAAAGCGCCCCCTTTTCGAATTACTCACTGGAGCTGAGCCTTCTGATTGACTTGAACAGAAAAGAAAGCGAATGAATGTAAGACTTGGTGACCAAACCCGCCTTCCACTTTCACTTCCCCATCGAGAATTCTTGTTAACCTTCTCAGCAGATATAACTAGTCATTCGGAAAGCCGTGCTGATTCCACTAGTAAGGCTTCTGAGGCATACACTTGGGTCCGAAATTACTCTTATTCTACACAAGATCTCAGTGAAAACGAACCCCTTGGATGATTTTGCTCGTTTCTTTCAAGGGAAGATAGAGGAAATAGGGGCGAAAAAGAAAAGGTCTCCCGAATAGGATGGTGATTGGGGAAGAGGCTGTGCTAGACCCCTATTATCCAGATGATGTTGACTCTAACCTTGTATAGTTTTTGGGTTTCATAGTTTCTATTGGGAGGAAGCTTTTGAATCTATGAAATGACTCTATGGTTTTTTGTAGGTCAGGCAAAGTCAATACTTGCTCCAAGTTAGACTATTTATGGGAGGCGAGTCTTGCTAAGGCCGCTTGGGCCGCTGGGCTTAGTGTTTATAGAAGGAATCTGTGGCTCCGATGTTGCTTGAACCGTTGTCCCTATATTTGGAATCCCTCGGAAGAAGTGGTGTCCAGTCACCAAGAAATGAGATTGATTCCGTTCAGCGAAAAAGAAGGTGTCCACAACTGAGAGAAACGATAGCTATGATTACTTTGCTACCGCCCTCCGAAAGATAGAAGTTACTACGTAGTAACCAATGAAAGGGAAACCATTGGAACAAGTTAAAGCGAACCAGAGAATTGGAACAACGAGTTCTTGCCTCTATTTAAGTGCATTTCTTCTTCACTCGATTCCTATTCTGTTTGTCTTTTGCAACCTCGGCTCGGGTCACGGAACTCTCTGCCCTTCGCTTCGCCCCTTGGCTTGGCTACGAAACCAGGCTGTGATCTACATCGATAAAGAAATGGTGGAATGCATCTCTTTAGTTCGAATGCTTTTCTGCTGGATTTATTGACTTATAAATGAACATAGAAAATGCTTATTCGAAAATCCATTCTATCACCAACATCTATGCTATGCCCCAAGCGAAAAAGGGCGGATTCTCGCCATCTAGGAAAGGAACGCCCGTCTGGGATCGATCCCTTCTTTAGAGTCGTCTAGTAGCGCTTCGGAAACAAGATTCAATAGCTTCCTCCTTCTGTTGACTGAACTCCGATTGAGCTAACAGCAGCGGATGACATAACAATAGCAGCTCCAATTTCAATGAGATATACGCTAATATCTCTGTGTAATGAAATCCACTCTCACTTCTCACCCTCGGGTTGCCCCAGACAGACTCTTTTCTTCCTAGCCTTCTTCCTTAACGCCCGATCAAATTCCCTTTATACTCGAGAGTCGCGTGCTGGTAATAGAATGTTCTATAGAAGTATCGAGTATTATGCTTAAGTGTAAATGCTCTCCTCTGAGCTGTTGTACCTAAGTACCTAAACTGGATTCGGGCGGTAGGATCTTCACTATTGCTAGAAGCGGGAGTCCCTAAAAGCTGTTCCGCCATGCTCTCGGATCCGCAAAGGTGAGACGAGGGATCTCCTCTTTATGTGTGCTCGAGCTTGAAGCTAGTAGTTTGGTCTTTCTTCTGATTTCGATCTACCCTTTCTACAGTCGGGATTCCCCATCACCCGAGAAAACACTATGAAAGCGCCCCCTTTTCGAATTACTCACTGGAGCTGAGCCTTCTGATTGACTTGAACAGAAAAGAAAGCGAATGAATGTAAGACTTGGTGACCAAACCCGCCTTCCACTTTCACTTCCCCATCGAGAATTCTTGTTAACCTTCTCAGCAGATATAACTAGTCATTCGGAAAGCCGTGCTGATTCCACTAGTAAGGCTTCTGAGGCATACACTTGGGTCCGAAATTACTCTTATTCTACACAAGATCTCAGTGAAAACGAACCCCTTGGATGATTTTGCTCGTTTCTTTCAAGGGAAGATAGAGGAAATAGGGGCGAAAAAGAAAAGGTCTCCCGAATAGGATGGTGATTGGGGAAGAGGCTGTGCTAGACCCCTATTATCCAGATGATGTTGACTCTAACCTTGTATAGTTTTTGGGTTTCATAGTTTCTATTGGGAGGAAGCTTTTGAATCTATGAAATGACTCTATGGTTTTTTGTAGGTCAGGCAAAGTCAATACTTGCTCCAAGTTAGACTATTTATGGGAGGCGAGTCTTGCTAAGGCCGCTTGGGCCGCTGGGCTTAGTGTTTATAGAAGGAATCTGTGGCTCCGATGTTGCTTGAACCGTTGTCCCCTATAGTAAGTAGAACATCTGTTTCCTGGCTATTCTAGATTCAACCTATCCTTAACACGATGCGCAGTTGACCGCGGTGGTCTGCATTTCGCACCAGCAAGTTTTAGGTTTCCGTTAGTGGGGTTCCACGAAAGAAATACAAAAAACACCGTTTTCAAATGCTATAGCAGATGTCGTTGGGACCAAGACAAAGACTGTGCTTCCATCGAAGAGGACAGGCCAGGCCCACGCTTATTTTGTGTGTTGAAGTGAGTACACCGGTCACGTATTATAAGATCAATGGTCTTATACTCTTTTGATTCTAGAAAGATAGCCAGTCCTTCCAAGTCGAAAAGCTTGACAAATCCAGATCATAAGTAAGAGAAATAGATATTTGTGTCTCTCGTCCTTCCTGGGAGCTCTTAGTCCTTTCGGCGTAAAGGCTTTGAATGAATCCTTTTGTTGCATCGAATGCCATGGTTGGCTCTTGGGGAGAGAAGGAAAGGCTTATAGCAAGAAGGAAAGCCTCAACTGCAAAAGCTTTGTAGACTCAATATCCTTGGGCGCAGTCAAAGTTCTGTTCTCTATTAAACCCATATTTCCGGCATACTGAAATCGATTCCACTGGGCGCCCCACTATAGAACTCTGTCTTTGTTTTTGCTTGGGTTATTTCTGCCTTTCTTTCTCCTTCGGTCGGGGGAAGACGAACACTCTTACTTACCGAGCTTCTCCACACTGACCTTACCTTTCTTCTGTTCTCTCTTCCATTATCGAGACCCGTACATACAAAGATCTAGGTAGCCCATCCCCTTCTAAGAAGTAAGAGACCCTTCATTCTCAAAAGAAGAAGAACCAGCCTTTCGCGTACTCTGGAATTGGTTGGGGGGGCTTTATTTAGGAGCGCAGTTTTCTATCAATTCTCATATAGAGAAGAAAGCCATCGATTTACAAGGACCAACGACGATTCTGGAGACGAAGGAGAAGGGTACGCTGCGGGGTAGAGTAATGGTGCACTCTATAGGCTCATGATTTGAAGAATGCAGGTGAAAATCCAGCCCCCGCCACAACAGTTCCACAGGCACCATCGGATCTGATCTGGAAAGAAATGGTGGAATGCATCTCTTTAGTTCGAATGCTTTTCTGCTGGATTTATTGACTTATAAATGAACATAGAAAATGCTTATTCGAAAATCCATTCTATCACCAACATCTATGCTATGCCCCAAGCGAAAAAGGGCGGATTCTCGCCATCTAGGAAAGGAACGCCCGTCTGGGATCGATCCCTTCTTTAGAGTCGTCTAGTAGCGCTTCGGAAACAAGATTCAATAGCTTCCTCCTTCTGTTGACTGAACTCCGATTGAGCTAACAGCAGCGGATGACATAACAATAGCAGCTCCAATTTCAATGAGATATACGCTAATATCTCTGTGTAATGAAATCCACTCTCACTTCTCACCCTCGGGTTATGAAGGAATAGGGCGAAAAAGAAAAGGTCTCCCGAATAGGATGGTGATTGGGGAAGAGGCTGTGCTAGACCCCTATTATCCAGATGATGTTGACTCTAACCTTGTATAGTTTTTGGGTTTCATAGTTTCTATTGGGAGGAAGCTTTTGAATCTATGAAATGACTCTATGGTTTTTTGTAGGTCAGGCAAAGTCAATACTTGCTCCAAGTTAGACTATTTATGGGAGGCGAGTCTTGCTAAGGCCGCTTGGGCCGCTGGGCTTAGGTTTATAGAAGGAATCTGTGGCTCCGATGTTGCTTGAACCGTTTGTCCCCTATAGTAAGTAGAACATCTGGTTCCTGGCTATTCTAGATTCAACCTATCCTTAACACGATGCGCAGTTGACCGCGGTGGTCTGCATTTCGCACCAGCAAGTTTTTAGGTTTCCGTTAGTGGGGTTCCACGAAAGAAATACAAAAAACACCGTTTTCAAATGCTATAGCAGATGTCGTTGGGACCAAGACAAAGACTGTGCTTCCATCGAAGAGGACAGGCCAGGCCCACGCTTATTTTGTGTGTTGAAGTGAGTACACCGGTCACGTATTATAAGATCAATGGTCTTATACCTTTTGATTCTAGAAAGATAGCCAGTCCTTCCAAGTCGAAAAGCTTGACAAATCCAGATCATAAGTAAGAGAAAGAATATTTGTGTCTCTCGTCCTTCCTGGGAGCTCTTAGTCCTTTCGGCGGTAAAGGCTTTGAATGAATCCTTTTGTTGCATCGAATGCCATGGTTGGCTCTTGGGGAGAGAAGGAAAGGCTTATAGCAAGAAGGAAAGCCTCACTGCAAAAGCTTTGTAGACTCAATATCCTTGGGCGCAGTCAAAGTTCTGTTCTCTATTAACCCATATTTCCGGCATACTGAAATCGATTCCACTGGGCGCCCCACTATAGAACTCTGTCTTTGTTTTTGCTTGGGTTTATTTCTGCCTTTCTTTCTCCTTCGGTCGGGGGAAGACGAACACTCTTACTTACCGAGGCTTCTCCACACTGACCTTACCTTTCTTCTGTTCTCTCTTCCATTATCGAGACCCGTACATACAAAGATCTAGGTAGCCCATCCCCTTCTAAGAAGTAAGAGACCCTTCATTCTCAAAAGAAGAAGAACCAGCCTTCGCGTACTCTGGAATTGGTTGGGGGGGCTTTATTTAGGAGCGCAGTTTTCTATCAATTCCTCATATAGAGAAGAAAGCCATCGATTTACAAGGACCAACGACGATTCTGGAGACGAAGGAGAAGGGTACGCTGCGGGGGTAGAGTAATGGTGCACTCTATAGGCTCATGATTTGAAGAATGCAGGTGAAAATCCAGCCCCCGCCACAACAGTTCCACAGGCACCATCGATCTGATCTGGAAAGAAATGACATGGTGGAGGCGCTACAGCATGCTTGATGGTTTACACATTCCATTGCTTTCCTTGTCACTGTAGTGAGTCACTTGTCTCCCACCGCCCTGGCAATGCCCGATCGCTCCCTATGTACCTATACTAAAAACAATAGAAACAAGGTTCCCATACGAGTTAGTTGTTTAAGTCATGGTATTAGGGAACTCTGAGGTCAATCATCTATGGTCTTCTATCTTCGAGGTCAATCATCTATGGTCTTCTATCTTCGAGGTCAATCATCTATGGTCTTCTATCTTCGAGGTCAATCATCTATGGTCTTCTATCTTCGAGGTCAATCATCTATGGTCTTCTATCTTCGAGGTCAATCATCTATGGTCTTCTATCTTCGAGGTCAATCATCTATGGTCTTCTATCTTCGAGGTCAATCATCTATGGTCTTCTATCTTCGAGGTCAATCATCTATGGTCTTCTATCTTCGAGGTCAATCATCTATGGTCTTCTATCTTCGAGGTCAATCATCTATGGTCTTCTATCTTCGAGGTCAATCATCTATGGTCTTCTATCTTCGAGGTCAATCATCTATGGTCTTCTATCTTCGAGGTCAATCATCTATGGTCTTCTATCTTCGAGGTCAATCATCTATGGTCTTCTATCTTCGAGGTCAATCATCTATGGTCTTCTATCTTCGAGGTCAATCATCTATGGTCTTCTATCTTCGAGGTCAATCATCTATGGTCTTCTATCTTCGAGGTCAATCATCTATGGTCTTCTATCTTCGAGGTCAATCATCTATGGTCTTCTATCTTCGAGGTCAATCATCTATGGTCTTCTATCTTCGAGGTCAATCATCTATGGTCTTCTATCTTCGAGGTCAATCATCTATGGTCTTCTATCTTCGAGGTCAATCATCTATGGTCTTCTATCTTCGAGGTCAATCATCTATGGTCTTCTATCTTCGAGGTCAATCATCTATGGTCTTCTATCTTCGAGGTCAATCATCTATGGTCTTCTATCTTCGAGGTCAATCATCTATGGTCTTCTATCTTCGAGGTCAATCATCTATGGTCTTCTATCTTCGAGGTCAATCATCTATGGTCTTCTATCTTCGAGGTCAATCATCTATGGTCTTCTATCTTCGAGGTCAATCATCTATGGTCTTCTATCTTCGAGGTCAATCATCTATGGTCTTCTATCTTCGAGGTCAATCATCTATGGTCTTCTATCTTCGAGGTCAATCATCTATGGTCTTCTATCTTCGAGGTCAATCATCTATGGTCTTCTATCTTCGAGGTCAATCATCTATGGTCTTCTATCTTCGAGGTCAATCATCTATGGTCTTCTATCTTCGAGGTCAATCATCTATGGTCTTCTATCTTCGAGGTCAATCATCTATGGTCTTCTATCTTCGAGGTCAATCATCTATGGTCTTCTATCTTCGAGGTCAATCATCTATGGTCTTCTATCTTCGAGGTCAATCATCTATGGTCTTCTATCTTCGAGGTCAATCATCTATGGTCTTCTATCTTCGAGGTCAATCATCTATGGTCTTCTATCTTCGAGGTCAATCATCTATGGTCTTCTATCTTCGAGGTCAATCATCTATGGTCTTCTATCTTTTCTATTCTACATTCTTATTAGAAAGCTTCGGCATCAAGTCTCATATTGGGGATCGAATCTCGCGAAATCAGATCTACAAAGATCCCATTCCTCTTGGACTGGTCAGACGAATCACCTTAAGCAAACGACTTGGGAAGACTTCTTTGCATCGGTCTATCTTTCTCTATTGTTTGGGTTAGACCACTCTTTTGAACCCCTTTGGACGACTGCTCTGTGCTTGCCGGTATCTTTATGCCGGACAGGACCCATTCCGAATAAGGCCATGATCGAGTCATACAGCAAGACTGATGACGCTCTTTCAAGGACCGGCGAAACTCTCTAATGCTGATGCTCAAACGTTGCTTAGGATGTGTATGAGAAGGCAAGTTATCACTGATATTTAACTCTTAGATGGATGGATACCAACCAGCATCGTCCTTATGATAGATACCAGCACTAGTCCTCTGTATAATGAAACAAGTTTCTTTCACTTGGTTGCACTCGTCCAAGCGAGCGATAGCTTCAGAGAGCGCCAGCGAAAGAAGAGAAGGTTCTATTTACGGACTTTTCAGTGTAGGATCATTCTTTTCTCTGATGGCTACGCTTCTGTTTCATGCTCGGAAAGCGGAGCTAGGGCATTCAAAGAAGAGTTAGAGTATGCAATGAGGAAAGAACAAAAAAGAATTCATTGACTATCGAGCGAGCACTTCCGATGGGATTCAAATAACTACACTGCTCCCTTTTGAACAGGAAAGAAACTGAAACAATAACGAACCTTGCAACACAAACCTCTGATTGCTTGCTGACTTTGATAACTAAACTTTCAGAAGCACACAAAAATACTCCTTTCCTTGTTGTTCGAGTCAACCTTTTATTTCACTTTCGAGCACAGAAGCGGAAGAGAACTCCGTTAGCTTACTATCTTCTCCCTTAACTCCACTTTAGGAATTGGCTTTGAAACATTATTCTGATCCCGCTTTAGCTGATACGAAAACAGGATTCAGGTCTTTCTTTACCTTAGATTAGATTATAGGTATGCACTAACATTCATAGGTATGGTATGCACTAACATTCATAGGTATGGTATGCACTAACATTCATAGGTATGGTATGCACTAACATTCATAGGTATGGTATGCACTAACATTCATAGGTATGGTATGCACTAACATTCATAGGTATGGTATGCACTAACATTCATAGGTATGGTATGCACTAACATTCATAGGTATGGTATGCACTAACATTCATAGGTATGGTATGCACTAACATTCATAGGTATGGTATGCACTAACATTCATAGGTATGGTATGCACTAACATTCATAGGTATGGTATGCACTAACATTCATAGGTATGGTATGCACTAACATTCATAGGTATGGTATGCACTAACATTCATAGGTATGGTATGCACTAACATTCATAGGTATGGTATGCACTAACATTCATAGGTATGGTATGCACTAACATTCATAGGTATGGTATGCACTAACATTCATAGGTATGGTATGCACTAACATTCATAGGTATGGTATGCACTAACATTCATAGGTATGGTATGCACTAACATTCATAGGTATGGTATGCACTAACATTCATAGGTATGGTATGCACTAACATTCATAGGTATGGTATGCACTAACATTCATAGGTATGGTATGCACTAACATTCATAGGTATGGTATGCACTAACATTCATAGGTATGGTATGCACTAACATTCATAGGTATGGTATGCACTAACATTCATAGGTATGGTATGCACTAACATTCATAGGTATGGTATGCACTAACATTCATAGGTATGGTATGCACTAACATTCATAGGTATGGTATGCACTAACATTCATAGGTATGGTATGCACTAACATTCATAGGTATGGTATGCACTAACATTCATAGGTATGGTATGCACTAACATTCATAGGTATGGTATGCACTAACATTCATAGGTATGGTATGCACTAACATTCATAGGTATGGTATGCACTAACATTCATAGGTATGGTATGCACTAACATTCATAGGTATGGTATGCACTAACATTCATAGGTATGGTATGCACTAACATTCATAGGTATGCACTAACATTCATAGGTATGCACTAACATTCATAGGTATGGTATGCACTAACATTCATAGGTATGCACTAACATTCATAGGTATGCACTAACATTCATAGGTATGCACTACCATTCTATTAGATTCTCTAGTATGATCGATCCTTCTTGACTCTATTATGGAAGAAGATGTATTACTTATAGTTACTCTATTATAGTATAGAAGAGGATGTGTTCCTTATAGCGCTTCAGAAGACTCTCAAGGAAGGGCTGGACTGCCGCATTATTTAGTTGCACAAAAAGATGGACCAAAGAGTAAGGGTAAGGGTGAACGGCAAAAGACAGAAAGGGAAATCGTTTTCAAGCTCAAGCCTGCTAGGCAATTCGAGTCGGTTAAGCCATGTATGTTAAAGTCAAAGTTCAAGGGAGCTACTGGTTACTGAGGAACACCTACCCTACCCTGTTGCTGATACTAAAGCGCCATTATCGGTAAATGCATGAGAGCCCTATAACTGTGACCTGAGAAGAGAAGAGAACTGAACTGAGACGAACACTAGCGGCAGGCAGGGGAGCTATATGTACTGAAGTCAAGAATTGAAACTTTTGTGAGTAGGGACCAGACTGGAGCTTTTAACTCGCTACCGTTTAACTCAGGCTCCTACCGCGGCACCAATTACTTAAGTGCAATGGATCTTACTCAGTTTCAAGATAATAATACGGATAAGAGGAAAGATACCAGGGAAAGACTCATAATCCGCAGGCAATTCTCTTAGCGTCTCTCGCGAACCCGCCCTTTATCCATACTTTACTCTCAAAAGCAAGTAATCCACTGTATGAAGATCCCCATCGGCTCTTAGAATACGTTTTTACCTAACATCTTATGGGTCTGGTTCCCTTGCTTGTCCCTACCTCTATTCTTGATTACCATCTTTGCCTACCTCTATTCTTGATTACCATCTTTGCCTACCTCTATTCTTGATTACCATCTTTGCCTACCTCTATTCTTGATTACCATCTTTGCCTACCTCTATTCTTGATTACCATCTTTGCCTACCTCTATTCTTGATTACCATCTTTGCCTACCTCTATTCTTGATTACCATCTTTGCCTACCTCTATTCTTGATTACCATCTTTGCCTACCTCTATTCTTGATTACCATCTTTGCCTACCTCTATTCTTGATTACCATCTTTGCCTACCTCTATTCTTGATTACCATCTTTGCCTACCTCTATTCTTGATTACCATCTTTGCCTACCTCTATTCTTGATTACCATCTTTGCCTACCTCTATTCTTGATTACCATCTTTGCCTACCTCTATTCTTGATTACCATCTTTGCCTACCTCTATTCTTGATTACCATCTTTGCCTACCTCTATTCTTGATTACCATCTTTGCCTACCTCTATTCTTGATTACCATCTTTGCCTACCTCTATTCTTGATTACCATCTTTGCCTACCTCTATTCTTGATTACCATCTTTGCCTACCTCTATTCTTGATTACCATCTTTGCCTACCTCTATTCTTGATTACCATCTTTGCCTACCTCTATTCTTGATTACCATCTTTGCCTACCTCTATTCTTGATTACCATCTTTGCCTACCTCTATTCTTGATTACCATCTTTGCCTACCTCTATTCTTGATTACCATCTTTGCCTACCTCTATTCTTGATTACCATCTTTGCCTACCTCTATTCTTGATTACCATCTTTGCCTACCTCTATTCTTGATTACCATCTTTGCCTACCTCTATTCTTGATTACCATCTTTGCCTACCTCTATTCTTGATTACCATCTTTGCCTACCTCTATTCTTGATTACCATCTTTGCCTACCTCTATTCTTGATTACCATCTTTGCCTACCTCTATTCTTGATTACCATCTTTGCCTACCTCTATTCTTGATTACCATCTTTGCCTACCTCTATTCTTGATTACCATCTTTGCCTACCTCTATTCTTGATTACCATCTTTGCCTACCTCTATTCTTGATTACCATCTTTGCCTACCTCTATTCTTGATTACCATCTTTGCCTACCTCTATTCTTGATTACCATCTTTGCCTACCTCTATTCTTGATTACCATCTTTGCCTACCTCTATTCTTGATTACCATCTTTGCCTACCTCTATTCTTGATTACCATCTTTGCCTACCTCTATTCTTGATTACCATCTTTGCCTACCTCTATTCTTGATTACCATCTTTGCCTACCTCTATTCTTGATTACCATCTTTGCCTACCTCTATTCTTGATTACCATCTTTGCCTACCTCTATTCTTGATTACCATCTTTGCCTACCTCTATTCTTGATTACCATCTTTGCCTACCTCTATTCTTGATTACCATCTTTGCCTACCTCTATTCTTGATTACCATCTTTGCCTACCTCTATTCTTGATTACCATCTTTGCCTACCTCTATTCTTGATTACCATCTTTGCCTACCTCTATTCTTGATTACCATCTTTGCCTACCTCTATTCTTGATTACCATCTTTGCCTACCTCTATTCTTGATTACCATCTTTGCCTACCTCTATTCTTGATTACCATCTTTGCCTACCTCTATTCTTGATTACCATCTTTGCCTACCTCTATTCTTGATTACCATCTTTGCCTACCTCTATTCTTGATTACCATCTTTGCCTACCTCTATTCTTGATTACCATCTTTGCCTACCTCTATTCTTGATTACCATCTTTGCCTACCTCTATTCTTGATTACCATCTTTGCCTACCTCTATTCTTGATTACCATCTTTGCCTACCTCTATTCTTGATTACCATCTTTGCCTACCTCTATTCTTGATTACCATCTTTGCCTACCTCTATTCTTGATTACCATCTTTGCCTACCTCTATTCTTGATTACCATCTTTGCCTACCTCTATTCTTGATTACCATCTTTGCCTACCTCTATTCTTGATTACCATCTTTGCCTACCTCTATTCTTGATTACCATCTTTGCCTACCTCTATTCTTGATTACCATCTTTGCCTACCTCTATTCTTGATTACCATCTTTGCCTACCTCTATTCTTGATTACCATCTTTGCCTACCTCTATTCTTGATTACCATCTTTGCCTACCTCTATTCTTGATTACCATCTTTGCCTACCTCTATTCTTGATTACCATCTTTGCCTACCTCTATTCTTGATTACCATCTTTGCCTACCTCTATTCTTGATTACCATCTTTGCCTACCTCTATTCTTGATTACCATCTTTGCCTACCTCTATTCTTGATTACCATCTTTGCCTACCTCTATTCTTGATTACCATCTTTGCCTACCTCTATTCTTGATTACCATCTTTGCCTACCTCTATTCTTGATTACCATCTTTGCCTACCTCTATTCTTGATTACCATCTTTGCCTACCTCTATTCTTGATTACCATCTTTGCCTACCTCTATTCTTGATTACCATCTTTGCCTACCTCTATTCTTGATTACCATCTTTGCCTACCTCTATTCTTGATTACCATCTTTGCCTACCTCTATTCTTGATTACCATCTTTGCCTACCTCTATTCTTGATTACCATCTTTGCCTACCTCTATTCTTGATTACCATCTTTGCCTACCTCTATTCTTGATTACCATCTTTGCCTACCTCTATTCTTGATTACCATCTTTGCCTACCTCTATTCTTGATTACCATCTTTGCCTACCTCTATTCTTGATTACCATCTTTGCCTACCTCTATTCTTGATTACCATCTTTGCCTACCTCTATTCTTGATTACCATCTTTGCCTACCTCTATTCTTGAGAAGCTTAATTGCGCCTATACTCTTTCAAACAGTTCGGATAAAGATTGCTTATTGGGGGGATCTTGCAAGTTCGGATAAAGATTGCTTATTGGATCTTGCTACTAATAAGAGAATGACCTTCGCCATCAACCCTCAACCGATACGAGACAACTCTCACCCGAAACACTGAAGCTACTAACACACCGCTCGCTCGCTCCGTGGGCAATAGCAATAGGCACCTAATAAATCATCATATTGATTCTTTCACTTCCTCTGCGCAAAGCAACTATGGTATTTGGCTCGTAGCTTTTCCTTTCCTGTACGACAAAGTGTTACTTCGAGCAAAAGGATGGAATTACGCGTATCACAAAGTAGAGTGGATCTGTTATTATTTCCCCATAAAAGTTAAGGGCAGGGCCTACGTCCAAAGAGCCAGTGGACATTAAGCAAAGGTGAGATGAGGCATTAATCCGATTTGCTCAAGAGCACCTGTTCACTCTCGTGCTAAACAAGGGGGCCCACTCCTGTTGACTCGGGAAAGGACGGATCAATACAATGGAGTGGGTCAGATGGCATTGATAGGATAGTCTGTAATGATAGAGTCGATAGCTCACGAGCCGCGTTTGGTATCGAATGGAACTAGTGGCTTTATATGAGTTGCTCGACCATAGGCAGTTCCAGTGTCCTGCTTGGTATGAGAGGTATAAAGCTCCTCTAGGGTTCAGGTGGACTAGGCTCGGGCATTAGTAAGAAGAAGGCATCCCCTACCTTCTATAAGAACGATATGGAATTGCACCTTCTAGAAAACCGATATGGAATTGAGACTCGCAGTATCCAAAAGAGCAGAGGATGATCTTTGCTTGGACGAGTCTAATGATTAGTTCGAACTTACTGTCAGGCTCGTATGAGTTGTCTTAGAAACGTTTCAACCGTTAGGAGCCTGTTGTTGCTTTTTCCTTGATACTGCCCACCTTTACGAAAGCTAGCTGCACTCCGCTTAAAAAATTGATGTAGTAGCATCAGTAGCAAAGGGCTAGTTGCACCGAAACTCTGGATAGTGGCTCCTGATCCAATTCCTTTCGAATCTGAGAAACGACTAAATCTTATAGGTATTGTTATAGGGAGCTAGTTATGATATCGATCGAAGCTCTTCCGCAGCTGATTCCGATCCTCCGGCATAAGCACGAGTGGTCCGGAGCAGATATAGCTATTTCTTTCGCTGTTAATTAGAGATCATGAGATTGATTTTGTCCAGGAGTCTCTTAATCATGATAGCCATCCAAGACACACGAGCATGGTTCAAAAAGAAGGCATGCACTGCCCGCACAGAGAAATGGAGTTAACAAGAACAAGACTAGAGTCAGATCGAGCACTTTTCCAGTATACGGGTTTCGATTTATACCCTTTCGTGACTTCGGTACCTCTTCTACTGATGGCTTAGATGCTTTCGCTCGGACAACTAAAGAAAGAGATTGATTATACCCGAGACTTGCTTGACTTCTTTATGCGTCTTTTAAAGAAAGAGATTGATTATACCCGAGACTTGCTTGACTTCTTTATGCGTCTTTTAAAGAAAGAGATTGATTATACCCGAGACTTGCTTGACTTCTTTATGCGTCTTTTAAAGAAAGAGATTGATTATACCCGAGACTTGCTTGACTTCTTTATGCGTCTTTTAAAGAAAGAGATTGATTATACCCGAGACTTGCTTGACTTCTTTATGCGTCTTTTAAAGAAAGAGATTGATTATACCCGAGACTTGCTTGACTTCTTTATGCGTCTTTTAAAGAAAGAGATTGATTATACCCGAGACTTGCTTGACTTCTTTATGCGTCTTTTAAAGAAAGAGATTGATTATACCCGAGACTTGCTTGACTTCTTTATGCGTCTTTTAAAGAAAGAGATTGATTATACCCGAGACTTGCTTGACTTCTTTATGCGTCTTTTAAAGAAAGAGATTGATTATACCCGAGACTTGCTTGACTTCTTTATGCGTCTTTTAAAGAAGACTTGCTTGACTTCTTATCCTGGCCCGGGCAACGAAGCTTCTAGTTCACCAAAGGACACTGAAGGATTGATCAGCTAAGGCAAGGTGATCCGCTACTAGACTTCTGAAATGACTTGAAATGTCTTCGCCTCTTCCTGTGCAGTCGGGAAATGGAAGGGCGAGAAGCGGAAACCTTAACCTAAGCTTCTTCCGTAGCTCGGTATGGTTAATTGGATGTGAATATGGCTAGCTAGGCCCTTAGCGTCAACCCGGACTTTCACTTATTCTAGCAAATAATCCAGAAATTTCCTGACTCGTTAGAGAAAGTATATAGTAAACTCCCATGACTACTCGATATGGCTACTCTACTGAAAGAACAGTTGAGCAGAGCAATCGTGGTGAAAGCATCTCGTTGAATATGTATTCATAGCGGTATGGTCCAAAAGAAATAGAAGTGAAACTCCAATACTCATATGGTATAAAATAAACAAATAAATAGCCGTATAAGGTCTCCAAAATCCATCCATCCAAGTTCTACTCAGTAATGGAATAGGAAGAGCGCTTGTCTTCTGTCAGCGAAAGTGGTGCAACTACAGTCATCATCGTTGAGTTTCCGGAGTCTTACACATCGATTGTATAAGGAGCTTTTCTCACTCAATGATTATAGGATAAGGCGTATGGACGGGGAAAGAAGACAGGGCGGGCAGGAGACAGTACTATTTCCAGTCCGGGCCAAGCAAATACTTTTTACCAAAACACGAGAAAAAAGGCTGTGACCCAAAAGTGACTACTAACGGACCGGAAAAGGAATGAAAAGTTCATCAACCCCGGGAAAAAAGGCAGCAACCCAAAAGAGCTCCTGCCGCGCACGAACACAGGACTTCCTCATAACTCACTAACGTTCGTTATTCGACTGGCGCGTCAGCGGACACCTATTAACTGACGCGTAACATTAGTAGTTACTTGTCCGGTAACAACTGACGCCGAGCACAGGACTTGCTCATAACTCGGTATCCCTCGTTATTCGTTGCTGCCGCGCAACGGTTGTTGCTTGGCCCTCGTGTCGTAGTTGCTTGTCGACTTGCCTAGTTGCTTGGCCCCTTAATAGCTGACCAGATCGATCCTCTTTTTTTACGTTTTCCCGTGCAACAACGCTGCCGCGTCACATCCTGTTCCTTGGCGGGTAGCACCCCGATTTTGGCTAATAGACCGATGAAAAAGATAGATTTTTTGACGGCCAAGCAACTACTAATGTTGCGCGGCAGGAGTTAAGTTCCCGTGTTTTTTGGTAGCAAATAGTAGACTTCAGCACCAGAGGCTCGTTCAATTCTTAACTTCAAGTAGATAGTTCGGGTGGGGGTTAACTCACCAATCAGAATGAAACCCCGGCCCGGTAAGGACAAGAATGAAACTTGCTTACCTCAGACTCGAACCTGTAGCTCAAGCCTGTAGCTCCGGGGTCTAAGGCTCAAACTCGCTTCCCTCAGCCTGTAGCTCTTAAGTGTATAAGAATCAAACCTATGAGTGGAAGAAATCAATCCCGCAATAAAGGGCAAGGTTCGATGGTAAATAAGAATGCATGGTCTCCAGAAAGAGGAGAGTATAAGAACAATAGTCCTATAGCTGGTGTACACGTCCAGCCCCTATAACATCAACTTCTCCCTTCAGTTATTACTTGAGAGTTGAGAGCGCCTGTCGAAGAGTTCCTCGGATTCCTTTGGATTCTGATTCGTGTATGGATGCTCTAAGACTAATAGCAATAGTGGTAAGATGTAGTGTATCCATCAAAAGTCTCTTAGTAGTACGATCTAGGCCATAAACTCAGCTACTACGGCATACTCCGTAGAGAGGGAAACTTGCTCAGATAGGAAAGAATTGCAGGGGTAAGTCAAAGCTCAGTTACGTAATCATACCCTTTTGTACAAACTCATTACTTCCTTGCTCAACTTTACCTTTGCTGACTTTCATGCTTTAACTACAGCCAGCTGCTTTGCTGCCCTCGATCTAGGGCTAAGTTAATGCTCCCCTATTCCCGCCCCCAACAATACGAATGAAACACAAGAAAGGGAACCAACCCTCCAAGTAAGATTAACCACCTACCCGATAAGACCTGCTCTCTACTGGCTACTCGCCTCTCCTGCCTTGCTTCCAAACGGATGTTGCTGTTAACAGAACAGGACTTTACTCAATGCCAAAAGACAAGTCACTACGATGTTACTCCCAACTCGAAACATAGGATCTAACTTCGGCTTCTCAGAATAATAGAGAGCAGCCCCAACACAGACTCTATCTATATCAGCAATAAGAATTGGACTAATCGGTAACATAATCCAACTCGGGACAGGGAAGCTAATGAGAACTTTAGCGCTAAGAACTCGGGTTGTAACCAGTGCTTTAAAGATTGGAATCAATAAGCGGGAAGCCCACTACTAATCAAGAGAATCAACCAAAGAAATGGGACTTCCTCTACCGGCACCTGCCAAGTCACTACTAGCGGCCGCCCAGCTCCAAGCCCGACTTCCACAGCTAATAATAAGGACTTCCATTACTGGCATCTAAATCACATATGTTCACTTAATAGCCTGCCCATCCTATCTTTAGGCCTGTCCTTACTGGAATCAAGTCGGATATCCCTTGCTGTTAGTTTGCCCTTCCTGTCCACCTGTATGCCCTTCCTCCTAGGCTGACTTTCCCGGCTATCAACCAGTAACTGCGGATAATGGGAATGTATCTACTATACTGTAAGGTAGGACCGGAGGACATACAAGAATCGGCCCCGGACTAGCAATACCTTAAACTTGAAGCTAGCTCTCTCGGGTAGGAAAGTCTGAACTGCACCGGTGCGTCTCTATCTAATAACTCCACTCAAAACAGATAATGGAGCTAGTAAGGGGAGAATCTAGCTAGTGCTTCTCAAACTTAGCTACAGGGCTTGAACCCGTAATCTGCTGCACTTAATTCAGTAGTTGGGGCTGGGGTCCTTGTACTGCCTTATCTACATTCTGTGACTAATGCCAATGCCTAATGCCAATCATACTCGATCTGCAAACTAGCGATTCCACTCCATAAGTGAAAGGAGACCCTTTGCTTTCACTCTGTCTCCCATAACAGCAGGAGACCCAGGCTTGACAATGTACATAGATAATACGGCTTTGTTTTTGTATCGAGTAGTCAGGCTCTGGTTTACTGATTCCTATTCTGATAGAGTCGCTTTGTTCTTGCTATAGGTAGTTTGCTAGTTAGTGGGGTCAGTCTCATCGTCACTTAGGTTGATTCTCTTCTTTGGGAAAGGTCTAAGGGCCCGGTAGGCATGGTTCGAGGTCAATAGTAGAAGCCCCAGTTTTCCGTTCCATTCCTATTTCTCTGTTTTAGTATTGTAAGGTGTTAGTCAATTCCCTGTTGGTGGGGTCCGTCTTGTCGGGCACTGGTTTCCGTTTGAAAGGTTGGGGGTACAAACGAGGACTCACTTATTTGTTTAGGTCTGTTACTTACTTGTTTGATTCTGGTACCGCTACTCAATATTCTCTCTCTGATACGCCCTATTGTGGTAATAAGCACAGTTCCCCGTTCGAGGCAAGGATGGAATAAAATATTAATGACTATAGCATAAGAGAATGTTTCAAACTCTCAAATGGAGTGAAAGGTTCAAGGTAGAGTTACAGGCTCAGTAAGGGATCCCCGGATCAGTAGCTACAGCTTTTCCAGTAGTGGGTTCAGTCTTATAGTTTGCTGTAGAATTTGCCGATTGTTTGTTTCATGCTTGGTGACTGATAGGCAGGATCGTAAGAGTGAGATCGAGTGAGTGCAAGCTGGTATCAAGGTAGGAGAGAGGTAGGGTCAAAAGAGAGCTAAAGAACGAAAGTCAACAGCAGTTAAACAGCAGAAGAATAACAGGTGAAACACATATTTCGGGGGATAATCCGCGATAGCATTTCAAGTCTTAACGGTATCAGTTCGATTCTTTCTATGACCTTGGTATTACCCCGTGACATTCTGGAAAGATTTGACAGAAGATTTGGAACCCGCCTCTCCTAGGTACACCCAACTCTAGAATAATTCCTCTACGTGAAAGCAATTATCCATTTCACTATGTCCCTCATTCCTTAGCGACTCACTCAAGGGCTTCCACTACCCTATATAACTCGGGTACCAGCGCCTTGATTTCTCCCCCCGCGACCTACAGAGGGAGTATTTCATTCCCTTAGCCAAGTACGCCTCTTCCTACTCTCAACTAGACTCCGGACTTGCTCCTTGCTCTTGAGTCTAGGCCTCTACCTTCGAGATTCCACTAGGAAGAAAGAGCCCAGTAAATAGACAATCAACTCAAACTATCAACTGATAATCAATGGTCATAATCAATGGAAGGTCTACTACTGCTGAGTGCAATTCTCCCGAATCTTATTTACCAACCTGCTTCTAAACCTACCTATCTTAGTTTTAGAACTCGACTAGTGCTTTTCAGCCTCCCGCTCCTTTCTTTTCGTTTTACTTTATGACAAACTCTCTTTGCCTACCCTTCCAGCTATTAAGTCCAAGAATGGACCGACCCTTTACATTCTTTAGTTCGAGAGGTGCGTTTTACCTGTCCTGCGTTATAGGCTTGTAGAAATTCATTATACGCAATGTTAGTGGTATGACATGATCTATTTCCCATCAATCCAAAAGAAGTTCACTCAGGAGCCGGAGAATTCATGTGTATTCAACAACTAAAGCATTAGACTCACCAGTATAGGTCTATGAACCTGGCATCCGCCTTGTAGTGGTGTAAGCATAGGAATGGAACTCTATAAACTCAGAATTAAAAGCAGAAAAAGGAGTCAACGCCCAAAAGAGGGAATTTCACAAAGACATACAAGAATCAAAGACAGTAAGGAATGGGTCGATGGGATTCATTTCATTAGTATCAGAATGCCCGAGTTCGGTCCTTGTCAGTTGTAATTGCATTCCCGACTATGAGTTTCAGTCCTGTTCAAAGAGAGGTAGGCCGAATCCACAACTAAAGAAAGAAAGTAATTGGTTAAAGAATGGCGCCGGGGAGCTTCAGCCTAAAAGTACAAGTAAAGATCTGGATCGGTAGTACTACTCTTTATGCCTGCAGTCTTCGGCAGCTGTGTCCGTGTTAAAAGGATAGGATCCGCCAAGTAACTACTACGAACACAACTTGAATACAAAACAACACATAATGCATTTATTATGAAGTTCTTACTTCTGCTGTGCTTTGAGCGGCAGTAAATGCAGTGAGGGAATGAAAAGCTACAGTGTACGTTTTCAAGGTAGGCTAGCGCCGGAGCATGGGCTTTAAGTCACTAGTTAGAGAGTCAGATAGAGGATAGTTAGGTTGAAGCGAAACAAGTAAGGGTTGGTCACTGGGAGATGGAATAGGGCGGTGTACCGCTTGTTTGTGTATTCGAGCTCGGAAGCTATGAAGTAAGGCTCAGAGATATTGAAGTAATGCTAGCTTATCGGGGCGGGAGGTGGACTTCCACTATTGGGGCAAGTACGGATACAAGCAAGTACCAATACCTGAATGACAGCAACGGGTATTTGTTTCAAAGCAGGAGACATGGAATAAAACACAGCCTTATAGACTCGAAAGACCAGCTATCAGAATTGGCCTAGTGCCTTTCGTCCTTTAGGTTGGATTCCGACTCCTATGGTCGATTGTTAACATGCCGCTACCACCCTCAAGTAAGTAGCTAAACCGGAGAAGCTTTCCCTTCCAGCCCGACGCTCCTACTGGTAATACTTGCATGCTTTACTGAAACAGTGAGTCTGTACTTACTCGCTGGAATTCTTACTGTTCCTATATTCTAGTAGTGACTTGTTGGTATGACATGAGCTATTTCCCATAAAACAAAGTCCGTTATGTTCTAGTTCATTTATCACAGAGATCTTGATTAGTGTGAAGGAAGAATGGTTTCATAGTGAAACATGGGAGAATCGAACTGGTGCTATTAGAATCAACTACTCACATAGAAAGATAGAAATCCACTACCAATGAGAAGAATCAAACTGAGTAAGTCCTCAACGACTGAACTACTGACCAACGATAGACTTTCTTTTACCGGGAACTTACCCGCTGACATTGGAATCTAACGACGACTATTGGCTTTGACTCCCGCTTCCGTGCCTCTGCTACCTTAGTTTCATCCTGTATCTAGTGATTTGGTTCTTGTACTTGTTCCTTCAAGGCCTATGCTCGAGTTTGTTTGTCTCTCTTTGCGGGGGAACCTTCCTCCTTACTGGAATTCTTGGCTTATTGGTTTAGTCTTCTACTTCCTTGTTGAGTTCTATAACGACTCACCACTGACTGGAATTATGGGATTTATTGGTTTAGTCTTCTACTTCTTTGTTGAGTTCTATAACTAATAAAGGGTGTCTCTCGTTAGGGACCCTAGCTAAGGCAGGACATAATGAAACACTGTGGTCAAAGAAGGGGAACCTAAACGGGCCAGGAGAGGAATTGCACTTACTTGTCATAGAATGAAGGGCGGGGTTCAAAGACATAAAGAAATCCGTTTTCACAGCATCAGAACATTCCCTCTGTGTAGCAGAATTGTACTGAAAAGTGAGGATGCACGCCTGGCATGCTATTAACTGTGTTAGTGTTTTGGGATCTGGATTAGAATAGAACCCGAGCCGAAGAGAATGAACCCCATCAGTATAGGAGTGAAATCGTAACTAACGAATTTCTTGTTTTGGGCGTTTCGGGATGTTACATCGCTTCTTCCACTGCTATGGTTCCTCCCATGCTAAATATGCACTTAGGGAATGGAACTTCAATATAAGTAATTCAACCATCAAGTCAGGATCCGAATCCGTATCTAGGGAATAAAAGCAAGGAGCTGAAAGCCTTCAAGCAAGTAGGTACATACAAATAGGTAGTAGAGCGAGCCTAGGATAAAGCCGAGTGGGACTAGTAGTTGGGAGTAATAGACTTCAAGCAAGCAATGGGGAAGTCAGCGGGTAGTCAAGATTCGATTAAGTAGATGGCGGGCCAGGAAGAATCCCACAAAATGAATAGTATCCCGTATACGGCAAGTCAGACTACAATGCCTTAATGTCAGTTCGAAGCTAAGTAGTAGTAGGGCTTGGAAGCTTCTAAATAAGGCTTTCTATTTTCTGGACACAATAAGGCTTGGACCTGTCTTGGGGTAATTATGCCTGTTATTGCTGGGTTTAGTTATTAGCCCGGAGCAGCGCCCCAAACTAAGAACATATTCTTGATTTCATTAGAACTCCTTGTAGAAGAGTAGTGACTCGTCTCATTCCACCAAGTATGGAAGCAGTGTAAGGCTTTAACAAACAAGCAGGACTTCAAAGGTGTTAACTCCCTACCGCGCAACGAGTTCTCATAGACTACACCCCCACCAATTTATGAATCAGAATGTCTCCTTTATATCGATTACTAAGAATTTGACTCGGAAGGCGGAATCCTACTCAATAGCAACATAGTTCGGGAAGGAGCATCCCAAATAGAATAAGTCATTATGAGATGCTAGCACTGTAAGTCAGACTCCTCGCCCGGGCAGTTAGCTTTAGAGTAAGTAGAAGAAGTTGGGAAGCAAGGTTTGATATCGGCAGTGAAGGCCCCAGTTCTGAGTTAAACTATGAGAAGCGCCGGTGCCACAGCCATGGAAGTAATAGTTTGGTTCAGCAGTGAGAGTGGAAGAGCGAAAGGGGCAATTAGAAGGATCAAAACAGTGCACTAACAAGTAAGCTTCTAGTTGCGTAAAAGAAGCCCGAGTTGTGTGGTTAAGCCCGATTACATTAGTTCGGGCCTTGTTAACTGCAGGATACGCCTGCTATTGCCCACCGGAAGTCAGTTTCATTTAAGAGGGAAAGTGGTACACGCCCCGGAGAAACGCTCTAACCCATGCCTGTGAGTCTGTAGTTCCTGACTGAGGTATCACTTCACTGACTGAAGTAAGTAGCTCACCTATTATTCTTCTACTGAGAGCTTTCCACCCTCTGCTATACTTAATGGAATTCGCGTTTAGGTCTGCTCCCCTGTGTCGGCTAACTCGAATGCCTTTCACCCTAACTGCCCTAGCTATCAAACTGAAATTGGTGACTAGAAGATATGAGAATGGGGACTTACCCTCAAAAAAGAGAATGAGATTTCTAACTATCAGATTCTACTATGATGGATGGCACCGACACCCTCTGATTATGAGTGCCCCAGACTTATAGCTATAGTACCCAACTTTGATTCTGATTCTCTTCAGGGAACGATCTAGTCTCCGGCTTTCACCTGTCATTCGTTGTACGGATATCCTTGCTTGTTTTTATTCTATCTTTTATTACTTAAATACCTTATTTGTTGACTTATATTATGATATTAGTAATGCCCCTTACCAGAAATCCTACTCCATGTACTTGGGTACAACAAGACACAATTTAATAGGTTAGAATTGAGCAAGTAAGGATCGGGCCTAGAAGTATAGTCAATAAGGAATTGTCTTAAGCTTGGAACCCGGGCGACTGTCTTACACCCCATATCTCTTGGGTGGGTCTGCCTCCTTGAACTCCCCTAGAACCTGGCTTCAATGCCTATTAGCCTAGCCCCCCTTTCAAACCTGGCTTCAATGCCTATTAGCCTAGCCTACCTTTCAACCTAGATTTCATCTTTCACTCTTCTTCCCGAACTGAACTATACCTTGTCCTCAATGGTATTGACAAGGCTGCCTCTCCCGCCTGCAATTCCTCTGTCTGTGTTAGTGGTTTAGTGCTTCTACGCTCGCAAGCAAATAAGGATTCTGCAATTGGGTACTTTGATGCGCTAAGTGGTTCTCCGTTCTTTCAGTTCTTGGTGAAGGATTCGAATAAGTACAAAGATCTTAGTAAACTATTATGACTTATCCGGTGGGGTAGTAAACTATTATTAGTTGTATTTAAAGTAAGCCCTTATTTACGACTTTCAAGAGAGGTAGGGACTAAAGAGGTATGTTTTTAAAGCACAGGATCCGGACCGAAAGAGTGTAGCGGCAGGAGTTCTAACCATCACTGCCTTGTTTGCCCAGGAGTTCTAACCATCACTGCCTTGTTTGCCCTGGTTTCGCTAATCAAATAGAAGCAAATACTAATCCATACAGGAATGAAGCGTGGTCCGGTAGAGCAAACACAACCCCTAGGCTTTCCCTCCTACTAATAGGGATGGAACTGTGGACAAACAGACTAAAGCGTAAGTATACAATAAATCAAACAATAAACTGGGAACCTCAAAGACATGAATATCCGTTTGCGAGGCAGGAAAGCAAGGCTAGAAGACGGGAGTTGTCCCGGGCATTACCTCTATTTGAGATCTGCACTAGTCAGAATGGGATCAGTAGCCAGATTCCTGTTATTGAAACTCCATTCCTGCCCCCGGGGGCTGTTTCTATCGATAGTCTTGTTGGCATTGGTTCGATTCTCTCTTTTGAGTTAGAGCCCTGTTAGTGGTAGTGGTGGTGAACTTCCTTATTGCTTGGCTAACTATGAGAAGTACTCGTTTAGGTTTAAGGAAAAGAGAGGTGGGTTGAGAAGAAAGAGAGATAGTTTGGTTCGTTCGGGTTTACCTAGCTCAATTCGATATTCGTTTATATTTACTTTTACCAAGCAACGACGTAAGGCATGGGTCTTTTACACTTCTTCCTTGAAGCCTACTATACAACTGCTTGCTTTCAGTCTACCTTGTCTTACGAGGCTCTTTCACTAATGCTTTTCAGACTTATGCTGCTGATCCCAATTCTCTAGATGTGTTGAATGAAAGCCGATGATCCAGCTTCAACATAGGATGAAACGGAAACTTACCTTGTTGAACCGTTTGCTGGTTCCGTTGCGGACTTAGCGCTAACTGCGGACTTTCTCACTCAATACTCCCTAGATTTTTGAAGAATGGAATTCCATCTTTTTAGCACGGGCTGGCTGTCAACCCTTCTTTCAAGTCGCTAAACTATATGACACCACGCCTATTAAGTAGCAGAAACCCTTATTCTGAGTTGAAGGCTTTAACTTCATCTTGAGAGCACAGGAGCTCCCGAAACCACAGGACTAGTTGCTAAGAGGACCGAGTCAAACAAAGAAAAAGAATGAATTGGAAACTTGCCAGCTCCTTCTCTTTCCACTAATTCTTCACTAGCTTATCCTCTAGTTGACTTCACTCTAACTGCGGATTCGATTGATTCCGCTGACCTTTTGAACGGATTATGATCTCGAGTCTGATCCTTCTTCTCTATATCCAGCTCTAGATCCGGATCCTGTTACTTGAAGCGGGAAGGAAATTCCATTAAGTGAAAAAGAGCACTTTTGAATCGTATAGAAGCTGCTGGGTCATATTAAGGACTTAGATACTCTGCGCAAGAAGCAAGTTAGAGGTAAGCATCAAGATATGTGGAAGTAGTGTTCTGGGAAAAGGAAAGGTGAAGACTCACTGTAAGGATAGCAAAAAGAAGCAGTGCCTGTTTCAAGTCTAGTAAATGTACTATCGATATACTTTCTTCAAATTGAAACTCTGCAAGATCCCAATTTGGTTACTATCGATCTTCCGGAGGACAATTGCTATACCATCCAAAATTAGGGAATTTGATCGATCTTTCGTAGTGTTTGGTTTTCGCTGTTTCCTTGTCTCTTTTCCGCCGTTATTACTTATTCTCTCTCTACTGTATGACCCCCTCTTGACCACTTCTGGGAGATGGTTTCCCACCTAAAGTAACTACACAACTCGATACCAGAAAAGCTGGACTGCTGTATTGTTATTTCGTTCCGTCAAACTCTAAAAAATGGGTATCTGCCTTCCACCTCAATCACAACTACGGAATCCTTATTTGGTGTTCTCATCATTCAAGGAGTCGATAGCTTTGTGTGAAGATGGCTGTTGCTCTGCTAGTTCCATTGTTGCCTTCTTCCTGCTTCTCGTCCTGCTCATCTATAGTCCATCTTTCTTTTCCTGGCCCTTTGTCCCAGGCCGGGATGAATCCCCCCGCCAGCTTCAAGGTTATTTCCCTTGACTCAAAGAGTTCTTTGTGTGTTTGTAGCTTCCCTTGGTGTGTGGGGCTCTGGATTTTATTGAAGGCTGTCTTGTTTCCCCTCCTTTTGTGCTTTTTTATTCGTTTTGTAACACCCATTCATAAGGCTCCTATTCATACGCACTTCTACTATCACAGGTAAATGGAATTCCACTTGACAAAGAAAACCCACTAATGATTGCGAGGCCAAGCTGCATCAAGTTGGACCTGCTCCTCTTTTGCTTTATCAAAGTGCTCTAGCTGTGTTTTGAGGTTTTCCCACATATCATTTGTTTTAGATGGGGATCGCTGTAGAGTCCAAAAGCAAAAGGGCCTCCACTCCTTTTTGTAGAAATCAAAATATGTTTCCACTGAATGTCCTTATTGTCTAAAAAGTGGGAGCCTGCTTTTTGCTCTTCTAGGGGTATTATAAAAGCTAACTATATCAAGGTTAGCGCTTTTCCCTTTCGCTCCTCTTGTCATTTCTGTCCATTACTTATTTGCTCTAGATTTGCTTGTGCAACAAAGTAGATATTCTCTAGGTTTATGAGAGCTTTTTGTTCTTCCTCTTTTTGTGCAACAACAATCTTATGCTTACTTCCTTATTCCGTGGTTGGGGGTCATGCTTTCCAGAATTGTATGGCTCCTTGTCCTCTTTGAGCACATACTTACATGCTGTGACCCATGCCTTATGAAAGGTTATACTCATTTGAGCCCCATCGAACTCAGGGAAAGGAAAGCATTTCTTATAAACCTTATAGCATAAGCTGTAGTAATCCCTTCCGGATTCAAAACAGCACAATGAAAATGATGTCCCCCTCCAACCTATTATTCTCTTTGGCCACAATAATGGACTGGCAAACAATAGCTTGACTAAACCTTGCCGCGAATTCTTCTATGTCCAAGGCGGCTCTCTATGGAGTAGAATCCGCTCTACCGAGAGTCACCAAGATGTACCTTCTTTTGGATCCCTAGTTAAGAAGGTGTATCAAGAGTCTACGTTGGTCATGGTACTTATGATGTAAAACTGCTCTAGGCTGGTAAACTACATATTCGAAAAGCGAGTCGCATTTTTGAGTGCTTTTTTTCTTTGTTTTGCTTCTTGTATATTAGAGAAGATTCCATTTAGCCTTCTTTTTCTTGTCGTGGAGAATGACCAGTTTCCGTTTTCTCCCTTGTTCCTGGCGTTCAAGAAGTCGCTGGATCTGAAGCGGAAGATGAAGATGGAAAGTATACATCGACAAGAGAATCAGTAGTTTATCAAAAGAAAGACAAAAACGAACTTGCAGCTCCCGTTAGCGCCTCAAAGGCGGATCTTGATTCTTTTCTTTTTCCGACAAGAACTGGAATTGCAGCTTACTTTAGTGGTTCTGCTGGAATTGATTCTTCCGCAACACCGGAACTTGAGAACGGAACAAGTGCTTTCTTCGTAGTCGTCGGGAGCTACACCTATATGCTATCAAACTGTTTCCAGCTATTCTTATTTCGCTTGTCGATTTGTCCACACTGCATTAAGATAAGATGGGAATTGAGTCACCCAAGGGCCCTTACTCGAAAGAAGTCATTGAATCTAGCGTTCCACTCATATAGATTTTGTAACTCAACAGCTTAAGCTTACTAAAAGATGTTGGCCAAGGACAGCGTACGAACGGGAGCTCACACTTCTGATCCAACTCCGTATTTGATCTCACTTTATATAGGATTACATTTAGGATTCAACAAGGGATATTCCACTGGGGATTCAACAAAAACTCTCACAGGACCTCCATCCTCTCTACTGAGTCGAGACAAGCAAGGGAACAAGCACTAGTAATAAGGGCGAGGGAACAAGTCCCAAGTTCTGCTTTCTCCTAAGGCTAAAGTAAAAGAACTCCCCGCTGCACTCACATGGACATTTATTATTTCATTTATTAAGACGACCCCATGGATTGATTGATACGGAACCTCCCAGACCCTGTTGTCGATAGTAAAAGGGCATATTGGATTTGGAAAAAGCCCTAGGCAAGGCTAGGCTGGGCGTGGTAAAGGATCTATAAACAAATGGAATGGGTGTAAAGTGAAGCGCATATAGCTCCTTATTAGAAGACGGGACATTAGCCTTGAAGAAGTGCCGACCCGCGCCGTTCTTTTTTGAATAGAGTGGAAAGGGCTCCTGGTGTAAGAAGAATACCAATGAAATGGGGTGCCACTACTTATTCGAATTTCGAGAAACCCAAATGGAAAGACTTATGAAGGAATAAGCAATCAAGCTTATCAACGCTAGAAAGAGATATTGGCTTATGAAGGAAGCTAGAAAGAGATATTGGCTTATGAACGCTAGAACGAGATATTGGTTTATGAACGCTCACCTGACACCGAAACCCATCTTGAGGAGCATGCCCGGGGAACAGAGCAAAAAGGAAGGTAACTACACTCAACTACGGAATCCTTTCTTCTGCTGGTCTTTCAATCGCTTCAAAGCAGGGAATGAAGGTGTGTAAGCACTCCGGGGGTTCTTGCTCACTTTCCAAGCAGATGTGTAAGCACTCCGGGTTCTTGCTCACTTTCCTCTTTTATAGTCTTACTCTGTCCTAGACACTTTCCTCTTTTATAGTCTTACTCTGTCCTATACTTTCTGTCCTATTTCATTAATTTAGTCTAGTCAGTTCCTTTTATATGCTTCAATTATCTGAAGTGAAGTCCGCATTTACTTCTTTACTGGAGGAGAATCGAGGAAAAAAAGAAAGCTGACTGAGCCTAGTCTTTGATTCCTTCCTCTCTTTTGAGTGTGATAAGTGGAAGATTCCTTAAACATTCCAAGCTACCTTGTATATGACATCTGTCGGAGAAGGGGCCAGTGCCTTGATGAACATATCCATTAACGCCTACTCGAGAATTGTATTCTTTCCTGCCATTCCCTAACCATAAGGTATCCATCTTTGTCTCATGCATGAGTAGTTGCTATCGAATGTCAGTATGAGTTTTTTTCCTATCATCTTCTTTTTGGATTCAAAGTCGGCTATTCGATGTAGCTAATGTAAAGAAAAAGAAAACTCCCTGCCTGTCTTTTAGAGCCTTCTCCCTGGCTTTCCACTATATGCCTTACCATTTCTCTATATGAGGGCATCAGTGCGCCTCTCTCTCTTTCTTTCGAAGTCCGGCACACATGTTTTGGTCTTGCTTGCTGCTTTTTAAGACCCCCTTCCGTCTCCTGTATTTAGGTTTCCGCGCGGAACTGGTGTTTCAATCATCTTCTTATCCCGTATCTTTCTCTGTAATAAAGCATTCCCTACTATGACAATGATTTAGCGGTTCCATGCTCCTTTTTACTGCTTTCCTGAAGCAAGCAATTGCATTTCTTTTTGATTGGCACAGCGAGAGGGATTTGAGTTTGATCAGTCTATTCCTAATCGGTATGTCAGCATTCAAAGCCGCATAGTCCTGACGCTCTGTGCATTTGCTTAGTCTCTGGGAAAGCCCTTCTATTCTCTTGTAGTCTCAGGGAAAGCCTTCGATTCTCTTGTAGTGTGTTAGCGGGTCTTCCCTCTTTCGTATCAGGGACAATCTCCCTTTTGCTTTAGGTATAGGAGATAAAGCCGGTTAATAGCACAAGTGGAAATGATTCTAAAACCTCCTCCTCACGCCGCAAGTTCTGATTTGACTTAGTTGACAATTGGGGATTCCGCTTTATGACCATTGTGGTCTTCGGGGCTTAGACTCAGTGCTCGAGTGGGCCTTCAGGAAACAATCATATTCGCGGGCGAGAGACAGTGTATGCAGTTGTAGCACCAGTGGCCTTGTCCTCCTCTGGGCATTAGGAATATAAGTGCCTTCCTTTTTCCTTTATCTTGGATACCGGCTTATCCGAATAAATGACTTATTTTGCTTTTTTGGTTGACTTGTCTTGTTTCTCTCCTAGTCCTACCAATCGGTGGTACATCCATTTCGCCTTTGAGACTGAGAGTGGGAGCTGGGTTATGGGCTGGTGAGGTCCATCCCCATTCCCGTGGTGCTTATTATTGTTTTAGTAGGAGAGTAAGTTGTGAACACGGGCTTTTCCTTTAGTTAGTATAACTGCCTTCCTTACAGCAGAGTGGTCAATAGGGACCAACGTATACTCTCGGATTTACACCCCTTTCCCGCAAGTCTTATCGGTTCGGTTATGAGTTTCAAAGCTTTGTTTTGAGCCTCCACAATAAGAAGGAATAAGGTAAGCGTGTCCTGTATCGACAATGGAGTCTACAGAAGCTGCGGGCACAGAGTCTAAGTAGTAAGAGATTATTTCAAAGAGATCGACAATGGAGTCTACAGATGCGGGCACAGAGTCTAAGTAGTAAGAGATTATTTCAAAGAGGTGAGTTAGCCGTCTTCGATTTACAGATTCGCTTTAGTGATAACCATCTAGTCTGAGAGCTTCTATTAGTTTGAAAGTCAAGTATGGGCCCTCATTTATTCATTCCACTCATAAACCATATATCCCCAAGTCACTATCATTAGAAGGAGGAGCATCATATCCGAGGTCCATAACTACTTACGTAAGAGCGAGCTTAGCATCCTTCGCAGCTGCCTCATTTGCAGCAAGCTTTGGCAGCATCCTTTCTTTCCACGTGAGAGATGCAAGCAATACTCTAATGGAGTTCCCTATCCTTCTTTGGAAGACACAAAAGCCCATGATTAAGATGCTTTCATTGCACCCCATATTCCAATCCTCCACCCACACACGCAGGACGTCCTTATCCTTTCTTTTAACAAGTCTTCCTACTAGAGCTTCCTACTATTGATGAGATTCCAAATCCGGGGGGAATCAATGAACTATGAATTTGACTAGAGCTTCTGACTAAAGAAGGAGATACGTAGGTCAATGAACTATGAATTGGAAAGCGGAATCCGGCCTCAAAGCGATCCTAGGGTTATTGAGAATTGTAAAAAGATAGCCACTTTCCCTCTTATGCCTTCTGTCTCCTTCCCTTAATTAAGTCACTGTCTCTTTCCCTTAATTAAGTAAGTAAAGTAGTCCTCTCTAACAAACAGTAAGTCAAGTAGTCCTCTCTAACTAAGTCTGTTGTCCAGAGGCTTGAGTTAGCCAGTTTCATTGAAAAGGGGTCTTATCTTTCTTTGTCAGGAGATGGGAAGGTAGCATGGCTATAGCATGGGATGGGAAGGCAATCGACTCGACGCTCATATCCAGCAGTAGGACTAGGAGCATTAGGCTACCATCTCTCGTAGTAAAAGCTCTCTGTATCACTCTTTCTCAACAACGTCGACCCTTGGAATAAGTAGTCAAATCCAGGGCTCCTGCCGCCGACGAAAGCATCAATTTCGGATGAAGGACGTCGATGTAGACTTTTCTCGCACTGCTGATTCTTCACCAACAACACTCGAACCTGATACTGAAGCTAAAGAAGGCAAGAATTCAGGTTTATGGTGTTGGGCAATAATGTACGTAGTTAGTGATAGCCATGAGCAAGTGTTTGAGGGGAGTAAAGTAAGTAGTCAAGTGTTTGAGGTAACGGCGTTCAAGCCCTATTTCTTGTCGTTTAAGTCACACCGCAGTTCAAGCGGTTTACTCCATTCTCCTCGGTCGGGGGAATATTACCCTTTTGATACTCTACTTGAACCACTTTGGATACTAATACTTTAACGATTGGGACTGTGTCAAGGAAAACAGTGAATTGAGAACAGCCGAGTGAAACATGCATTTCCATTGACCTAGAAACACCATAAGTGCTTTAGTAATTCACTGACGCCCCAGAGTCTTGCTGGGCCGAGTCAACTATCGTTTTAGGGGCTCTACAAAAGGAGGGCCGAGTCTTTCATTGGGCTCTTTACTTTTACTCTTCCCAACATTCCAACTTTCCGGGATACTAATTCCTTAGTTTGGAGAATCAGGAAAGACTTCCTCCTGCAATCAATCTGAAACCTAATCCATTTTGTGATGATGTGTTTTTGTTGAGAGGTCTGTTCAGAGCTTGAATCAGTGTTCTCATTCTGCTGTAACCACTTACTGGGTTCCCAAATTCTTAGCAATAGAGTAAGTGATCATCATTCCGATGGTGTTTTCAAAGCCCTCAATAGATGTTAGTATGGGCCAAGCTGCAAACAAGGTGTTTTTCTTTTGGTCACTCCCTTTTTCTTGAGTGCTCTGACAGAGATTCCACCACTCATCATTCCGCGTAGATTGGGTGATCATCAATAATCCCTAAGGAAAACCGGTCTCCAAGCTGGATATGATATCTGTGCATATTCCTCATTATACATGATTTGGATGTTCTTTGCCCTTTGCCAGTAGATCTTTTTCTTCTGTAGCCTTCTGAGAATGCATCCGTATAAGGTAGCTACCACCCTTTCCTCAACAAAGTTCTTGATGGAGCTGACAAACGGAAATCAGAGAAACCTTTCTTTCGTAGAAGTTGAAGAAATGCCTAATACTAGAAGGAAGGGGGCATATTGGTGATGGCTATAATGGCAACATTCCTATTTTTGAAGTTGGAAGTACTCCTTTCATCTTTTTTGCAAGTTCTCTTCCCTCATGTTGATGCTCCTTGTCTCTTTTAAGATGGCTTTAAGAGCGTTAAAGTTCCTAACGAGAGTTTCCTCCAATTCCTGATCTTCGTATACTTGCTCCCACTCATTTAGGTTCTGAATTTAGTAAGAACATCAATTCTCCGGCTCGGCTCCTCTTATGTTGTTTCTGAGCTTTCATGGTTTCCTTAACATGTCGAACTGAGTGCTTCCCCCTAATTACGGGATTAGTATATTCTTTGAGTGCTTACTTGCACACGGAAGCCCAAGCTCTGTGAAAGGAAAGGCCAAATGGAATTGTGCTCAAAAATGATGAAGTCTCAGGGGAAAGCCTTTCTTAGAATAGGAGGGTTAGCTTCTTCTTTGCGCTCCCTCTTCAACGAGGATTCCAACATAGAAATGATGCCCTTGATCTCCTCCATGTTTTTCTCTTGCTACAATGATGGTAGTAAACGTCATAACCTTTCGAATCCTCTCCAAGATCTCATTCTTATCTATGCTATTTATTTCGGGAGTTGAGAGTTGACCAATCGTGAAAGTGGAGTATCCGAATTGTAACATTCCTACCTAGGCTTATATGCGATGTACTACTAATTCCGTATTTGAGTTGAAGAAGCATCAGAATTCAAATGTCCAGGCGTATACGAGTGCTGTTGTTGGCTCTAAGTCGACATCAACGAGGCTAAGTCATCAATCTCCGTTCTGGTTTTGTCAACGAGAGAGAAAGCTGGATCTAATGCTGGATAAAGATCATCAACAGGAGCAGGTTAGAAAGCAGTTTCAAGAGAGTTGACAGTGACTGGTTGCAAGATCTCAATTCCTATCTGATATGCGCATAGGCTGGATCTTATTTAGTTTGACTTGAAGTTACTAGCCACTATAATAGGAGCTGAACAGAGGGTTGTAGACGAGAAAGATTCCGTTCAAGCCTGACCGCCGCCTTCTGAAGCCAACACCGATAAGTACTCTCAAGATGTTCTTCAAGCAGAAGGAAAGGAAGCTGCCCGCGGTAAAGATAGAGTTGATTTTTTTGCTTGTTCTGCGGACTCCTACAAAGAAGGCTCACGCCCGAACTCAAACTAAATAACCTCACTACACTAGGGCTCCGAAACCAGAATAATGATGAAGTTTATGACGTTGCTTGTTCCATTGCGTCTTGTTCTTTCAACGTTAAACTATCAACTTTACCTACTTGACTTTACCTACTCCACTTTCTATCCTAGCCTTTAATGGCGTTTATTCCCTTGCTTGTTTGAAATGAACGACAACTACTTGCTCCACCGGACAACTCACACACTTAGACCATCTTGCGCCCTATCTGATTATTCTGATACTTATATGGAATTTCCAATCAAACTTTATATAAGTAAGTAATAGATTCTGCTACTCTTTTTTCTTCTCGAGTCTATTTTATTGTTCCCGCTGATTCTCTTACTTCTTATTATGTACCTGATCCCTATTCTTATATAGTTCCACCTATTCTTATCGAGTTACCGCTGATGATCTTGTTCAAGCTTCCGATCAGTATTCCTCACCTTAACCTTATCCCTATTCTTCTTTCTTCACTACGACTCTAGATTATATACTTGAGCTACCCCTTACCAATACCAATACCCAGCTTCGTATTCTTTACCCGAAAACGGGAATGGAATCCATCACTTGCGCCTGCATCCTAACCACGACCCTGAACTTCACATAAAGCCTTTCACTCCTCGTATCACAAGGCAGGTAATCCCGCCAAGCGTATACAGCTTCTCAGAACTTCACTAGTACTTCTCAGACTTTTGACTACAAATATATAAGAATCCGACTACAGGCAAACCGGCTTACGAGCCCGTCTCTTATTCTCTATCCACTAACTCTCGAACTGGCACTTCCTATTCTCATTGTGTGGTGGGCGCCATTGGAGATTGAAACACTACCTTATCCGAATTGAGACTCTACAGTAGGAAATGTAACTCTACCACCCGGATCATCCTATGTCCCAGTGCTAGCCGCCAGGCGACTCAGAAAACGATGGAGCTCCCTTCCCTTGCTGTAACTCTTCCACTATTGACCTAAAGTCTTGCTTCCTTTGTAACACTATGAGCCATCAAGCAACTATACGACTCTACCGCTACTTACTTTCAAACTGCTGCTACTAACTGCAATACTTTCTCTTAGAATCATTAATGCCGCACTCCGGGAAGACTGACCCTACTCACGGGGAATCCAACTAGTAAGTCAGGGAATCAAACGAGCCACTGCGAATCCAAACACGGATAACGAGTCTTATATCGCTACTAACAAGGCAGCCCTTGCGGACTTTGAGCCTACATTGCCATACTTTTCAGACCTTTGCTACTGACTTCAAAGCTGTCCTTCCTCGCTTTTAGGCTTAAGCTCTTTTTTTTCTCTGTGTGGTTGTTAGCCCTATGAGAGTTGAGTTGATAGGAGCAAGGATCAAACCAATGCCAACTGGGCTTGAACTCATAACCAGCAATTCCACTAGCACCGGCAAGAATTTGGCTACTCCTTATAATATTGATACTAGAAACAAGGGATCAAAAGCTCCCTAACGACTGACTCCAAGAAAGAGAAAGAGGCACTTCCATTACTGACATCGAAGCTGCCTGCCCATAACCTTAGCCTCGAACTAGTGCTTCCAAGCTTTCCCTTGCTCGCTTACTACCCGAGGTTGAAAACTACCTCTCTTTGTTTTCGTTCTACCTGCCCATGCTTGAATTCTCTCTTTGATTTATGAAATGCCTTATGAAGTTTTCCTATAGAAGATGAAAATGGTATTTGCTTAGCCCTGATAGAGTCCAACTCATTACTATAGCACCTGCGGTCACCTGATCATTCTTATGCTTTTGTTTTTGTATGCCTTTCCTGTCTCTGAGCCCGACACCCCTTGTTTGTTAGCCCACCACTACGGAACTCAATGCCTATGTTCTAGCTTCCAACTTATACTCCGACTAACCAGAATAGGAATTGCCTAGTGCCTGAGAAGACCTTATCTCACAACTAGGACTGCTGCGACTCACTTAAAAGCAACCCTTTTCTGCTTTATCTACTTACATTGTATCTTGCTTTACTTGCTTTAAACCCAGCACTACTTCCTCTATTGGCCTTACAAGACTTTCGTGTGCCCCCAGAAAGCCAGCTTTTCTGAATTCACCGACGAAATAGGAGAATGGAAGTGGACAGCCCAAGCCTCACTTGCTCCCTACGCCCATAACACCTTAACTACATCCTGAAATCCTTTTCCATTAGTCTGAAAACAAACTTCTGGCCTTAAGTCTGACTGTAAAACCTACCACTCTTTGATCTTATTACTACTGTCCTTGCTTGGAGCTCGAGTATTTTACTTGTTCCCTCGCATATTGCACCATAAGGTTAGGCTCCCTTTCCTGTCTTTAAGGCTAAGCTGACGTTTATTCTTCTTTGACTACTACCGGAGAGGCGGACTTTCTCTTTGCTTTCAACCTATAGCTGATTTAGCATTCCTTGATTTATATGATGACATTCGAACCCTGACCTGAGCTAAGTAATAGCAGATAGTGCTTTCTGCGCCTATGGAAAGAATAGATAGAGTGCACCACTGCTTTCAAAGTAAACAGAGCAAGCAAGCAGCTTAGGAATGAACACGCTAAAAAGAAAGGAAGCAATAACTATGTTTAGTGTTGTATATATAATATATTATCCGAAAGTAAGTGAGATTGTCTTCTTTGATTACAGGCCAGTATCGTCCCTACTGTTGAGCGGCGCATATAGCTCTCAAGTGCATTCGGCTAACGGAACTTGTTGCAGTAGATTCCAAGTCCGGGGAAAGTCCGAAGTTATAGCAGATCCAACAGTCATAGATAGAGATAGAGCAGCATAGTTAGCATCAAGTGGCAGTATTGTTCCGGGACATAAGAAAGTATTGGTCATTATGTCGGTGTTGTAGCTCCAGGTCGGCCAGTTCCAGTTGACAGAAACAGTCAATGCCTATGTCTAGCTTCCAACTTATACTCCGACTAACCAGAATAGAACCACAGCTAGTAAGAATGGAATGAGAACACGGGAATGACAATGCGAACTAGCAACTACAAAGGGAATTGAGCTACTCCTAACAAAAAGTAATAATACAGAAGAAAAGAATAAGGAATTGAGCGAGTGTTGGCAAGAATAGAACCACTACTAACTGGACAGCTGCTCTTAAGTAAGAACTAGATCCTGCTGTAAAAGCCTTATTACCTATGTAAAAAGACCATCCTTATTGCCGATGATCTTTGTATGTCCCCCTGCCTCTCGTTCTCTAACTACTGAACCTAAACCGGACTTTATGTTAGCCTACCCTCTCCTGCTCGCATATTCTGTATTGAACCTTTGATGCTTCTACGGCAAACTACCAAACTCACACTACTTACTTCAATGCCCAACTACACAAATACCACCTCTAGGGCTCGGACTACTGATAACCGGAATTGCCTAGTGCCTGAGAAGACCTTATCTCACAACTAGGACTGCTGCGACTCACTTAAAAGCAACCCTTTTCTGCTTTATCTACTTACATTGTATCTTGCTTTACTTGCTTTAAACCCAGCACTACTTCCTCTATTGGCCTTACAAGACTTTCGTGTGCCCCCAGAAAGCCAGCTTTTCTGAATTCACCGACGAAATAGGAGAATGGAAGTGGACAGCCCAAGCCTCACTTGCTCCCTACGCCCATAACACCTTAACTACATCCTGAAATCCTTTTCCATTAGTCTGAAAACAAACTTCTGGCCTTAAGTCTGACTGTAAAACCTACCACTCTTTGATCTTATTACTACTGTCCTTGCTTGGAGCTCGAGTATTTTACTTGTTCCCTCGCATATTGCACCATAAGGTTAGGCTCCCTTTCCTGTCTTTAAGGCTAAGCTGACGTTTATTCTTCTTTGACTACTACCGGAGAGGCGGACTTTCTCTTTGCTTTCAACCTATAGCTGATTTAGCATTCCTTGATTTATATGATGACATTCGAACCCTGACCTGAGCTAAGTAATAGCAGATAGTGCTTTCTGCGCCTATGGAAAAGAATAGAATAGAGTGCACCACTGCTTTCAAAGTAAACAGAGCAAGCAAGCAGCTTAGGAATGAACACGCTAAAAAGAAAGGAAGCAATAACTATGTTTAGTGTTGTATATATAATATATTATCCGAAAGTAAGTGAGATTGTCTTCTTTGATTACAGGCCAGTATCGTCCCTACTGTTGAGCGGCGCATATAGCTCTCAAGTGCATTCGGCTAACGGAACTTGTTGCAGTAGATTCCAAGTCCGGGGAAAGTCCGAAGTTATAGCAGATCCAACAGTCATAGATAGAGATAGAGCAGCATAGTTAGCATCAAGTGGCAAGTATTGTTCCGGGACATAAGAAAGTATTGGTCATTATGTCGGTGTTGTAGCTCCAAGGTCGGCCAGTTCCAGTTGACAGAAACAGGACTTGCGGACTTAGAGCTAGCCACCTTTCTTCCTATAGCCACTGAGTCCTGGGCCTAATCCTGCTTTCCTATAGCCCCTGAGTCAACAAAACACTGCCGCGTAACAAGTAACTTGGCGGGTGATACTAATACTAGTGGGCTTCTGAAGCACGTAGAGGGATTGTGTCGGAGTTCAAAGTGGACAGTTCCAGTTCTTGTTTCACAAAAGAAGTAGGTGACTCGAGAATTGGAGGTAGCTGCACCTACAACGGAACCAAACCCTTTTTGACACCCGAACAAGAATATCAGCATCGCATAGGAACCAACATATACCTTTTGTGGGGCACTAGATACATCAATCCAAAAGAAAGTAGAATCACACATATCAATATAGAAGTAGTAAATACATTAAGTACCGCTATCGCTTTGTTGCTCCGCTCGTTCTCTTCAACGGACTTAATTCCTTGCACACGCCCTATTGTTCGGATGCTGGGTATTGGTACCAAATAGCATATGATCCACACATCGAATATCTGAATTGAGGTACATTGATAGTCAGTATTTTCTAGGGCTCCCGCTTTGACTCTCGCTTCTCTCCTGCCGGCTTTCTTTAGCGTGCTTTGGAGAGTGGAAATAGTAGCAAAGGCGTCGTCGGGTTCAGGTCCATAATCCAGTCTCGGGTCAATAAGCTCGTCTCGGGGAAGGAAGCTCCCATATGTTGGGTGCCTACAGTAGTTTCGCCCATATCTCTTATATGATTTGCTACCTATATGATTTGATCAACCGGGAAGGCGTCGCGAAGTCCATCTGTGAGTAGATTGGGATCACGGTGCCTGAGGGTAGCAATGGAGCTAGTGCTCCCGGTGTCGTCGGGTAACAGAGTCTTTCCTTCCATTTTGTATAGGTACCTATTGCTAAGTCAATCATTTCTTATCTAAGAAGACATGAATCCACCCTTTCATGAAGTAAGAATAGATAAGACCAATTGTAGGTAGGATTGACTGCCCGGAACCCAGTACGGGACAAAAACGGACGAATCTCATTTAGAGGCCCCAATTGTAGGATTGACTGCCCGGAACCGCCTATTCGTAGGACTGCGAGCGCCTATTACACTTATCCAGGACCGAGTTTCCCTGAAAGCTGTGTTGGAAGTAAATAATCTCAACCGATAGAATGACTATGATAACTGTCTTATGCTTTTGTGATATCAAAGGAGTCAGTAGTCCTTTTCTTTTGTGATGTCAAAAGAGTCAGTCCTTTTCATTTAGGGGAGCAGCATACTTTTCTAATTGAGACTCCTGCCCTCTTACTTAGAGTTGGAATCCCATTCGATACTGCACAAATGGGGAACGAAAGAGGATTCCTTGAATCGGGGCCTCATAGGAAATAGAAACATTTGGCAAAGCGCAGTGCACTATTAACCGTAACCACGTCACACTCCTCACTCTTTACTCTCAAATGCTTTACTTATTTCTCGTAGATAGAAGCTCTTTTCTCATGCTGAGGTTTTCAGGCGCAAGGAAGCAAAAGCAATGCATGCTGTTAGGTTACCATCTCTATACCAAGTGCTCGAAAGTGATAATGGAGTTGTTCCGTTGCGCGTTAGGAGTGACTCAAACTGTTAACTAGAATTCCAATATAAGAAGTGTTACCTGATTCTAGAATTTCCATTTTGTCAGAAAACTCTTCTCCTTATTAGATCGAAGAAATAAGCGCTTTCTTCCCTTGAACTATTAAGGGGAAACCATAAAGGCGATGAAGCTATTGCTGCCTTTGCCTTAATGATAAGAGAGGACCGACTCAAGGGGCAAGAGGAAAGGGGGACGAAAGGGAGACATTGAATCTCTTCGCAAATAAGCACACTCACTACTCCAACAACTTCTCTTTCTATCAATAATTCTTTCTCGATAAGGAAATAAATAGGATCTATGCCTTCTCGTCTTCTCCCGGGGCTTGAGATGACGGATTTTCTTGTAAGAGCAGGTTACAGTGTCTTGCCTTATCTTCTTTGCCTGCTTTGCCTTTGCTTTACTATTAGGACATTGGTTTCCGTCCTAGCCCAGCTTCAACTTTTCTCTGTTATTTGATTCGAGGCTATATTCTTTGCGCGCAAAAGTGGAGCACAGCTATACACGGTTAATGATTCAAAGGAGTACCATTTCTTCAAATGCGGTTCGAGGAACTCTACAATATTAATAGCGCAATTCGGCATAAAAGCCTTTCGAACGAATAGGAGATCTAAGGAAGTACCTAGTGGCCCCACTTATAAGGTCAAAAGCGGGCTAATGTCCTTTTTCAGCAAGTAGGCGCCGGCATTTCTCGTATTCACAGACCTGATCAAACAGGAAGGGCTGCCTTTACTTCTTTTCGCTTCTAGGGTTAGAATAGGATTCCCAATGACTCTTATCTGCCAAGCTTCTAAAAAGATCTGAAAGAATGATTATTAACTGGATACGAGTAAGAGGCTTTGAAAGAGGTTCATTACGGCTATTAGCATTACCAAACCCTAAATTGGCACATTAACACTTGAAAACAAACGTCTCCCCCACTCTTGTCTCGAAACCTTAGACGAGCGGACCATGCTTATAAGTGGATGCTGCTTCCCATGGGTTGATTTCCACTGCTCTTTTTGGGGGAAGACAAGTAGTTTGACTTTTCTCACTTTATTTGAGACTGAATTTGAGAATTGGCAGTAGTAGGCCCAGGTCCATCATTGGCTGGTAGTCTTAACCCTATAGAAGGAAGGTCTGGTATGTATTTGAAATCATAACCACAAGAGGCAGGACCAGTAGAAGAATCACTTCCTATCAACAAAAGTCAGAGTTTAACAGAAGAACAACTTCCTATCAAAAGCACGAGTGGAACAGCTTACTAAAGAAAGTAGCGGCGAGCAGAACTAAGGGAACGTCCACCAGATACCTAAAGAAAAAGGGGCATCTGACTCCTACTAGCACGAAAGCCTTGTTCGATTGGAAAGTTCCGCAAACAAACCTTGAATTCCGCTATCTCCCCCGGCCGGAAAGATTAAGATGAAGTAGGGTGGGTCGGTCAGCAGAAGAAGATAAAGCTGTATTGTTGTTACTGACTTATAAAGAAAAAGTAACTCAAATGAAAAACAAACGTCTCCCCCACTCTTGTCTCGAAACCTTAGACGAGCGGACCATGCTTATAAGTGGATGCTGCTTCCCATGGGTTGATTTCCACTGCTCTTTTTGGGGGAAGACAAGTAGTTTGACTTTTCTCACTTTATTTGAGACTGAATTTGAGAATTGGCAGTAGTAGGCCCAGGTCCATCATTGGCTGGTAGTCTTAACCCTATAGAAGGAAGGTCTGGTATGTATTTGAAATCATAACCACAAGAGGCAGGACCAGTAGAAGAATCACTTCCTATCAACAAAAGTCAGAGTTTAACAGAAGAACAACTTCCTATCAAAAGCACGAGTGGAACAGCTTTACTAAAGAAAGTAGCGGCGAGCAGAACTAAGGGAACGTCCACCAGATACCTAAAGAAAAAGGGGCATCTGACTCCTACTAGCACGAAAGCCTTGTTCGATTGGAAAGTTCCGCAAACAAACCTTGAATTCCGCTATCTCCCCCGGCCGGAAAGATTAAGATGAAGTAGGGTGGGTCGGTCAGGCAGAAGAAGATAAAGCTGTATTGTTTGTTACTGACTTATAAAGAAAAAGTAACTCAAATGAAACAAGCAGAAGTATCAGAAACCAGAAACCTTGCTTGTTTGTTACGCTGTAGTGAATTGTCTGAGTTGCACGTTAGCAAGCATTAGTATGAGTTTTTTGCTTGTTTGTGCTAACGTCCGTTTTTTCGTTATAAGGTTGTTACCACCCAATTGGATTATAGAATTTCGATAATGTGAGCACTTCTCTTTCAATGAGAGTTTAGAGTGAATGAATTGACTTTATTATGGAATAAGTGTGACTTATTAATATTTCAAAAGAGATGGAACTCTGGCTTGGCTTGGAAAAGAATCATAGATGAGTGTGCCCTGGCTTTTGTTAAGGGTGAAGTGAATCCATCGTATTGTATACTTATAGTGCTTGCTTCTCTTTCACTGTATCTGTATCTGAAACTGTATCTTTGTTAATAAGTGCTCATCTTGAACAGTATATTGGGCTGCCTTTACTTCTTTTCGCTTCTAGGGTTAGAATAGGATTCCCAATGACTCTTATCTGCCAAGCTTCTAAAAAGATCTGAAAGAATGATTATTAACTGGATACGAGTAAGAGGCTTTGAAAGAGGTTCATTACGGCTATTAGCATTACCAAACCCTAAATTGGCACATTAACACTTGAAAACAAACGTCTCCCCCACTCTTGTCTCGAAACCTTAGACGAGCGGACCATGCTTATAAGTGGATGCTGCTTCCCATGGGTTGATTTCCACTGCTCTTTTTGGGGGAAGACAAGTAGTTTGACTTTTCTCACTTTATTTGAGACTGAATTTGAGAATTGGCAGTAGTAGGCCCAGGTCCATCATTGGCTGGTAGTCTTAACCCTATAGAAGGAAGGTCTGGTATGTATTTGAAATCATAACCACAAGAGGCAGGACCAGTAGAAGAATCACTTCCTATCAACAAAAGTCAGAGTTTAACAGAAGAACAACTTCCTATCAAAAGCACGAGTGGAACAGCTTTACTAAAGAAAGTAGCGGCGAGCAGAACTAAGGGAACGTCCACCAGATACCTAAAGAAAAAGGGGCATCTGACTCCTACTAGCACGAAAGCCTTGTTCGATTGGAAAGTTCCGCAAACAAACCTTGAATTCCGCTATCTCCCCCGGCCGGAAAGATTAAGATGAAGTAGGGTGGGTCGGTCAGGCAGAAGAAGATAAAGCTGTATTGTTTGTTACTGACTTATAAAGAAAAAGTAACTCAAATGAAACAAGCAGAAGTATCAGAAACCAGAAACCTTGCTTGTTTGTTACGCTGTAGTGAATTGTCTGAGTTGCACGTTAGCAAGCATTAGTATGAGTTTTTTGCTTGTTTGTGCTAACGTCCGTTTTTTCGTTATAAGGTTGTTACCACCCAATTGGATTATAGAATTTCGATAATGTGAGCACTTCTCTTTCAATGAGAGTTTAGAGTGAATGAATTGACTTTATTATGGAATAAGTGTGACTTATTAATATTTCAAAAGAGATGGAACTCTGGCTTGGCTTGGAAAAGAATCATAGATGAGTGTGCCCTGGCTTTTGTTAAGGGTGAAGTGAATCCATCGTATTGTATACTGAAATGCATCTCTTTTATTGTATCGTATTGTATACTTATAGTGCTTGCTTCTCTTTCACTGTATCTGTATCTGAAACTGTATCTTTGTTAATAAGTGCTCATCTTGAACAGTATATTGGTAAAGTGCTAATCTTGAACAGTATATTGGGCTGCCTTTACGTGTATAGGGTGAGGGTGCCGATAATCAATTCTTTATTATTTGGATATGAGGGTCCCTCTCAACCAATTCCATGTGTATCCAATTCAAGCATTGGTATTCAATCCATCCACTAATTCCTTTATTGAGAGAGATCCTCCCGTCTTGCTTTGAATGGAAGAACCGACGACTCCTCCCACTCCGACTATTCCTCCCACTCCGACTACTCCTACTACTACACATTGCTAGCTTCCAATTGATGACAGGCGGGGCAAAGGAAAAGCTGGTTTTAGTTATAGCGGATTGATTGTAGGAGAATGATTTCCTCCCTACGAGGCGAGAGTGCCCGCTCTTTCTTATCTTTTGTTAGCCGGAAAGAGAAGGGGGTCTGGTCGGTCTTCCCGTCTCACCTTCCCTTGCCCTCAGACACTAGTACCAACCTGGAGATTTCTAAGGGTTTGGCACCTCGATGTCAGCTAGGTATTCTTCGTCTTCAAGTTAAGTTAATCAATTACATACATAATAAGGTGCACTCAATGAATAATCATACAAAGTCATAAGTGAGTAAGGAAGCAAAGCAGCAAATTTGTCTATTGTGTGTGAGTAAACAGTGAAGAGCCAGCAGTCATAGGTTCGTAAGCAAGGCAAGAATCAGAAGGTTTGTTTACAACCCGTATACAAAGGCAGCAATAAAGCACAGCACCAACAGGATAAGAGTATGATTCCAGTCTTGGTGACGAGGTCTCTTTCCGTTCTTTATTCAACAATAACGGGAGGAAATAGACTCAATTTGGCCCCAGGATTCAAAAGAGAGGAAGAGAGCTTAGCTTCATAAGCAAAAGTAGCGCTTAGGACCAGATTCGCGTAAAAGCATCATCATCTTGTTTGACTTCACCTTAGGAAAAGCGAAATGAATGAATCTGGCTTGCTTCCCCCTTGATTAGTAGTCGAGGGCTTTCTCCTATTTGAATCGGATAATCAATATATTGCTAACTTCTAACAACATCGCTATTAGAGAAACAACGTATGGAATGGACAGTAATTGAGTCAAAAGGCATCGAAAGGCTTCTTACTTTGATGAGAAACAACGTATGGAATGGACAGTAATTGAGTCAAAAGGCATCGAAAGGCTTCTTACTTTGATGAGAAACAACGTATGGAATGGACAGTAATTGAGTCAAAAGGCATCGAAAGGCTTCTTACTTTGATGAGAAACAACGTATGGAATGGACAGTAATTGAGTCAAAAGGCATCGAAAGGCTTCTTACTTTGATGAGAAACAACGTATGGAATGGACAGTAATTGAGTCAAAAGGCATCGAAAGGCTTCTTACTTTGATGAGAAACAACGTATGGAATGGACAGTAATTGAGTCAAAAGGCATCGAAAGGCTTCTTACTTTGATGAGAAACAACGTATGGAATGGACAGTAATTGAGTCAAAAGGCATCGAAAGGCTTCTTACTTTGATGAGAAACAACGTATGGAATGGACAGTAATTGAGTCAAAAGGCATCGAAAGGCTTCTTACTTTGATGAGAAACAACGTATGGAATGGACAGTAATTGAGTCAAAAGGCATCGAAAGGCTTCTTACTTTGATGAGAAACAACGTATGGAATGGACAGTAATTGAGTCAAAAGGCATCGACTAATTCCTTTATTGAGAGAGATCCTCCCGTCTTGCTTTGAATGGAAGAACCGACGACTCCTCCCACTCCGACTATTCCTCCCACTCCGACTACTCCTACTACTACACATTGCTAGCTTCCAATTGATGACAGGCGGGGCAAAGGAAAAGCTGGTTTTAGTTATAGCGGATTGATTGTAGGAGAATGATTTCCTCCCTACGAGGCGAGAGTGCCCGCTCTTTCTTATCTTTTGTTAGCCGGAAAGAGAAGGGGGTCTGGTCGGTCTTCCCGTCTCACCTTCCCTTGCCCTCAGACACTAGTACCAACCTGGAGATTTCTAAGGGTTTGGCACCTCGATGTCAGCTAGGTATTCTTCGTCTTCAAGTTAAGTTAATCAATTACATACATAATAAGGTGCACTCAATGAATAATCATACAAAGTCATAAGTGAGTAAGGAAGCAAAGCAGCAAATTTGTCTATTGTGTGTGAGTAAACAGTGAAGAGCCAGCAGTCATAGGTTCGTAAGCAAGGCGCAAGAATCAGAAGGTTTGTTTACAACCCGTATACAAAGGCAGCAAGGAAGAGCACAGCACCATACAACCCGTATACAAAGGCAGCAATAAAGCACAGCACCAACAGGATAAGAGTATGATTCCAGTCTTGGTGACGAGGTCTCTTTCCGTTCTTTATTCAACAATAACGGGAGGAAATAGACTCAATTTGGCCCCAGGATTCAAAAGAGAGGAAGAGAGCTTAGCTTCATAAGCAAAAGTAGCGCTTAGGACCAGATTCGCGTAAAAGCATCATCATCTTGTTTGACTTCACCTTAGGAAAAGCGAAATGAATGAATCTGGCTTGCTTCCCCCTTGATTAGTAGTCGAGGGCTTTCTCCTATTTGAATCGGATAATCAATATATTGCTAACTTCTAACAACATCGCTATTAGAGAAACAACGTATGGAATGGACAGTAATTGAGTCAAAAGGCATCGAAAGGCTTCTTACTTTGATGAGAAACAACGTATGGAATGGACAGTCAAAAAGCAAAGGCTTCTCTTCTGACTTTGATCACCGAAGTAATGAGATTCGATCTACCAAAAAAATGCATCCATCCTGTCTATGCGATCAATGGGATTGGATGATTGAAATAGAAGTGATATAGTGGTTGATGAAATGGAAGACCCCACGGAGGCTGCCCTGTATACTTGACCCTCCCTCCTACTTTGAAGCAATCCTTTGTACAGACCGCTCATTACATCATCGACAGGCTATGCTTGGGGGGTCGAGAATATGGCTCGCCCACCTTTCCTTACCTCATTCACTGTACAATGGTAACCTTAAGAATTGAACTATTTGCGCCTTAGATATAGCAGCGCCTATACGAATCTTTGCGCCAAAATAGCATGAGATGAGTCGATCGACAGAGCGGAACGAGCAGAAGCGTGATACCCATAAACTTGGAATCGAATCTTCTAATTCAGAAAATCCCCTATGTTGCGCTATCCGATCTCGTGAAGCCAATGGGTTAGCAATGATCCTATCAATTAACTAGTATAGTTTCGGGACTTCCCCTTAAGAATGACCAAGCGAACCGACCGTATCAAAGTTGTGTGATCTCTTGGCATAGCGGAAACTCGATGTAAGACGTTTGTTTCTCGCTACAAAGCCCGAACGAAGACGAAGGTAAGATTAAGCCGAACGGGTTAGCTTTCCCACTCAGCCTTGCTTTCAATCTGTCTTGTGCCACTCCTAAAGCCATTCTTTGAACTTCAAACCTGGGGGCTAACTCTTACTCTCGCTTCTGGTTTCATCAAGATAGGCGCGGCACATCCACTTTTATGCCATTCGCAGCCCAGCAAACTACAGCTTTAGGTCTGATTGAATGATTAATCCCCCAGGACAGTTACGGATTTAATCGATAATGGTTTCCGAGCCGTTTCGATTGGAATTCCGTTTATGGAACAAGCTCATATTCAATATTCCTACTAATTAGCGAAGCAAACTATCAGCTTAGAAGTCAGATTCACTATGAAAGTCAAGTAGTCCCGCCACGCCAGGCCAGCTCTTTCTTCTTCTAAGTAGTGTGGCTTTCTTTCTTTCTTTCTGAGCATTCGAACCTGTCCTTGCTTTAGAGATGCGCGCCGTTAGGTACCGGAATGAACGCGGATAGAAATAATGAACTTCCTACCAGATAGAAATAATGAACTTATATATAAAGGACAGAGGCTCGCTGGAATGCATTCAATCGCGGGCCAAGCTTATAGCATGAATTCCTATTAACCCATGGGGAAGATATGCAATCCTGGCTGTTTATGTCTATCCCAGCGGGGCTAAGCAAACATCTTTCAAAGAAGGAATTGGTAATCGCACATATGAGACGGATTAAATAGCGACCTAAAACAAGTGATCAAAGAGGTTGGTGTCTTTCGTAGCGATTCGAAATCCCCTTTCTTTTAGAAGGACAGATCTGCTTCGTCGCTTTCCAAAACGAGAGTGGTCCTTCCTTCCTTCCTTTAGACTCTAGCTCGCCTGAAGGCACAGGAACACTAGCAGGAAATAGTGGTTTAGTTTGGTTTTCGGTGGCATGGAAAAGTGACATCGAGGAACAACACTTCTTACCCGACAACATAAAAGCACCCGGGATATATGTCTTCGTCTTGATAAATCCATGGCGGGGTCGGAAAAAGAGAGTAGGTGTATTTGATTTGGGTAAATCTACTTTGTATACTTCCGTTGCTGGTGCTACCGTCAATATGGTCCTCAAAATCCCTAGACTGAAGTAGTGAATAGCTGCTAGGAGATAAGGAATGAAGGTGGTAATAAGGAATGTCAGGGGCAACTACAAGAGTGGAGCGGACAAGTATGGTTTGGAAGCAATGAAGTCAGGCTTTGCATTGGAGGTTTATAATAAGGCTCGGCAACAGGCGAGTCAGGCTCGGTCTTTAATGAGATCGATAAGGCAGCGGCTGCTGAGTTCAATTAACTAATGAGTAGGGCCGGGTTACTAGTGAAGTAATTGTGGACTACCTCCCCGATGAGTCAGATTTACTACCTTCGAAGTGATTCTATATTATGTGATTCTACCTGGATACACTAGATCATCCCCTTTCTTTTGAAGGCAGATCTGCTTCGTCGCTTTCCAAAACGAGAAGTGGTCCTTCCTTCCTTCCTTTAGACGCTGCTCGCCTGAAGGCACAGGAACATAGAAGGAAATAGGGTTTAGTTTGGTTTTCGGTGGTCATGTGAAAAGTGAACATCGGACAACACTTCTTACCCGACAACATAAAAGCACCCGGGATATATGTCTTCGTCTTGATAAATCCATGGCGGGGTCGGAAAAAGAGAGTAGGTGTATTTGATTTGGGTAAATCTACTTTGTATACTTCCGTTGCTGGTGCTACCGTCAATATGGTCCTCAAAATCCCTAGACTGAAGTAGTGAATAGCTGCTAGGAGATAAGGAATGAAGGTGGTAATAAGGAATGTCAGGGGCAACTACAAGAGTGGAGCGGACAAGTATGGTTTGGAAGCAATGAAGTCAGGCTTTGCATTGGAGGTTTATAATAAGGCTCGGCAACAGGCGAGTCAGGCTCGGTCTTTAATGAGATCGATAAGGCAGCGGCTGCTGAGTTCAATTAACTAATGAGTAGGGCCGGGTTACTAGTGAAGTAATTGTGGACTACCTCCCCGATGAGTCAGATTTACTACCTTCGAAGTGATTCTATATTATGTGATTCTACCTGGATACACTAGATCATACCCATTATTATACTTATTAGTTCGATACGGTGCCTCCACAGCCAACTTATCTATTGATGATGGCACTGTAAGAAGCCAGGAGGGAGATTTCTGTGTGAGTTAGGTTAGGATCGACCTCGCACCAGACGCTATGCCTCGCTCTTCTATCAAGTTCTGAGCGCGCCTCCGCTTTCACAGGAAGGCTACCGGAGATCCAAAACCTGTGCCAAATAAACGAAAACGAATGCTCTTTCTCATTTAACGATTGGCTTTGTGTGAAGTAAGACCTCCCTACCGTAACCAAGCACACTCACGGCCTTCTTTGCCCAGGATGAAGATTTCTTCAACATTCCTCGCTCACTCGGACAACCCAACCCGGCAGCCATTCGCTCACTGAGCTTCGCCTCACTTGCAAAGGACCGTTCCCATGGATGAACTAGTCTAGTATATAGATCGACATAGTTTGTTCTTATGGTTCATCTATAGATAATAGAACAAATATATGAAACGAGAAAGAGAGTGGAATCATCCTAACCTATCGAACAAGAACTGCCATTGATGCGGGCCAGCAACCAAAGAGATAGAACCGCGTCTTCTTATTCCACGAAGATTAAGACAAAACCGAGCTTGGATAAAACAGGGTCAAGAAATGGCTAGGCTTCCGACTAATAGATTTGGTTCTTTCTTTGTCCTAAGTCGGTCATTAAAGGACTCAATCTATGAGTTGTTGTTCCCTTTCAAGTATTTCTGGCTATCTATCTGGAAAAACAGCAATTGCTCATCGAAACCTTCTCTTCGGATGGAGACTCAAAAGATGGAATCGATATTGAACGACCAGCTCACATCAGGAAAACGGACTCCTTTGTGAGCCAGTTAGCCGACGGGGCGAGTCTCCGAAAGTGGCAGGTGTTACCCGGAGTTACTATGTGGGTTTGCGCTTCTCTGAAAAGACTGGCACAAGGATCGAATCGAGCTAATTCCCTTTCTGGGGATTCACACCGATGTAATAGAAGAAGAAAGCAAGGAAGCAGCTGGGACTGAGGCTTGCTTTAGTAGAGTTTAGGTCTTGCGCTTTCCAGTAGGAATCGGAACTCTCAAAAAGCCTTGGACACCTGATACGGAATCGGAAGGGACAACTATAGTAGTGTTGCGGAAGACTTAGCAAAGCGGCTCACAAATAGGCTGGGAAAGCCTTATTTTAAGACGGAGATAGGTGATCTACATGGCTTGCTTGGTGGGCGTTTGTTTTCTCAATAGAAACACTCTTGGAACCGCGCATTCGAACACTACCTTGCATTGAGTGAGGCTCTTCCACGTCCTTTACCAAACCAACCGAAGCATTACTCTTTGTATATGTATACGAATGAGATCGAAACCGATGTATATGTATACGAATTAGATCGAAACTTGGGTATATGTATACGAATTAGATAGAAACTTTCCACTTCTACGCGAACGGAACTTTAGCCATTATGATTGCTATTCCAAATATGCGCGGATCCGCCCTAAGCCAATGAAAGAAAGGCGGCGCATTATCTTTTCCTACCGATAACGTCTCTCTATTATGACCTTTTTTGGGTACTACAAAAGTGCAATAAAGGTTATAGGATTCGAACCTCCCCGGCTGTGTAAGGTTGTTAGAATTGCACAGAAGAAGAGAAGGAAGTAGAGCTGATAAAGCGATTTGTCCCTAAGCTTAAGAACGAGAGGGAGGGCTTGGCTTGTTTGGGGTGAGAGCATGAAAGTGCAATAAAGGGACGAGCGACTGGACAACAAGGAGCGAAGGCAAGACCAAGTTGAAGCGATGAAACGAAAAGTGGTCACTCAAAGATGGAGGCATCACTGGTCCCCAAGTCGAGCCAAGCTACCACTCAAGAATGAGCAGAAGAGTTCATTGAATAAAAGAACCTAAAACCCAAACCCGTCCCTTTCGCAATAATTTACTAAAAAGTGGATCCTGGGCAGAGCGATAAGCTTAGAATGGAGAAGCTTAAGGAGAAAATCAATCAATCCAATAATGGAATAGAAAAGAAAGAAAGAAAGGGCTTGCAAAGGTAGAATAGAAAAGAAAGAAAGAAAGGGCTGCCGAAAGAAAGGGCTGTGAACTGCAACCCACCTCCACTACGCAAAGGCGGAAACCCGTAAAGAGGAATAGAGGAAGACCGCTTGCCAACATATAACTTAGCAATTAGCATGGTACTCTTTGGATTTCTCCTAGCATATGCTCCCCATCCATACCTCGTAATCCCTATGTTTAGCCTAGCGCAGGTCTTATTCGAGACGGTTTTTTTGATGTGTTCGGTTGGTGGGTATCCCGGCTGATTGATGCTGGTGTATGTTATCTACATGAATCTTATGCCTAGCTTCGATTGATGCTGGGGTGTATGTTATCTACATGAATCTTATGCCTAGCTTCCATTCTGAAAGCCACTCAAGGATTCCTAGGTTCTCTTCTTAAAGCAACGAGTGGTTTCTAAAGGAAAGGCAAGAAAGCAACGAGTGGTTCTAAAGGAAAGGCAAGATTCGGTGACTGTGTTGCTTTTGTCTATAAGTCTGAAAGTATTGGTTCGGTCATAAGATCTTTTCTCATGTTGATGGTTCAGTTAAGCGCTTAAGTCTCAAGTGTCTCAGCGGGAAAGAAGGAGCACTTTCTTTGGATTATGGGTGCACAAAGTACTTAATTGAGTTCATATTATTTGAGCGTTAGGGGAGCCTCTTCCAACTTCTTTCTCGGGCTCGTGAGCTTACACTGCTTAATCTCTTTCTTGGGCACCAGTATCTAATCTTTCTGCTTCTCCTTGAACTTAATCCTCTGTTGTAGATGTCGACTTTACTTATCCAGTTGAAAACCCTTGACTTAATTCTGACCTTAACTCTGCCCTGCTTAGCCTTTCCACTCAGTTTCCCTTAGTTTAGATGAAGCTACTTCGGAATTCAATCGAATGGGAACCCTAAAAAGAGGTTGATCGGGATCTTTATCCTCAGCTGTTTCAAGAGAATCAGTCGCCCGTAGTGGTGTTGTGCCAATAATATTCATTCTTTTATCGGGTCCCCCTTGAAACTGAGAAATAAGAGAGTCGGCAACTCGCCTTGCGTCGCAGCTCGGCCTTTATTTCCCATCCTATTAAGTGGGAGTCTAGAGGCTAGTGAGGCCCAGGAATAACCAAGGATCACAGTCTTACAATAGGATCGGGCAGGAACCCAGTCCAAACGAAGAGAGCTAGGGTTTGTTTTTAATTAAGAATGAGAATATTCGACAGAGGATCGTTCCTTCAGTTTTGCAATCAATTAGATCCCGACTGACAACGCTTGAAGCATGGCTTGCCTTTTCGGGGCTCGATGCTTCCTTCTATTCATTCTTCGTAGCTTTCTTTTTCATGTTATTTGATCAGGAATGGGACTGAGAGAGCTCGCCCGGATTCTGTCTTCATTGACCTATTAGCTGGACACAGCCCCAAGGAAGGGGACCAATCAATCTCATCCGGATCCCTATTGGTGAGAAGACTTACGGTTATCCCATAAAGTGATCAAGGAGCGTCAAATATTCTTAGACTAGGGTAATAAGGAGCTCGCTCTTTCACTTGCATAGTTAGGATGCCTATAATCGGCTTTTGCTCTTTTCGATTTCAAAGGAACCGCCAAGCTACGTAGTCCGGTCCGTCAATGAAAGCCATTCATCCGCGGAAAGTATAGGATATCTACATACGCAGTGGAAAGTGAGAAACATAATAGGCAAGATTGGAATGCAAGATATTCCACTTTAGTATCCTGACCTTCAGGTGATCGATCATCGGAACGATGACACTGATCGAGAAACCCAATCCGTAGGGAACCCTCGCTTTATCTAACGAACTTATTGAATAACTTGGAAAGAGGTGCAGCAATCATTCGAAAGTTAGGATGGATGGAGCCAACGCCTTTCACTAATATACATAAGTAACACATAGTTTCTCTACAATGAGCAGGCAATAACATTTGAGAGCTAAGCCCCCACTAGTTAAGATATGCACGGGCCTGAAGCTGCTAAAGCGACTGCCAATTCCCATAAGAAAGAAGCTACACCGGCTTCTATTATAGAGGCCCTCACTCCGCTAGCCGTGCCCACTATATTCCAAAAGTGGGGAGTTCTTCCTTTCTTTTGATGTAGGCTTCCACACGTTGTATAGTTCAACTCTAATCCTTGATTCTCCTTAGAGTCTTCCTTGCCCTTCTTTCTTTTAGTGTTGCGTGGAAGTCTTTTCTATTGCGGTCTCCCTCCTTTAGCCAAGAGACTCTGGCCTTCTGCTTAAAGTGAAACTCTTCTGTATCCGGGTCAACTCATCCAATTTTAGAATAGACTCTTCTGCTCTGCGAGCCTTTCATTGAACTGTCAAAAGGATAGGATAGCAGGGATTGGTCTAGTTCTTTTCTTCTATTGCCTCATTTCTTATTCTTTCTTTGATCGACCCTACACTTGGAAATGAAAGGATTTGACGCTGCTTTGAAAAATAGAAGCTTCTGGGCTACCTGGAACATGGGGTTCGTTCCCTCGTGCCCTTTAAAGGTTGCCAGGCCTATTGCACTGTTTTCTGAAACGAAAGAAGCCTCGTCCACAACATGTTAATAATAAGAAGGGTTTCGGGCTCGGCTCCTTTCAACAACAAGGCTGAGGTAAACAATGATAGAGGAGTTAAACCATAAAGTCTATTGTAAGCACTGATTCACCCTCGGAGAACAAGAACGGAACTGGCTAGAATCCTTCTCGTTCGATCTACATTCCATAGCTTCTGCTCTCGCTCCGCACCTTTAGAAGTTGGAAAGCCGCGCACTAGTGGACTTCCCCTATTAGATTGACCCAGCTGGCGATCACAGAAGATTCTTCCATATCATCCCATCGCTTCATGCCTTCTACTTTAACCTATCTGCTTCATTCCCGAGTTTTACTTCACTTGGACACTGCCGACCAAAGGGGAGAGGGCATTTAAGCTTTTGCTTGAAAGTTGACTTTATTGCGTACTTCTTTCCATCCTGAGAAGTCTAATCCTTTGCTTTGGAAAGTTCCTAGAAACGATTCTGAATACGCTTATTCTCTGACCGGCATACCATGCTACAAGAGTTCAAACCTATTCTTTCTAACTAAGAGCAGATTCGCCGCAAGGAGCTTATTTACTGTTTCATGCCCTACCCTACTGACGGAATGGCTTTCCCTCCCTCTTCCGGGCTTTATTGCCAAAAGTGATTCTAGCTTTAATTGGAACCCACAACAATCCGAATCAAATCCCGATGCCAATCCAATGAGTTAGAGTTCCCGCAGCTGGAAGTAAAGCTAGCAGCGTAGTCGCCGACATAGAAAGAGAAGACCTGATCTTGGACTTGCAAGCTCTATCGAGGGAATCACTTGGAGCAAGCTTTCGATAAAGTTTAGATACAATCCAGAGAGTTCGATCTCAGTAGTAAAGTCTAAGACAGTGGATTCGGTATCTAAGAAAACGATTCTAGAAAGCGCTAGGCATGCATCTCAAGTCATTCAATGCTTGGCTTAAGGAATTTCAGACTTCATAGGATGTAAGTTCCAGGTGAACCATCTTCGACTAGCTAATAAAGGATAATTTGTTCTAACCACCTTTCTTTTTTATTACGTAAAAGAATAGAGCAAACTCACTCCTTACTCGACGCCTTGCCGGTTTGGATTGCTGCAGGTCTAATAGTCGACGAAAGGAAAAAAGGAAAAGAGTGATCCGCGAATTGCTATACCTTTTAGCCAATTGAATTTGTAATCGATGCTAGAAAGGCAACTTCGAATCCCTAGCCGGTGTTATAGAATCCATAGAGAGACTAAGCAATCTGTTCATGAATGGGACTCCTAAGAGAATATCCGGAACAGTTAATGAATTGGATTCCTAAGAGAATATCCGGAACAGTTAATGAATTGGATTCCTAAGAGAATATCCGGAACAGTTAATGAATTGGATTCCTAAGAGAATATCCGGAACAGTTAATGAATTGGATTCCTAAGAGAATATCCGGAACAGTTAATGAATTGGATTCCTAAGAGAATATCCGGAACAGTTAATGAATTGGATTCCTAAGAGAATATCCGGAACAGTTAATGAATTGGATTCCTAAGAGAATATCCGGAACAGTTAATGAATTGGATTCCTAAGAGAATATCCGGAACAGTTAATGAATTGGATTCCTAAGAGAATATCCGGAACAGTTAATGAATTGGATTCCTAAGAGAATATCCGGAACAGTTAATGAATTGGATTCCTAAGAGAATATCCGGAACAGTTAATGAATTGGATTCCTAAGAGAATATCCGGAACAGTTAATGAATTGGATTCCTAAGAGAATATCCGGAACAGTTAATGAATTGGATTCCTAAGAGAATATCCGGAACAGTTAATGAATTGGATTCCTAAGAGAATATCCGGAACAGTTAATGAATTGGATTCCTAAGAGAATATCCGGAACAGTTAATGAATTGGATTCCTAAGAGAATATCCGGAACAGTTAATGAATTGGATTCCTAAGAGAATATCCGGAACAGTTAATGAATTGGATTCCTAAGAGAATATCCGGAACAGTTAATGAATTGGATTCCTAAGAGAATATCCGGAACAGTTAATGAATTGGATTCCTAAGAGAATATCCGGAACAGTTAATGAATTGGATTCCTAAGAGAATATCCGGAACAGTTAATGAATTGGATTCCTAAGAGAATATCCGGAACAGTTAATGAATTGGATTCCTAAGAGAATATCCGGAACAGTTAATGAATTGGATTCCTAAGAGAATATCCGGAACAGTTAATGAATTGGATTCCTAAGAGAATATCCGGAACAGTTAATGAATTGGATTCCTAAGAGAATATCCGGAACAGTTAATGAATTGGACTCCCGGTTGAGTCAACAATAATTGTCAGTGGAGACTCTATATTCTATATACGGGCATTCCTTTCGATCTTGTACCCGCTTGCTGCGCTCGCAAACACTCTCCCATAGTAGAAAGCATGGAATGAAAGGTGGGATGCCGTAGCTTTCAGAGATAGGGTCGGGGAAGGTGAGTTTAGAGATATCAACCATGTCGCATGGGCTTCTAGAGTCAATAGAGAGGCCTACTATCCAGCAGATGCACCACTCACCCTAGTAGATCAAACAACTAATACAATAGAAAGGATTCAACCACAAACAAAGGATTGAACTCAGCAGTAGCAGAGCCAACAGCAACAGGCTTTAACTAAGAACGGGGAATCGAGCTATTAACTACAGAGCTAAGCCAGCAAAAGCAAGGCGGAAACACAGCTTGGATGTTTGGCCCCCGGCTTACTACCCTTTCTTTTATTCTTACTTCTATTCTTATCTTAAATGCCGTATTCTATCATTATATATTAATTCTGAAATTGCTTGTATTAATTCCGACTTATATTAATGTGTTTTCATATATTCTATTTTCGATTAGAGTGAGTTTATTAAGGTGCAAAGCTAAGGCTGTAGCTTCTATTCTCATTTCTTTTCTATGGTAGCGCGGGTGCTCGGTCAAGTCACATCCCTATTCTATTCGTAGCGATGCAGCTCAAAGAAGGAGTTTGCCCGGGAGAGTTAGTGTCCATGGGATCACACTGCTAAAGAACTAAACTCTTACCTCGCTTTACTGTATCTTAGCCAGATCTTCTTTGCTTGAAAACGATATCTAGTGTTACCAAAACAAGGAACTAGGACTTTTACTACTACTGACAAGACTGAAAGGCACTACTGACAAGACTGAAAGCACTACTCACAAGAATGAAATAGTGCCCAAAACTAGCATACAATCAAACTCTGTGGTCGCCCCAACTCGAAATACTGATTTGAACCACTGCACAAACAAACAAGACTTTTACCTACTATTGAGAAGACCTTAACTACTAACTAGCAGAATGAGAGCTGGTAGCGGACTACTTCAACCGTCTTTTTCTTTTTGTGCGGCTGGTGATACTTCAATTCAAAACATCGGCGTGACAGTAGGGAGCCTCAGAGTCAAGTGCTGAGATAGATGGTAATAAGAGGAGAGTTCGGTAAAGGGATTTGCTGAGTTATTGCTTGGGGTGAATCTGTATCTACAAAATCCAGTATGATAATGCCCTACATCATACCAATACACTAGGGAGTCCATCATACCACGCCACCACTATAGTCTTAAAGCCAGGCATCTAAGAATGAAGTGAACAAATTCCGAGTTCAAAGCACTGGATAAGGAATCAAGGCCCGAAAGGTCAGCCAGATAGGTCAGAGTTCTCGTTTCAAATAAAAGCAAGCGGTATTAGTTTGTAACAAGAGAGTCGGAATGCCAGTAAGGAGTGAGTGGGTTGTAATCGGTGGTTTCATTCACATCAGTAGTCGTTCGGTCGGGCACTAGTTCATTCGTCGACTTATGAGGTGTTTTCTTATTCACTAGGTTTTGATTCCTTTTACAACTATCATGAGTATTTCTTTTCTCATTAGAATATCTCTTTTCATTTCCCCGATACACAAGAAAGGGTAAGTCAGTACATTATGAAATTCATTATTCCCTTATTTACAATAGATTTTCCAGTATTATCTTAGGTCGTTGCTTAGCGAAAATAGTAGAAAGTATATTACTTGTTTGATTCTTTCTTTCGACTATTAGTGCATTTCATTCTCGTTTACTGTGTTTGGATTCCCCTCTCTATTAATGCTAACAAGTATTGGTAGACCAAGTATCCGTTTTCAAGTCAAGTAGCTGGTGGTAGTTTGGAAGTCCGGGGATCCGAATAAGTCCTGAATCGAGGAAAGGCGGACTATGGACATGGTAGTAAAGAATAGGAATTAAGGGAGACTGTTTAGTGCCCCGGTATTTGATTCCTTATCATAAGTTCAAGCATGGATCTTCTAGTAAGGAAATAAACGACTCAAATGCATTCCTATCCAAGAGTTAATACATGGAGGGCTCTAACTAACAAGTAGGGCTTCTCAACTCAATGAGTCATTCTTTATTAAAGGAATAAGTCTTGAAGTGCGGGGACAATAGTCGATTCTTCTTCTTATTGCTATGACTGCGATGTCAGCTTGAGGGTAAGGGGCCACATACTAATAACGGGGCAGGACTCACACAAGAGAGAGGGAATCAACTAAAAACAAGGGCAGCGTCAGCTGCGATGGCTACCAGAATTGAAAACGGCTGTTGACAAGACTGAATCTAGTGCTAACAGGAACTTCCACTCGATATAGGGAATGACACTGCTACTCATTAGACTTGAGCCGTGCCACCTAAAGCTCACTCCCTTTTCTATGAAACGGAAACTCCCCCCAACCTCAAAGCCTATGTTTGAGCCTAGGCCCGGCACTACTTGCTTGAATTCGGATTTGCAATTGAACACCTTTGTTGACCTCTAATTACTGTTTGACTTATTTCTTCTTCAATTTGGTATTGAGTTGACTTATTTAGAATACTACAGTACAGTAATTTCTACTTTTGATTTCATTCCTTAGTTCTTTTTTCATTAGCTCTTAACAAGTTGCAAGTAAATAGTTCATCCATCAAGCCTGAGATACAGCAACGTAAGACCAGCCTCATGGGGAAAGCCTGAAGATTTGAGATCGACAGTTCGAGCCTTATTAGCAGCGATTTCATTGCTAAAGGATTAATCCAAAAGTATTAGAGCTTCCCCCAGGGAAACATCCGGACTAGGGTTTTAAAGAATCCTGCTGCTACTATCCACTACTACCTACCAACTACGACTATGGGAATGCACTACTACACCGAAAGCGGGAACCTCGTTATTCACTTATCCCCTACGGAACTAGAAAAAAACGAGTCATGATAAGACTGAACCAAGAGATGCGGAGCACCCACTATGAGAATCCGACTATACTACAGGAAAGGCAGCAACCAGTGCTTCTATTACTTTAACGGGGAACTCAAACTTACACTGGCGCCCAACACTACTGGAATTAATAACGAGGTCTTTAACCCCTTCCTCTAACTCTCGTATTTCCGCTTATAGGCCTTCCACTACGAACTCAAAAGTATTACCCTCCCAGAGCCCCTAGGATCTTATTTTACTAAACTATTTCGTAGCCCGCCTCTCTTTGCTGGAATTCTCAATACCCCACCCGACCATCACATATGTATCTTATGTTGCCCTGACATTCCTGCCTTGCATTCTGTGAGTTGTTCCCTACACTCCAGTGGGCCAACGTATATTACTGTTTGATTCTTTCTTTTCGACTATTAGTGACTTTCATTCTCCGTTTACTGTGTTTGATTCCCCTCTCCGATTAATGCTAACAAGTATTGTAGGACAAGTATCCGTTTTCAAGTAAAGTTTAAGGGGCTGGTGGTAAGTTTGGAAGTCCGGGATCCGAATAAGTCCTGAATCGAGGAAAGGCGGACTATGGACATGGTAGTAAAGAATAGGAATTAAGGGAGACTGTTTAGTGCCCCGGTATTTGATTCCTTATCATAAGTTCAAGCATGGATCTTCTAGTAAGGAAATAAACGACTCAAATGCATTCCTATCCAAGAGTTAATACATGGAGGGCTCTAACTAACAAGTAGGGCTTCTCAACTCAATGAGTCATTCTTTATTAAAGGAATAAGTCTTGAAGTGCGGGGACAATAGTCGATTCTTCTTCTTATTGCTATGACTGCGATGTCAGCTTGAGGGTAAGGGGCCACATACTAATAACGGGGCAGGACTCACACAAGAGAGAGGGAATCAACTAAAAACAAGGGCAGCGTCAGCTGCGATGGCTACCAGAATTGAAAACGGCTGTTGACAAGACTGAATCTAGTGCTAACAGGAACTTCCACTCGATATAGGGAATGACACTGCTACTCATTAGACTTGAGCCGTGCCACCTAAAGCTCACTCCCTTTTCTATGAAACGGAAACTCCCCCCAACCTCAAAGCCTATGTTTGAGCCTAGGCCCGGCACTACTTGCTTGAATTCGGATTTGCAATTGAACACCTTTGTTGACCTCTAATTACTGTTTGACTTATTTCTTCTTCAATTTGGTATTGAGTTGACTTATTTAGAATACTACAGTACAGTAATTTCTACTTTTGATTTCATTCCTTAGTTCTTTTTTCATTAGCTCTTAACAAGTTGCAAGTAAATAGTTCATCCATCAAGCCTGAGATACAGCAACGTAAGACCAGCCTCATGGGGAAAGCCTGAAGATTTGAGATCGACAGTTCGAGCCTTATTAGCAGCGATTTCATTGCTAAAGGATTAATCCAAAAGTATTAGAGCTTCCCCCAGGGAAACATCCGGACTAGGGTTTTAAAGAATCCTGCTGCTACTATCCACTACTACCTACCAACTACGACTATGGGAATGCACTACTACACCGAAAGCGGGAACCTCGTTATTCACTTATCCCCTACGGAACTAGAAAAAAACGAGTCATGATAAGACTGAACCAAGAGATGCGGAGCACCCACTATGAGAATCCGACTATACTACAGGAAAGGCAGCAACCAGTGCTTCTATTACTTTAACGGGGAACTCAAACTTACACTGGCGCCCAACACTACTGGAATTAATAACGAGGTCTTTAACCCCTTCCTCTAACTCTCGTATTTCCGCTTATAGGCCTTCCACTACGAACTCAAAAGTATTACCCTCCCAGAGCCCCTAGGATCTTATTTTACTAAACTATTTCGTAGCCCGCCTCTCTTTGCTGGAATTCTCAATACCCCACCCGACCATCACATATGTATCTTATGTTGCCCTGACATTCCTGCCTTGCATTCTGTGAGTTGTTCCCTACACTCCAGTGGGCCAGTTGAGCTTACTAGTGTTGTTGCTTCAAACAGAAACGACTTATTATCATTCTCATTGTTTCGCTGTTGGAGTCTGAGCCTACTTTGTCTTTGATTACCGCCTCGCGCTCTACTTTCTCATTAGAAACATCCTTGCCTTGATTCTAACTACCTTGACCTGCACTCTTGGTATGCTTTGCTTTCATTCCGACTGTTGAGTTGTTGTCCTCTACTCTTGACCTTAAGCCTCCGTATTGCTTCTTGCACTCTTTAGTTATAGCGGAAAACAGCTACATAGCTCTCTCATTACTATATGCTTTCGGTTTAGTCTTATTAATGGGTAGCCGGGTTCTTGTACTTATTACTTCCACTCCCGTGTTTCGGGTAGCCAGTCTGAGAATTGTCCCTTGCATGCCCTATCTCCTTGCTGTCACTACTGAACTAATCCGCTTAGGTCTCAGGCGCGCATACACCCGGAAGTATGCCACTAATGTCTTTAGGGGCTTAGGACCCTGCTCTCAATGCCCCCAGAATGTATTTCTTATGAGTTATGTCCTGCTGATGTCTTCGTAAACTAATAAGTAGGAACCCTGCCCCCGCTAATACAGAAGAAATCCAGTGTCGACAAGATTGAAATAACTACACCCAGAATGGAACCCGCAGAATGGGACTTGGAACTCAGCATATATATACTGCCCATTGGAACTAAGCCAATATCTCTTGCCTATCAGTCTGCTATTCCCAACTAGAACTCCGAAACTATGGCCTGACAGCCTTACAGCCCTGACTCTTATTGTTTAGCAATGTGGGGATTGATGAGATGTAGCATATACAAGAAGAGAATCGAACTGCTGATAAAAAGAAATAACCACCTACCCGAGAAGACGGAAACCCATAAGTAAAGGAATCGCACTAAGAAGTCAGGAGTTAACAACTAAGTAATAGTCTCAGTATCAGTAGTAAGTATAGGTAGTAGAATCCACCTAGGAATCACACCAAGCAGTAACATCATTGGTTACCCAGGTCCAAGTAGAAAACTGTTAATTGCACTCATAAGTCACTGAACTAACCAGCAGGGGAGTAGCCAAGCCCGACTATCCTAGCTCAGAAACTGACACTGCCTTTCCGTCTTTAGTTACCGATCGGGATTTGGGCTTTCAACCTGACATGAACTACATATTCTATTGATTATGTGCTTATGCTGGTCTTCCGCTACTGGCCTTTAGTCTCAAATTCCCTGCTCATAGGCGGACTTTCCCTTATCTTATTATCATTTTCATTATTCGTAGTTTTGTTATGACTCCCTTAGAAATCCATTCCTGTTCGTTACTGCGCGATCCTGTTCGTTCCTGTTCGACCCTTAAAGTTCATCTCATTGAATGTGAGTGCTCTCCATTGAAAGTAAGAATTGACTGACCTATTTAGAGCCTACCACGTGCTCTACACTCTGAAGTCTGAATTGCACTCAATAGTCAAATAACCGGTCTTCTTATCTGGTATTCTATTGATACTTACCGGTCAGAAACTCTGGTATTCTATTAATACTTATATATAAGAAGAAGCGAAAGGGAACTCATACTTCTATAAGAAGCGAAGCGGTCTTCGACTCTGGATATCCCTCTCTGGATCTTTCCACTCTGGCTCCTTGGTTACTTCCTTCTAGAATACCTCGCTTCATCCTAGGATTCTTACCTTGCAGTCACATTCTTACTTCAGAGTAGAGAGCTATGGGTTGGTTCCCTATTCTATCTCTTCCATTTCCAGTTCTGGTTTTCTCATATATAAAGAATGGGAATGAATTGAGTAGTGACTTGGCTGATAGCAAATAGTTACGCCCGCTGGTCTGCTTGCCCCAGTTAATCTCATCTACCTTCTCTTCTTTCTGGCTCTAGTAGTTGCTTGGCTGTTGACAAGTAGAGTGGTCCAAGCATCAAAAGCTGTCTTCAAGTCGAGGTCGGCACAAAAGGGATGCTGTGTAAAGAAAGGGAAGTAGTTCAATTCAAAAGGGTTAACTCGCTAATGCAAAAAGGCCTGATTGTCCCCCTCACCCTGTAGTCACTAGAGTAAACATATACAAATTACTTACTGCTGGCTTATCCAAAGAACTGCTTCCTGCGCGTCACAACACTTTAACAACAACTAAGATCAAGTCCAGAACTGAGTCCGGAGATGCTTCACACACCGATCCGTTGTGACATGGGTATTCGATTCGATCAGATCTCTACAACTTCACTCACACTGCTGATTCTGTTGCTTCGGCTTCGACTCCTGACTCAGCTCAGAGCCAATCACTTCTCTTGCAAAGATACGAGGATTCCTCACGTAAGCCAAGGAGAACGCATTAGGTAGTTGCCCGGAGCAAGGGCGTGAACTCAACTCTCAAGGCAAGTTCTAATGGAATTGATTTCACTCTATAACTCTACCACTTATAGTGCTTTCGGAAGCCCTTTCATCACCAATGTCGGCCCTGAAACCCGGACTTTCTTTTCTCCTATAGCTAATGTGATATGATGGTATAGAAGAAAAGTGCAGTCGAACAGTCCATTCTGCGTTCATGGGCGTTAGTGAGTTAAGCTCATGAAGTTACTCTCTTCTATCATATGCGATTTCATGAATCCCATCCCCTAGCGAGCTTTCCAATCAGCCCTTATTGAAGAGCTAACTTAGGATAGAGTAAGTGGGGCAAGACAAGTATAGGCTCAGGAAGACAGCAACAACTCCTCATGGAATTCAGTGTAAAAGGCACTTAACCGTTCAGATGGGCTCAGGAAGACAGCAACAACTCCTCATGGAATTCAGTGTAAAGGCACGTTCCATTCTGCTTTTTGAGGGAATACCCTACCCGCATTATTCTATTTGAAGTGGTCTACTCAATCCGGTGCGAAATAAGGGTGACTTCTTCGCGATGTAGCATCATACCAAACCAGTAATGCAAGTCAGGACGGAGGGCGAAAGCACTTTTTTTTGCTTTGCTTCAGCCTCGGGACTTACCGCTCAAATGGCCGAGGGGGAATAGAGAAAGAAAGGAAGTTTCCCATAGTACACATGCCAGACAGAGCCAGCTTGAAAGCCAAACCTGTTAGTTAGGCTCAAATCGTGGTGTAACGTGTATCCCCTTTAGTTCTGGTAAATCACAGAATTAGGTATTATAACTCATTCCTAGATGATTTGCTTGCCACTTTCTCTGTTCTTCTTCACACCTTCTCTGTTCTTCTTCATTAGAAACTGGTCCCGAAGTAAGGGAAGGGTAGGCGTGTCAAGTTGCATAAGTCAGTCCCAAAGTGTCTTCTTTGGCTTCTCGCTTTATACCGACCAACTCCAATAGAGATGAGGAGTGGAGCTTCTCTTCCGATAAACTCGGCCGTATGGGGGAATAAGCGCTTGTCTTGCCCAACCGCATTTATATGACATTACCCAAAAAAGAGAGTGGTTAGCGTTACTAATATAGAATCTAGTAAACGTGAGTTTGCGTTGTGAGCTGACAGCTGCTCTACTTACCTTCTCTCTCTCTCTCTTCGGACTCACTGAACCCTATCCCAGAAAAGTTTGAAATCAATGACCCGCCCACCTATATATTACTGGAATTCAGAACAAAACTGTGATAAAAGTCCGAGTCTTCACAAGTAGATTGATTTCTTGTCTCATATTCTCATATCATATTTGCTTTTAATACCAATATATGTTCACTAACCCAAGGAAGAGAAGAGGGAAGAAGGAGCATTCGCGTCTCGTCGCAAGGCTCATTTTTGGTTTTGGGGTAATAGGGAAAAATGGCACTTACCCCGGCAGTCGCCCCTATTATCGTTACCATTCTTTCCATTCAAAAAGGTCAGCGGGCTAGAAAACGGAGATTGATGTCTCAGGAGGAATTGGAGGCTTCAATGAGTCAACCCGAGGGGGAATAGAGAAAGAAAGGCTTTTCCGTTTCCTTAACTGGAAGAAAGGTGAGATGTAATCAGGAGATTGGATGTGAAATCCGCGGGTTTTTCCTCCTTTGTATTTCTTACTCCATCCCTACCCCAGCGTTTGAATAAATAGAGAACATCTTATCTAGTAAAGGGTGATTTTGATTTATGACATTCCAATACCCTCACGAGACCTTCCCAAGTCGAATTGGATCCAAGACGGGTTAGTGTGAGCTTATCCATGCGGTTATGCACTTCTTAAAATAGGAAGACTCGAATACTCTTTATGCTTCAAATAGGAATACTCTTGCTTGATGAAAGATCCTGGCTTTCGTGCTTTGGGAAGTCGTCTGCGATGACCTATGTTGAAGGGATATCCATATGATCCGAGCGATTGCGTAAGTCCAATGGAACCGGGGAAAGTCTACAGATAAGATGGTTTCCTTATCTATTAGGGCAGAAAAGACAATGGGGTTCTCTATTAGGGGAAAGTCTACAGATAAGACAAGACAGTTTGTTTCTATCAAATTCGATATATATGGAAGAATCCATCTATTTATTGATTTGTTAGTGATCCCATCCCGGGCTTATATCAACGAGTGCTTTCTTCCGTGATTAACTGTTGCCGGTTCGGTGAGTGCTTTCTTCCGTGATTAACTGTTGCCGGTTCGGTGAGTGCTTTCTTCCGTGATTAACTGTTGGCACCAGTCCTACATGTCTTTTGTCTCTATGGACCGAGGAGAAAGGGGGCTGGGCTCTGCGGGAAGAGGGTTTTCCCATGAGAGATGCAAGCAAAGCAAGGAGGTCAACCTGCATCAAATATACAATATGGATTCTGGCAATGCTATGGAGTTGGGCGTCGATCCGAATGAATCAGTCTTTCCACAGAGAATATAGAGGTCAATCTTAGCCTGCAGGGCAATAGTCTAGTAAGTTACAAATTCCGTCTCGGTGGGACATGTATTTCTTTTCTATAACTATGAAAGAAATGAATCTCACTTATGAAATGAATCTTTCTATTACTATATAAGAGAAAATAGATTCCATAATTCAAATTAAGTAGTTAATGGTGGGCATTATCCTCATTCTGGTATGTATTCCTAAGAGAAGGAATTTTCCCATATTGGATTTTTCCCGAGGTCTAAAAAAGGGTGTGGAAACACATAGGAACTCCGGAATGGAAATGGAAAAGAAATGTAGCTCCTGTTCCTTAGGAAATGAGTTTCTCTTTGGCGCAAGAAGAAGGAAGGGGTGATCTATACTATCTTGACAACATTCTGCTTTCCCTCTCTTTTGAACAATACCGAGTAGGGTGATTCTCCTACCAGTAGCAAATGGAACATGCTTCAATCTTCTTAATGAAAACACCTGCTCGATTTAGATCGGGAAAATCGTACGTATTTGATGAAAGCATGTGGGCTCGAATCCGTAGTCAATCCTATTTCCGATAGCAGCAGTTTCCAATTTCATCCCATTTTTCCAATGTTGTTGACTATCCATTATTGTGCGAAAAGAAGACCCGGCTCCAAGCAAGCAGGAATAGTGGTGTTGAGTTTATCGACCCGGGATTAGTTTCAGTTCCTTTTTCGATGGGACCGGTAAGCACTATCCTCTGGTGTACCATGCCCACGGGAAACGCTGGGGCAAGTAAGGAGCGGATAACAGCGGAAAGCTTCATAGTCGCAAGCCCACCTCAAGATGAGTGCTCTCTTATTCCTACTTCCCCAGAGCCCCCGGTAGCACAGCCGAGACAGCCACGGGTTCTATGTCCCTGCGGGGATGGAGCGACAGACATCAATCTAGAGAATAAAGATCAGGTAACCCGAACGGCAAGACTTTTGTTAATCATGACGATAGGTGTCAAGTGCAAGTGCAGTGATGTATTCCGTTGAAGCATCCTAACAGACCGAGATACATTTGGACCTTGTTCTTACACAACCTGAGCCATTCGATCAGGCACTCGCCATCTATTTGCATTGTGCAACTGGCTGACAACATTCACAACCAAAAGATCGCCTCTCTCCATCTATCAAGGAGGTATACAATCAAGTCTTTGCTCCACCTTCACCTACTGTAAAGAATTGCGGCATCACTATTACTAGCCAATATGCTGCTTTTCTCTCATGCCTTTCTTGCGTTCATGGTTTGGTTCAATATTCAGTTCAGGTGTCCTAGGCGTAGAGGAACCACACCAATACATCCCGAACTTGGTGGTTCAACTTCACTGCGGTAACGATACAGTAGGGGAGGAAAAAGAGCTCGACGCCAGGAAGTTTGTTTGTTTCAAATCCAATTTCAAATCATCTCTTATATACGACTATGTTAGTTCCATTCCATTTATTATATACGAGTTAGTTCCATTCAATTAGACTATGTAAGTTCTATTCTCAATTAGGTCAAGTCTCGTTGGACAAGAGAAGAACCAAGGTACGGAGAAGAGGTAAGATAAGTCTGAGAAGAATCAAGATCTTAAGTCGGGAGTTGGGAGTTTTTACGAGTTATTATGGAGTCTGGTTTTTGGGATCTGCAAACGGGAAAGAAAGTGACTAGTATGGTTGTTTTACTTTAAGCCGAGAATCATAAGTGCCAGTGAAATCCGGTGCTAGTTTCATGCTTTAGAGGAGAGGGAGAGTTAGGGCTCGAGGCTGTAAACCCATATTGAGAATTCACAGACCTTCACTAACCTAGTATAAGAATTCAACAATAAATAAGGAATTTCAGAATGGAGTTTCCTCGGCGGCTCGAAGTCTAAAGTATAGTAGAAAGCCCCCATTATTCATGCTGGTTGCCCCGGTGAGTAAGCATTAGGATTAGGGTAAGTAAGCTCCAGCGCCCCGAGAGCTGATGGTGCACCAATCCATTAGAACACTTAGGGTCACCCAACTAAACATCTTATCTTACTTGACAGCTGGCACAAACTCACTAACGCTTGTTGGGCTCAGGTCTCTGTGTTGGGCCGTTTCGAGCAAGGTACAGGTTTTTAAGCAGAAGCTAGAGTTATATAAGGATCATAAGATTAATTAGATACTGGATCAGGATTCAAAGAAAGATCATCAGCCTTTCCGATAGTTAGTCACAATCAATCTGCAACTCTCATGGAATTATGACTTTCCGACTTTCTAGTTGCATTCCCTTAGTCTCCTTCCTATAGGCTAATTACATATTCTCATATCTGAATTCGACTCTTTGTTTACTCCTTCTCGATAGTAGGAATTTGACTCTCCAGTTGTAAAGTATAGGGTTGATTCTCAAGCTCTGGAAACGGAAACGACACTTTTCGCTCATCTTGTAAGCCTTCTTATGATCTTGCTATACCTGGCTCTAACTCTAAAGAAAAGAATGAAGCTGGAGCTTTAGCCACTGACGCTGATGCTGAAAACTGAGTCTTTCTTGCCCGAACCGAACCTCTTTCTCTGGTTTCGACTTGAATTACTGTTTCCTCTGGTAGGTCCTGCTTCCTCACCAGCACAAGTAAGAATGATAGAATGGAATGTGAGATTGCTGGTACTCTCCGCTAACTGAATGAGGTATACCTCTTATCCTACATCTCAGGCTCCGTACCCTCCTGTCCGCTTGGCCCGGGAATCAAACAACTCGAAATTGACAGAGGTAGATGAGCAAGATCAGAGGAGAAATAATTCCACTATAAACTAAGAGACAAGCAACAGTACAGGAGCAACTCATACTTCTTTCAATAGGTGGGCAAGGGAAGCCAGTTTCATCAACCCCGGCAAAAAAGGTGGCATTGGTGGAGTAGCTTGTATCTGTTCCTACAGAGTTCAGTCTGTTCCTAGTTGGTGCAGTCAACCATGGCTATTTACTCTGCCTTTCCATACCTATTCTATTTACGATTAGGTGCATAGAAGGATCGAATCACTGCTACCAAAACCTTAGCTCGGAACTCATTCTCTAAACACTGATCCGGGTCCTTTGACTACTGACAACAAGGCTGCAGCTACTGACCTTCAAGGCTTACTCGTTAGTGAATTGAACTGAAAAACCTCACCTCCTACTGATAATACATGAACCGGGAACTCCGAATTGAGCGACTCCTACCGGGGACTGAACGACTCCTATAAGGATTTCACTAGTCTCTCCAAGAATCAACTAGGAAACTCAGAGTATGGGTACGATGTAGCTTATCGAGAACGGGAGTAAGAATATAGCTTACAAGACTTCTCCTAATAACGGGGAATACGAATACACCTATGGAAGAAACCCTACTCCATGAGAGCTCAGCAACTACCTGATAGAATGGAACTGGTGCTTATAATACTGTAACAGCTATCAATCAGTAGAGATGGAACAGGCGCTAACAAGACCTGAGCAGGTTGTCAGGGAATTCCACTAAGTAGTCCAAGCCTTATTCGTTAGCTCCATCATTCTACGCCTCTTGTTTCAAACAGCCCTGACGGACTTTGGATTCTTCTACGAATTACTTATATTCGGTATTTTATATAGTGCTTGCACTCAGTATTAGTTCATTTTCATACTTTCTCCTTTTGAATCAAGAAAAGAAACAGCCCTTCCTTTCGAAATAAATGTAATCCACCTTGCGCCTTACACATGAGAAAAAAGATCAGATATCATTATTTCCAATCAGTAGATGTTTTTCATGTCCAAGCTAGGAAGTGAGCTTTCAATTGCATGAAAAGAGGGTTTGTTTTCTGGCTCTTTGAACTGTCCTGTGTTCACCTTCATCCGAAAGTTAAGAGTTCATCTAATTCCGTCGTACATGGCGGTAGGAGTTAAATTCTAGTTCTATAACCAAGCAAGCGCATGGCTAGGCTGAAATAAAGATGATTTGATTGAAGCTAGTGTACCATCCTTGGCCAGTTACTGTTATTGTGGAATCCTCTACAGAAACCGAAGAGACTCTTGAATCGAATGCCCACTATGCGGTGTGTGAAGCATCTTTCCCCTGTTGTGCTTGCTTGATCTTTGGCAGTTGTGCCTGCTTTACATTCTCTTCTTCCTGCTTTCTTTCCCGAGTCTCAAGAGCAGCGGTGAGTTCCTGTCTGAAGCTTACGCAAGGGTCAAGAGCGAGTCCAGTCCATATTAGTCCAGTCCATATTCATATTATTGGCTCAAATGCACCAGAGGGATCGTTTCTTAGTGGAAATGTACTATTTGCCATTAGCGGAGTTGACCTTATGTTAAACGTAGAGAAATCCGCCTTCTTGTGCCCGGACTTATAGAATTATCTCCACTCCAATAGCTAATGCGCCCTATCAGATTCTTTCACTAAGCATCCCACCCATAACGCGCTTCATAGCAACATTTTGATCTTTCGTCGTTGAGATACGACTGACTATCTACGAGACTTTCTACCTTCGACTGCTGATCCTTGCTTTAAGTGTGTATTTCACTATAGGGACTTGTCAAACTCAACAAGCAATGTATGAGTTCCTAGCGTTAGGAGCGATTTTCATGTTAGCGAATGGTGAAATGTTTAGGTGGTCAATTCAAGTTCCGAGTCAAGATCTAGGCTCTTCAGCAAGATTCGAAGCTTTAGGACGAGCGAGTCACGATAACGGTAGGGCTGGCAATACTTAACGCTGAATCATAAATGGAATCTTTCTCTCTTCGCAGAAGCGGAAGATCAACTCTGTAAGCACAAGTAAAGTCAAGTAAGCTAACTCGAAACTTGCTTCAAAGCTCACTCCTAATGCATAAATCAATGAATTAACTGATGCCGGACGTACTAGTTCTTGTTGGGCAAAGCTCCCTTACTAAACGGAGTATTCTTGGGACTGACATTACTTAACGCTTCAGAATGAATAGATTACTGAGAGCCCCTGTATATAAAAGAGTAATATTACCGCTTCTTGGGTCTATACCATTTGTTTGCCGTTGAGGCTCCGTAAGCACCATTGCTTGTTCGCACAACTCATTCATGTCAATTTGACGTTAGCACGGAGTCTGATCCTGATCTTTTGATTTCAACTTAATAGGACTTTTCTCAGTTTCTTCTGTCTTTGTTGGCGCAAGTGTTGTTCGAGTGGAATCAGATATTCATTATTTGCCGGAATCATATCTTACAGGCAAGGAAGCAGAAACAATATTATAAGCAAGATCAAATGCTGGAGCAAGATCATAAGAGGGGGTTCATGCTCATCTGCTGAAGCTAATGTTGCGCGTTTGTTTTCAGCGATAGGGAATTCAAGGAAGAATAATCTGATAGTACTGGTCGGTATTTGGCAGTAAGCGGGTAATAGTAATATTTAAGTGTAGGTGAGGGAAGCAAAAAGGATAGTACTTACTGGTTTTGAAGCAAGGTTAAGTATAGAATTGCTAGTTACAGAAGGAATTGACTGCCGCGCGACTTGCCTAGTAGCTTGGCGGATCGGAAGCAACTGACAGAATGATTGTTCCCCTAGAGAGAGCTCCAGATTATAGAAGAAGGGAAGTTCCCAACCTAGTGTAATGCTACTTCCTTTAAGAATGGAATTAGAGAATTAAGATACTTAGCGCAACACCAGTGTTTCAATTCACTAACTCGAACTCCCAACTCCATAAAAACTACAGGCTATGGCTCTGCTCCACCAGCTTACTCTCATCTTTGAATGAATTGAACTCACCTGCCTAAGGAATTGAGGTGTAACAAACAAAAGCGGACTTATTCCAATAGAAACGGAAGACTTAGCCCCCTAAGAATAAGAGGTACTCCACTATGAAAGTGAAAACCTCTACCGGTTACTTCCTTCCATGAGTTCACCCCGACCCTCCCCTTTTTGTGACTTTCAATCTCCGTTTTTGACTTTCAATCTATAGGATCAGAATCGAGTATAATAGAAGATCTATACTATAGGATCAGAATCGAGTCTCCGGAGCCCATATGTATCGGTGAGAAACTCGTAAGGATCAGCTGCAGTGCCAGCAGATTGCACTCTTTCCTCAAGTAGCACAGGCCCAAGAATAAAGGAGAGTTCAGATAGCTCATGTAGCGATCAAGTCTAAAGTGAGCTGCAATGAGAAGCCCGCTTTTGCCCGAACGTAACTCGCAGGTAAAGAATGAGAAGCAGGGTATTTAATTGAAGAATGTAGTTGACTCGGCTAGAGGAAAGGGAAGGAGTATCAAGTATAAGTTTGGGTGGGCAAGGGAAGCAGTTCAAGGTATTGGCATTGGGTCTACGTAAATCAGAAGGAAGAGGGGGACAAACTCCACTTATTGTAGTCGTCAATGTGCCACTGTAGCTCAAACAAAGTAGTCGATTTGACTGTTTACTGGTGCTAATGGAGTTTTGTTTCACAGTTGGCAGTGAGTATGCTTTGGCGCAAAGAAAAAAAAGATGCTTTGGCGAGATCCACTATGGAGCCACTTACTTTAGACTTAAGCGATGCAGAGCTTCTGGATAGCCCCTTTTTATTGGCCAAAGGACAAAGAATTGATTTGAATATAGATATATATAAGAGCAACATATTGAATGTAAAGAGACTGAACAAGTACTGTTTTCGGGAGTCACGGGACGGGGGCATGAGATTCGAGAGGAGAGTACCCAATTCCAGAATTTCCTATTTATTGTGCAGAGTATAGAAATACTGATAAAGCACTTACTTTTTTCACTGATCCCGCCTCTTCTCGCCTTGTTTCATTTCCATTTCTTACTATTAATGATGTGCCATATAAACTGGAACTTGCTTGCGCAGAAAGAGAAGATCTTAGCACAGAGTCAAGGAAAACAGGAAAAGGTCAATACGGAATTTCTGATAGTGCACAGAGGAGAGTCAACGAAATGATGGCATTCCTTTGGAAAAACTCCATTCTTTGTATTAGTATGACCACACGCGAACGAATCTCTATTGTGAGTTGAATTCTTTATTGACTTATTACTCATTATTCTACGGAATTTGGAGTTTCGGGGCGTAGTTCATTCTATTATTAAATGCAGGGGCACGCCGGTTGGTTAGTTACTAAGATATATCAGACCCGCCGAATTCTTATATTTCTTATATTGTAGTTAGATTCTGACTCGCTGGGGAAGTTTTTCCGTTTGTCTTCTGATGTAGTTTTGTCCAGTTTTCTTAGAGAAAGGAGAGCACGCCGGTTGGTTACCCTAATCCATTAGACTAGACTATACCCCATTTCCTCCTATGAAGACCGCCCAATGCTTCTTTTGTTTGAGTTCTACTCTTCTTACTTTTTCGATTGTCTCATTTCTTTGGATTGGTGTTTATACCCTAGATTTTATTACATACTTTTCGAACATACCTCCTCTATTTTGTTACATACTAAGTCTTAACTTGTTACTCTTGAAGTATAGCTTGCTCTGTCTGTGTTCTTCCTTATATTTCTTATATCACTCCGATCCGATCCCTAAGTCTTAACTTGTTACTAAAGAAGTCTAGCCTGCTTGCTCTGTCTGTGTTCTTCCTTCTTCCTTATATTTCTTATATCACTCCGATCCGCTTCCTTCTTCCTTATATTTCTTATATCACTCCGATCCGAATCTCATGTATTATAGATGGGTATCGATGCATAGGAAATGAATGCATTTCTACACAATAAGAAAGTCAGTGAATGCATTTGGAGACACATTTGGTGAAGAATTCCAACGTCGCAGGAGAAAATGGAATCTATAGATATATTTGCGCAGAGCGGATCAAATGGCTTGCTATTTGCGCAGAGAAAATGGAATCTATATATATACTTTATTAGTGTGTAAAACGAGAAAAACGAGTAAAAGTGGATTGGCCCACACTAGCACTTCCGCATAATAACTCTACCAAAGGCGATCCTATGTACAGGAATTGCTTTCAGGTAAGCCTGTGACAATGAATGACTGCCAAATAACCATTTGATCCCGAGGTAAGGAAGAACCAGTTACACCAAAAGATGCCTACAGCCGACACCTGTCACACAAGTGGATTAGCGGGGTCAGTTTTCAATCACTTGTAAGGTACACACATTGAATCATGCCACATCAATATTGGATTCTCAGGGATCTTACGGAGCCTGTTCATGCATAACATTCATCTGGGTATGATCATAGAATCGGTTCTCTCTCTTCAAACGAACCGGCCTATCCTGAGCTCAATAGGGGACGATGGTTGGATGTGGAGACACATTTGGTGAAGAATTCCAACGTCGCAGGAGAAAATGGAATCTATATATATATTTGCGCAGAGCGGATCAAATGGCTTGCTATTTGCGCAGAGAAAATGGAATCTATATATATACTTTATTAGTGTGTAAACGAGAAAAACGAGTAAAAGTGGATTGGCCCACACTAGCACTTCCGCATAATAACTCTACCAAAGGCGATCCTATGTACAGGAATTGCTTTCAGGTAAGCCTGTGACAATGAATGACTGCCAAATAACCAATTTGATCCCGAGGTAAGGAAGAACCAGTTACACCAAAAGATGCCTACAGCCGACACCTGTCACACAAGTGGATTAGCGGGGTCAGTTTTTCAATCACTTGTAAGGTACACACGAAATACGTGCAAGATCATCATGAGAACCATCATGCTTGCTGACCATCGAGAAACAGATCGGATTCACCAACCAAAGTGGGCCTCAGTCATGTAGTATTGAAAAGAGTCAAAAGCCTCTGTAATGGTTAGACGGTAGTCCAAAGTAATAGCAGTAGCTACTTGTACTCGAAGTCGAAACCCCTTTTCACAATCCAATATGTTGACATGAGGAGGAAGATATTGACTTGTTAGTTATATATGGAGAATATGTAATCGCCTAGATAATATGTAATCGCCTGAATAGAATCTAAAGACGTTGCTCAAACCAATCGTATACAACTTCTTTAAGACAGCAAGGCCAAGGCTCTGAAAACCATATATGCAAATGGTTTCTAGTATCGGCTCAAGCAGAAACAAACAAATGCAGATTGAATAAGATAGAAGAAGCGGGTTACAAACCATATAGTACTAGTTAAAACCAAACAAGCTTAGGAACAACGAAGCAACATTCATTCCTTTTTCTCTCCCGTTGTAATGGACCAAGAAGAGAGTCAGCAGTAAGCTTCAAGATTATATGTTCATCATCTATTTCGAATTACCTGCTTCAATCTATCTCATCTCATATTACCTGCTTCAATCTATCACTAATTTGACCAAGTTCCATCAAAATCACCCCATCTTTCACAAGACCCCTTTCTTTCCCACTCCACTTGATACGGCTTACATACAGCGCAGCGAAAGACTAACGTCCTTTACTTTACGAAATCAAGGAATATAGCGTGTTAGCGAGCCGAGCTACGCCTTTCTACTGAAGCTTCTAGATACAATAGAATTCCCGTAAGCAAACACTACATAGTTCTGAGATGCTGCACCACCTACATATAAAGCAATAGGGACGGACCTAAATAAGCAATAGGGACCTAAAGTCAAGAAGAAGTGTGATTTATTTGATTTCCCTTCTCGCCGATATGAGTTCAACAAGTGAGTTTAGTTTGCCATAACCGATATGAGTTCAACAAGTGAGTTTCGTTTGCCATAAGAAGTAGAAAAGAGTGCTTTCGGTGCCTATGCCATGCCTCAGAGTCCGGAGGAAGCTGTTTGTTTCATCAATTCTATATGTGTCACACGCGCTAGAGTAGTCCATTAGCCCTTGTGAGCGAGCCGAGCGGGTACTCACGTGTGCGCAAGCCGTTCTTCAGTAAGTGGTTCGTTTTTCTAGTTTCGCTGTTAGCTGTGTTGTTAGGGAATGCATAGAGAACAAGAAGCAAGGGCAGTAATGAGGCTCTTTAAGTCGTAGGGATAATCAAGCTCTTTAAGTCGTAGGGATAAGTAGTAGGGATGTTGGAGTGGTTCAGTAGTAGGGATAAGTAGTAGGGATGTTGGAGTGGTGCCTAATTCGAAACTTCAAGGAAAAGCAGTCAGCAGGTCGGGTAGAGCAGAGAACGAAGGAGGGTCTGGTCTCTTTCTAAAGCAAAGGTAAGGGGCGAAGTAGCGAAGTCAAGGTGCGGTGCTCACTTCTATTACGTTGTCGGTTCCGACTGTTCTTGTGTCAGTCAAGTCTCAAGCCGCTAGTGCAGCAAGTGGGAAGTTACGTTCGGTATGCTTTGGGCGAAAGTCAGCTACAATTCCAGTTCTTGTAGGCCAACCAAAGGGAATAGAGAACAATTGAGTATAGAGTCAGAGTTTGGTAGTAATATGACAAACTTACATAGGATCTCGGGTAATCTTCGAGTGTTTTCCTCGCCGCTCCAAAGAAAGAAAGAAAGATGGATTCCTGTGCCGGTGCTCTAGCTCCAAGTCGGAGCGTGAAATCGGTTCTTCAATGGATGTTTGAGTTGCGCCCGGTGCTTAGGGAGTTTTCAGTTCAATTTCAATCAAGTCCAGTCCAGCATCGGGAGCTCCTTCATCTCAATTCACTGAAACAGCCGCTTAAGATGCTCCCTCTTATGCTCCTGCGGATTCTATTGATCGCTCACATCTTGGTTAAGGCTCCACTAGGCGATAGAACTTCTAGTCATACTGAAACCTATATTTTCTACCCTTTTTCTTACCTGAAACTATTGCCTTTCTTACCTCACTTATATAGCCTTTCTTTCCCGCTTCAAAGCCTGTAACAGCAGTTAGGGGATTCAACCCGTTTTCGGGAGCTAAACAAAGTCGCGCCTCTCTGATCGCCGTCAACAACTCCAGTTAGCGCAAATCATTCCACAACAGGACCGTTTCCCTCACAATTCAGTGGTCAGAAGAGGGGCCATCCGGAAGTCAGTGCCTCACACCTCTTCTTTCGTCTTGGGTAAAGCGGTCAAATCCTATGGATAAATTCGCTACGTGAAAGCTAATCGAATCCTTACTCCTTTCTTCTCTTATATCCCTGTCTCCCATGGCCAATGGCTCATTCGCTTCCTGGAGAGCTGGGATAAGACTCAATCAGCCTATAGGGTTTGGTTCTTTCGGTTCTAGAGAGTCGCTCAGAGTAAAATCTATCTCATCTTATGATTAGAAAATGCCATTCATCAAAGAACCCTCATTGTGGTAAGTCTGCTTTTCTGCTCATCAAGCTAATCATTAGTAAGAGGGCTAGGCTAATTTCCAATGGCCGGAGATGCGAACAAAGCAAGCCTAGCAATCATAGGAGCTATGGACTTCGGCACTTAGAGCTAATCGTCTCCTAGCTGTTCTTTCTTTCCGGAGTAGCATTAGCAAAAGCGAGCGTAAGGGAAATGGAACCACAAAGACAGATTTGGAATGAACTTCTTAGATCTCAATCAAATAGTGGCTTTTGAGATAAGTGGTGAGTGGACAGGACGGATGGAAACTAGAGCGAAAGCAAATCTTTAGTTCGAAGTTCCCTACTACAAGCTCATCTGTAGCCCTACTACTCATTTGGATTAGGAGCAAGGAAGAAAATCCTGTCATTAGCTCGAAACCTTGCAACCGGTAAAGCTGTAAAGGCTGCTAGGGAGCTCAAATCAGTCGACTCTGTCCCTGTACTACTTCTCGATAAGTCAAGGTAGGAGCTGCTTGCTGTTTAGTTCCAGTAATCAGGCTAGGCTCTTTGTTTGCTATTCATAGATCTAGAGTTCTCCTCTATATAGGATTTCGCTGCCTTCTTTCACAGAACCTTACCTTAGTAGCGAGTCTCTTCTAAGGGGAGCGTGAGATTCCCGTTATAATCTAAGGCTTCACTTTGTATGGCAGCAGCAAAGAAAGTCGACCAAGATGGGCACACTCACTTCAGGTACGCTGTCACTTGCTCGGGACAATGAGAAATTCGTCCCATAGTTGCCAGTTCAGATTCCCGATTAAGGCAAGCCCATGCTAAGGCCGATTTCGCTACTTCAATTCAGTAGTATAGGCTAGGAGACCCGCATAACCGTCTACATTGCCATTACAACTATAGCTACGGTAACAAAAGCAGAAAGGCTCAAAGACAGAGACCCGGGGCAGTCACACAAATTGTAGAATGTGTGTTGGTGTCGACTTCGTCTGTTCATCAGCGGGAAAGAAGGATGCTTTCAACAAACCCTCATAGTCGCTTTCGGCTAGTTCCGTAGGAGTTACAGGCACAACTTTAGGATCAAGCCCTTTCTTTAGTTTCTGAGTGAATTCCGGAATGAAAGGCGGGCGCAATAAGGTAATCGATTGGGGAATAGAATATGGGTCTTGTCCTGTCATCTGTTTATTCACCATCCGTTAATGAATGACTTCCCCAGCAAGATCTTCCTTCCATTCCCTTGAATATGTTGACTTTAGAGTTCCCCCTTTCTATTTAAAGCAGTTCATTCCTTGCTTGGAATGCAGCATAGGCGCTTCGGTCTCAATTAGTTCGGTTTATTCCTTTAGAAAGCCCCCGTGTCAGCTCATCAGTAAGGGTCGAGCAGTCTTCTCTGATGGTAATGCTCATCTCGAATCTCTTTATGCTAGTCAATCTCTTGCAAGTGGTCTATGGCAAAGGGTCATCTGTACAATCGGAATCGGTCCACGAATGAGTTCTTTCTAAGAGTAAGTGCTTATTCTCTTCACTTTTCGACGGAAGCTTGATACATGTGACTTCGACGGCAATCCCATGTCTTCAGGCAAGGGATAGCGGTTAGCTATCCTATGGAATTGAAGCTTTTTCTTCGCCGGGTATGAACGAGATGGAAGAACCGATGTAAGATAGACAGCCCAGATTCCTGTGTCCCCTCCGAGCGAAGGAAAAGAAATGCTTTTATTCTCAAGCAGGAATAAACGAAACTGCAGGGTAAGGCTAGCGGGTCAGAGTTAAGGACTTTCCGGGTTGCAAGTTCAGTGTGTTTTCGTATCGGCATTAGACTGCTATGCTCACGAATTGGATGAGAACCAATGACTCTATAGTATGAAAGCGAGACTCTAACCGCTCAGAGAAAATAGAACCCATAAGAGAAAGCCGCGAAACCAGAGTTCCCCTTACGATAGGGGCGGAGCGCTAAGAGCGTGATAACTATACGAAATGAAGCAGCGGCTAGCACGCTAAGATCAACCACTTGATTGGGGAGAACGTTCATTCTTTCTCGGTAAATATAAGTGGATTCCTTTTCATGCGGTCGTTCTCTGCTGCATTGGTGTTTTCACTCCCCACTCTATACCATATATCAAAGTTTCCTCTCAGGGAGTAGTAAAAGGAAGTACAAAGGAGTAGGAAATCACAAAGAAGTAGGGCACAATGGATCAATTCATTCAACAAGATCCGTTCGGACCTGGATGAATGGGATTGGGATTACCTCCTCGATCCGATCTAAGACTCCCACCGCCGACATCTGTAAGAAGATTCCACTGAGTTATACATTTTTCTAGGAAGGTCAGTTGGGTGAGTTGGCGAAGGAGGGGCTTTAGGAAAGGAGTAGCATTCAGCAGGAACCGGGAAAGGAGACCAAACGAATCAGTAAAGCTACAAGTCCTACTAAAGCAGATGAAGCATCGGGGAAATCTGATCACAGAGCACAGCCGCTAAACCATGTATGTGCGCGTGATTGCTCGTTCGCTTGCAAATACTTTTCTTTCCTCTCGCCCAGGCCCTGGCTCTTTCCAGAAAAGGCCTCAACTCTCTTTTCCTAAGCAGCTTTCACGCCATGGAGCTTGCCGGTGATAATCAATGAAAGCGAGATTACCATATTGCCGGTGATAATCAATGAAAGCGAGATTACCATATTCTTATGCTATGGCTTGGCTTAGCAGGAGGTCCGCTAGATAGTCGAATAGGACCCTTTGGAGAGCCGGCTCATTTCGGCCTTTCTTCCTTTCCAATTGACATGCCCCAGATGCAAAGCCATATATTAATACACTTTCCCTAGTAAGCTTAACCGCATTGACTCACTCGAAGCATGAGAACAAAAGACGGATTTTTCACTAGTGGTTCGAGTAGGAAATCAATCAGGAGGAGGTGAGTCCCAGGGGCATAAAGAGGATGCCCCCTCTGGTGGATTCCACCAATTGACTATCCATGCGAGCATTCCAGTTTAGCAAAACCAAGGCAAATAACTATGTTAGGGAGAATTCTCCTACTTAGGCTCAAAGTGGTCTACATCGATAGGACCAAGCAAATCCTTGAATCAAAATCCAGACATGCTCCGGATGAACGGGAAAGGAAGGGCGTAAGACCAGCCGAGGGATCTCAATAGGGAGATAAGCACGAGTTTTGGTTCGCCAAAAGCTATGTCAGGCTTCTTCTTGTTTCTATTCTGCATTGCCCTTTTTCTAGAGAATAGACCTAGGAGCGAGTTTACGAGCCGGCATTCTTTCTCTGTTGAACACCATCTCATCTTTCTAGTTTTAGGCTGAAACATCTGATTGAGAGTATTTCTCGGTGTTTGTTGGCTTAAGAAGACAAGACGGATTGATTGTTGTTGAAGCTCTGTTCAAGGAATAAGTACTACGCTACGATAAGGTACCGATTGCTATTGTACTGGGTTAAGTGATTGAATACGAGTCTCCCTCTCCTTGGGTGCTCGTGTTAGGCATCTCATCACAGTTATTGAACAGCCTACTAAATGATATCATAAAGTAACAAAACAGGAAACTCCCGAAGCTCACACGTAAGCAAAAAGAAGGACGGAACTCAGACTCTCAACTGGAAGAATCGAACCTACTTGCGTGAAGCAGGACAATAAGGCTCAAAGAGTAGCGGTCGCCTCCTTCTCCTTTCACTTATACTCTACAGCAACACTCGACACTGATGGAATTCCTACTGACTCCCCCAAAAACAAACGGGAATTGTCATAACTCGTACTAATGTAGCACTCAATTCACCCTTAGCGCTGCATTCTATTCTTTTGCCAACACCCGAAACAAGACTTTCAACAGCCCGCGCGGAAGATTAAGATCAGTTCGAAACAGCGCCCTAAGCTAAGGAGAAAGATACTGAAAGAGCTGGATCAGATGACGCAACAAGTGGTTCTGTTCCAGTTGACTCAGCGTCGGCTAACGGAAAAGTGGTTGAATTCTTTGTTTACTAAAACAAACAGGCCAGGCCTTCCTTATCGTTCAACAGAAAGGGATGCTGTGTATTTACTCGGTTCTATACCAAGTGTAAAATGGCTTTCCAGGGTAGGTGCCAGTGCCTCAATCAATTCTTTTCTGTCCGCTTGAAGTAAAGTAGAAAGTGGAGTAGCTGCCTGTTTTGTATAGAGAAAAGAGAAGAGAAGAGGGCAAAGATGACATGGCACAAGTCACAAGCATAAGAGAAGATCGTTTTGACCAGACAAGCTACTTTGGTTGCGACTTCCTTTCTGAATTGAGTCTACTTACCGCCGAAACTCTGCATACTAATATAAAGAATCTAGTTTCAGGGTGGAATAAGGAACTCGAGCGGGACAATGAGTCGAGTTTTCCGCGTAAGCGTCAGTAAGAAGAGGTGGTGTTGTATCAAGTCAAGTAAGAGAAGAGGTCAGCAGCATAAGCTGTTTAAAGATAAGGATCAGAGTCATACAGAGGCAGTGTTGTATCTCGGAACGAACAGGTTCAAGTCCGTTGCAATCGAGAAGGGAAGTATTGTTCCTTTCACAGCTTATTATTGTTCCTACTTATTCATCTTGAAACTCGAAATAAAGTATTAATGGAATATCCATCTTATCTTGCTTAGCGCCCGAACTCAACAGAACCTGAACCACTTGTTCTAACGGGAACTTCCTTGCCTGTAAGATATGATTTCCCTGATTGATCTTGCTAAATACCTTGGATTCCCGTACTTTAATGAACCTAAATGAAACGCTTATGCCCTTCCTTCGCTTCGGGTCTAACTGCTGGCCCTTTTCCACTTGCACTTTTATGCGAACGGAGACTGACTGGAAACTGCCCCACTTGACGATTCCCACATACACTACTACTCACGGGAACTTCCTTGATTTCAGTAAAGGCAAATCACTTCTTTCACTAGTCTCGGGGACATATGCCCAGAAGAGGATTTCATAGTTCCAGAAACAAGCAAACAAAGCCAATGCTTACGTCATCTTATCTTCACTTCAATTAGAAAAGACAGAATGGAACTAGCACAGAGGAAACTCATTCACTTAACTTGGAACTTGCTGGACGACGAAAACAGAAGAAGTAGAAAGCCCTAAATACTTTATTTGCTGTGTCACTTCCAAGGCCAAAGAATCCTTCTGAAATTATCCTCGGACTCTGTTTATGTGACTCCCAACTCTCATTAGCGAATAGAGAAACACCTTTATGAAGTTTCACGCTCTAGGTGAGTTTTTAGCGCTAACTTCATTTCCTTTGAAATTGATCTACTCGGGACAGAGTTTTGAGTGTTTTACTCGCTTGGGCGTGAACCCATTATAGAAGAAGAAATAGTAGATAAGTATTCCCTATATAAGAATATAGAAGAGAGAAGTATTCCCTGCCCTCTGGAGAATAATATATAGTAGATAAGTATTCCCTATATAAGAATATAGAGGAGATAAGTATTCCCGATGGAAATACCCGAAGGTATAGCTATATCAATCCCTAACAAAGGTAATTACAGGTAATTCTGCAAAGCAACACAGGACGTGCGACTCGACTCGCCATGCTGCTAGGATCCAAAGAGATGCAGGAAGAACAATAGTAGTAGACAGGTTCAATAGATAAGCTAGGCTTGATCCGACATTTGAACAAAATGAAATAACTACTCTGCTCCCCCACAAAAGCAAATTCAGAAATACTTGTTGGAAATGACCGGTTGGGTTAGGCCAACCAAGAAAAGAATGGGAGTGTGTTTTTGGGCATAAGATTCTTTTTCTTCTCTTATTATATTTCGAGTAACCTTTCAAACATCCAATTTGGAGAGGAATACTTGTTTATGAATATAGAGGAGATAAGTATTCCCTATATAAGAATATAGAGGAGATAAGTATTCCCTATATAAGAATATAGAGGAGATAAGTATTCCCTATATAAGAATATAGAGGAGATAAGTATTCCCTATATAAGAATATAGAGGAGATAAGTATTCCCTATATAAGAATATAGAGGAGATAAGTATTCCCTATATAAGAATATAGAGGAGATAAGTATTCCCTATATAAGAATATAGAGGAGATAAGTATTCCCTATATAAGAATATAGAGGAGATAAGTATTCCCTATATAAGAATATAGAGGAGATAAGTATTCCCTATATAAGAATATAGAGGAGATAAGTATTCCCTATATAAGAATATAGAGGAGATAAGTATTCCCTATATAAGAATATAGAGGAGATAAGTATTCCCTATATAAGAATATAGAGGAGATAAGTATTCCCTATATAAGAATATAGAGGAGATAAGTATTCCCTATATAAGAATATAGAGGAGATAAGTATGGATATCTCATACTTGGATTTAGCATACTCCCGACGAGGGCAGCGCATGAAGAAGGCTGATTCCCTTTTTTTTGAGCAACGGCTATACGTATAAAAGAAAAGAATAACAGGGTTACAAAGCTACTACTACTTCGCCATAACTTTTGAGATAAAAGCCTCATTTTTAAGGGGTACTCGCTCTTGTTCACTTACTTTACTTGTTCGACTAACTGGTTCAAACCTAGTGACAGCATGATCTGGTTCAAACCTAGTGAAAGCATGATGGAGATGGAAATACCCGAAGGTATATCTATATCAATCCCTAACAAAGGTAATTACAGGTAATTCTGCAAAGCAACACAGGACGTGCGACTCGACTCGCCATGCTGCTAGGATCCAAAGAGATGCAGGAAGAACAATAGTAGTAGACAGGTTCAATAGATAAGCTAGGCTTGATCCGACATTTGAACAAAATGAAATAACTACTCTGCTCCCCCACAAAAGCAAATTCAGAAATACTTGTTGGAAATGACCGGTTGGGTTAGGCCAACCAAGAAAAGAATGGGAGTGTGTTTTTGGGCATAAGATTCTTTTTCTTCTCTTATTATATTTCGAGTAACCTTTCAAACATCCAATTTGGAGAGGAATACTTTTATGTTATCCCATAAGACTTCTCAAAGTGTCAAAGGGAGGGGCCGGTAATAGAATGTAGCTAGATTACTTATGCCACAGCATTTATGTGGGATTGAGTTCATGGAACACGTTCTTAACCGGAAAGGGAAGATAGTGCTACAGTTAACACCAAGTCACAAGTAAGGCCCGGGTCACCCTGCTTATATGGGGTAGATTCGTCTTCCAATGCCCGAAGAGAAGTGAGCACTTCCTTCCTTCGCTGGTATTATCTTCACCAGCGGCCGATGCGGTCAAAGCTTCATATCGATACCGAGTTGATGGTACCAGTGAACCGGTTCAGGAAGAGCGGATAACTTGCGGACTTAGCAATGGCTATTTGGATTATACCCTTGATTTTATTAGGAATGCGACTACTTCCGCTTCAATGGGAATAGAAGAAAAAACCAATTAATCAACTTATCCTTCCTACAATGGGAATCAAAGCAATATCCCTCCACTCCAAAGAAAGGAGGAAAAGTGTGACTTCTCGTCCGCCCTAGAATCCGTTTGCCAAAAAGCACTTGCAGTATAACCTATCGCTTTTTTTCCTTAAACACAGAACGAAAGGATTCGGAATGGAAAACGGAATTCTCCATAGAGCTAGTTAACCCGAGCCGAGGTAGTGCTTCTCAAATGGAAAGAGAAATGTCAACCTTTCTTATACTTGATTAAGAAAAGAATCCACTGCTTTTTGTATATTTCAAAAAAGAAGCTGCACATTACATTCATAGGAGCAATTCATTAGATAGCTTTTCTTTGGCTCGAGAAGAAGACAATAAAGAGACCTCTTTGCCTGAGATTGGGATTATACCTTAATTATACAAAATAGGAGCACCCCTTTTCTCTAAGAAAGCCATAGAATTCAGCAACGGAATCCTTCCGTGTGTTTGTATACGTGACTTGGCTAATAGTTGATTGGCCCGTATAGCTTGGTCCTTCTATTCGGGGGGGTTAAGTTCGACCTTATTACCAGACAGAAGAGGAGGTGAGCTTTCTACCCTATTCCTTATTCTCATTAATCTTTCGTGTGAATCGAGACTGGATTTGGTTTTTCTGCCTGAAGCTAGCTTGAAAGCGGAGGAAGCCCACTAAACGGAAAGGAATCCCGTGCTCGGCGCATAATAAGCCCTAAACTCAAATCGAAGTTGTTCTAATCAATGGCTTCCTAGCCCATTCCATTACCTTCTTTTCTCTCTGGATTCTGTGCTTTATTTGGAATCAGAGAATGAATGAGAGCATGACTGACTGGAAGGATCATCCACACACGAACTTCTTGTGACTATCAAAAGCCAGAGAGATGGATCACGCATAAAAGCTTATCTATCTTTCTTAGAGAGATGGATCACGCATGATCACGCATAAAAGCTTATCTATCTTTCTTAGAGAGATGGATCACGCATAAAAGCCTCTATTGTAGGTCGCCCTACCTCTCCCGTAGGTAGACTCAATGACATCCCCCCTAACGCTTTGTTCAAGCTTAATGACGTATACCCTATGCTGTAGGTCGAGCTTAATGACGTATACCCGAACCTTTCCGTCGATCTCCCTTTAGTCGTCTCTAACGAGTCAAGCCTAACCTTAACTACGTCTCCGCTCTCTCTACGTGGATTTAGCTCGTTCGTTCTCTTCTAAATAGCATCATTCCATCCATCCTGTGAATTAAAGATGATCTCCAGCCCAATCAGCCTGCGTTAATTCCGTGTGATATCCCATCTTTTCTATGCTGCTTCTTTAAAAGAATAACTCCAGGAGCTGTTATGAAAAGATAAGTAAACAAACTCGGATTTCTCTTGCAATGCAATCTTTTTCTCTCTACTAAGGCATAAACGGACTTAGCATTCCTACTGCGAATGCAATGTCTGGTCACTTTCAAATGGATGAGCTTTCAAATCACACTATCTCTCCCAGTTTTGGGTCCGGTATTCTAAACCTTACATCTTTATAACTATATCTTTTTCTTTCTTTGGCGTATCAATAGGTTTAGGACCGCTCCGTGGGCTTCCTGTCTCAGCAAGAGAATCAGTTACATATTTCCTTTGTTTTTGAAAACGACACTTTTCTTTATCTGGCTTCTTCACAGGAAAGTCATTAAATTCTCCCAAATCCCTCATGTGCTTACTCGGGTTAGCTTTCAACTTACTGACAAATAGCAGCAGCATCGCTCTTCTAGTAATAAGAAGAATAAGATAATACACACATCTACTTATTGGATTAGAATAATGCTAGAATAGTGCTTCCCAAAGACAGAGTTACATTCATTTGGAGCAATCCTGCTTACTTTACTTGACTGAACTTAGAAAACGGCTTTTTCCTTTGCTTATCATTGCAGCCTATGCCCATTCCTTCTTTGATTACTCCTATAGCTGTATAGAAAGCCTCAATTTCGCGATGTGGATTGAAAGGCAGTAGTTTGGGATGAACAACTATTCTTCTTCCTCTGGCGGAGTGTTGGAAATCAATCCATTGTTGTTGTATTTCTTATTTCCCGATCACTTCCTCTAATCTTATCACTTGAACTTGGATCTCCTCACTGCAACCGTCACTACGATGGAACCAACCCAATGAGTTGTTGAAGGCTTCGAGTAGTGTGCGAGATAGGCAAATAACCACGATAGCTCATGAATAGGTTCATTGCCGGAGACAAAAACAAGTGAATCTAGTTTCGGGAATATGCCGGACTTCCATCTAGGGAATATGCCTTACTTCTATCTACTAGTGGGCGTAGACTAACTTTCCAAGTGAAAAAGCAAGCGCTACTATCTATTTCATATCTGTATTGTCAGGGAGACAGGTCAGCTATAAAGCCTACCGGCCATAAAGTGCTAAAGAAGGGGAAAGCCGACCAAAATACTCTTCCATAACCCACTCTTGTTGCCGAATCGAGGGGGCTTGGCTTGTCTCATGGCTATCAAACACTTTTCTTCGATCGACTGCGGTCTATCTTATTGGGTTTTTTCTCGGCAATGCCTTTTGTAGAGATTGAGATTTCTTGCTCTTCCCTATTGTGACTATTCCTTACCTATTGTGCCTATTCCTTGTACCTGTTGATGCTGTGGCAGTGCCCATCCTTAGAAACTCACTCCTAGTTCAGGTGTTGGGCAATCAGGCTTATTTCAAAGTCAAGTAAAGGCTAGAGGGCGGATTGAGCATCGGGAGGCGGAGTCACCGCTACCGCTATCATTGTTATTGTTTCGGGGCTTGCTCTTGCGAAACGGCTTGTTAAAGAGAATGTGAGTTCGGTTCGCTCGAAAGTCAGCTATACTGGAATAAAGTAAGCTATATATGGATGGGCACCTGACACCCAAGTAAGATATCAAAACCCACCATGCGCTCTAAACCATAAATAAGGAATTCAACCCGTCCCCAACTCTCAAGTAATAATGGAATTGAACCCACTGTAAATCTATCTTACGAATCTTACCTCTGACCAGCGCCAACTCACTGAATTTGAATGGAATCTTTCGTATCGAGCACCAAGTCAAGTATAGAACTAAGTCAAAATACACATCTGTAATCTATACGAATCTTACCTCTGACCAGCGCCAACTCATGAATTTGAATGGAATCTTTCGTATCGAGCACCAAGTCAAGTATAGAACTAAGTCAAAATACAGCATCTCTTTGGAATTGACACCGCTTGCAGACTTTGTATCCGGGTGGCGAAGGAACAAGTTAATAGTTATGCGTTAGTGAGTTCACCCTTATACGCAGACTTTAAACACATTGATACAAACTAGAACCCAAAGAGAAACAAGACTGAGAACTAAAGCACCAACACTCGCCCTTAGACACAAGCACAATCAACTCTCTCATAGACTCTACGCCCTAAGGGAGGTAATTTCTTCTTAAAGAATGTGAGTTTCTTCCCTCACTGAACAGCTTGCTTACTTAATGTAATCTCTCTCTTTCGTCGCCAAGAACTTTCATTGCTGCCCTTGCATACTCTACTGACTTCCTGCCTTATAGCTTCCAAAGCCTTTACTTGATTCTTGCCCTAGATTATTGCGCTTACTATCTTTTTGCTCTGACCCGAGCTCTTGTTTAAGATTCTATACCTCAACCTAAACTTTGATTGAAGCAGAAAGCTTGAAAGTAGAAAGCTAATAGTGGATAAGACGGAAGGGATACCCGCCCTTAAGTGAGGGGATACCTAGCTGTAAACTTACTTTTTCATCAACTCTTTCTTGGGTTGGTGCAACTGTCGGGATGAAGGAAGAGTCTGATTGTGAGATCCTGTAAATCACGCAGGAAAGATCCAATCTTGCAATCCGGATCGGATCTGCACTTTGGATAATCTAGTACTAGCTCCATGGCATAGCACATACTCCTTAAAAACGATCGAGCAAGCCTGTTTTCAAACAAGAAAAAAGCTTTGAAAAGTTGACTCCATTGCCATCTATCTAGTTATTACTAGAGATTGCCATCTATCTAGTTATTACTATAGAGTAGCTAGGCCGTGCAAACAAAAGAGGTATTGAGCGGCTGGCTTAGTAGGTGGATCAATCGTCTGGGGCTTTAGCTAGTTCTCAAGGACAGGGAGACTCCAAGTTCAAGTAGCTAGTAGCAAGCAAGTCTTTTCTTCTTGATTCCTAGAAGAAAGAGCCTGCTCATCACTTTTGAATTTACCAAAGTTTACGTGGACGCTTGAAGAGGCGAAAGGCCCAGGGATATTTCCAATTGAACTTTCAGCCATGGAATTCGTTCTTCCTGCTTTCTTTGCTTGAATGCTGAATCCATATTATATAGAAGATAAAAGGAGAAGAAAGAAAGGTCAAAAGAGAGTTGCGAGAGCCACCCGGTTCACCTTCTTATGCTAAATCAATAGACTATGATCCTGCGCACCATGCTTCAACATAAAAGTACAGTCGAAGCCTGCCTGCTCTCCCTATCGTAGGAGCCCTATCGTAGGAGACCTCCCGCTACCGCTAGAAAGATAGCACTTTGCTCGGCATATTCCAATATGAAATGGAGCGGAACCTTCTCCAAACCAATAGAATGAAGGTTACTTCCCCCCCCAAGTAGGCAAATGTAGACTTTTTTGTTGGTGGGAATGACTCTTTATTGTATTGGGCCTTCTCTCTAAAACACCTTTTGTCTATGGCTGGCATTCGAGAATCCACGGGAGCTAATTCCCTTAATGAGTCTATCCTGTGCTTCAGGCCATGTTGTGGAAATACACTCCTAAATTCAGCCGCTTCCAACGACTTCATGGTAAGCCTCCGAGTGATATGAGTCAGGGATTTCCATCAAACAGGGAAGGAGGAATGGCTACCAATGGTCTGGTCTGATTGTCCAAGGTATACCTGTTTCAAGAGTGCACGAAGGATGGGGTCTCGGACTCAACCATCAGGGTGGGACATCGATATAGAGTTCAGAGTTGGGCCCCTATGGCCTGAAGTCCACCATGCATTTGGTTAGGCTCATTTTCGCCTACCGGCAACCGATATGAATTCTTTAGCTGAACCACGTAAAACCCTCTACCTGAAAGAAGTGAACGAGCGAAGATAGACAGACAACTGGTTGCTCTATTGTGCTCGCTTGTTTAAGTGCTCCCATTACTGTAAATCCACCATCCCAATAATAAGAATAAGAATCATCAAGTCCTATACATAGCTTCTTCACACCGGTGGTTCCTAATACACTAATACACGAAGAATTGAAACTCGATTGATGTAATTCTTTCAATCTAGAAGAGATTGCCTAGCTAGAGGAACAGAAAGAGAAGGAGACATGATAACGAGGATCGCCGACGGAACGAAAGAGAATGTAATCAAGCAATTAAAAGAACATCTCATATAGAGTAGGAGGATGATAAAGGAAAACTAACTCTACTGCTCACAGGACAAATCCAGCCAAGCAGAGTATAGACTATCCTCTTGCCCCAACTCACTCTACTACCCTTAACAATAAGGCAACCTTTATGTTCTGTTGTAGTAGGAATCTCTTGGGGTGCGAGTCAACGTTCTCCTATATCAAGATCAGAGCCAAGTCCTTTGTTCATCACCATTATATCATACGATGCTCATTCTTCTGTTAGAAAGTCAGCTGCCCGCGAGTAAGCATCTGCAGTAATAGGTCTAAGGTGACTTCATTCTATAACTGAATAGGTCGGGGCAGACAAAGAGAAGGGAAGCAAGCACTGTGTTGAGTACAGAAATGGGAGAAGGGAAGCAAGCACTAAGTCAACTCCATTCTTAAAGGAAAGATCACTCGGTTGGCGAGAGGGAGGGCAATAGCCTTTTTCCAGTCTAGTTCGACAACATCTTATATACCAGATGCTCGAGGAGTAATAATGGAATTGAACCTGCCAAGTCCTAAGGTTATGAGCAAATCCTGTCTGCACCCTGTATTCATCGTCTGAAAGGAGAGTAGGGGGAAAAAGGGAAGCTATGTCTTTACTTGGCTTGGATCCATACCAACCGGCGTGCTTCTTTAATGCAAGTCAGAATGCATTTAATGAAAGGAAGAATCACACTCCCAACTTAAGCTTCAGCAGACTTCAGATGATACTTCTCCTGTTATACTTAAGAAAGGAGTTCAATCTTTCAACTCGAACAGAGGAATTGTGGTTTGTGGGGAACAGAGGAATTAGTGGGAGGGGTCATATATAATCAATCGGGTAACCAACAAGAAGAGGGTAACATAGCTCTCAACTAGAAAGTCAGAATATAAGATGGATGTTCAGTCACCAACCATAGGCATAGCTTTAAGCCCGTAGCAGTTGATATCCTCTTCTTTCTTGATCTTTATAAAAAGATTCCACTCGGGATGAAACCCACCTAGTGCTCCTTCCTACCTACCCAGTAGGGGCTCTCTCTCTCTTTTCGCTTTCTCAGAGTCTCTCTCTTTGGTTTGGGGCTACGAGTGCTTTCTCAGAGTCTTCTCTAATAAGGACTGGGCGCTGAACGAAGTCAGGGTGGGGTTTAAGAATAGGCAGGCTTATTTGGATTGAGTCGACAAACACTCGAACAGAAAGATACGAGACTAAAGCAATAGGAGCTACCCGCGCATTCATTCCACTTTATTGACGGAGATTCGGATGAGCATTCGCATTGGGTTTCTTTCTTACTTTACATTGCAAACCAGAATATTGAGACTGTTTTCTTACTTACTAACATAGGCTCCAACAAAACTCAATAGATACTCAACTCAATATAGAGTACTACGACTAGACTATAGCTCAATATAGAGGTGTGACTACGACTCCCTTTGCATAGGCTCTGAAACTACTCCCCGGAGCTTAGCATTCTGACTTAGCGCTGCGGTTATACCCCCAATGGAGTCAGTTGCAAGCGCGGGAAGGAGGGGTGGTAGATCTTGCCCTGCTAGAGCTCCTTGTAGGCCAGTTTATGTTCTCATTTCATCCTAATACCCGCCTGGAAAGATAGGTTAAGGAAGGGCATCATCTAGTATTTTTATGTCCTAAAGAAATCCGTTATTGGCGCTTACGGTGCTTGTCCCTTGTCGGCCAGTTCTTGTTTCATTGTCTGCGATAGGGGTTAGTTTTGTCTGTGAGAGAGGATGGGTCCAGTCCCCAAGTTAGAAATCGATTTCCGCGCGTTGGTACGATTGAGAATGTGCTTCCTGCTCGAGTGGCATCCTAAATGTTCTATTAGAATAAGATAAGCTATTGTTCCTGCTTTCACACCAGATGGGGAGCGCCGAGGAAACTCTATTATGAAATGAAGTACTGCTGTAAGTAAAGTCAATTCGGATCTTAAATTGCCACTAAAAGGACTGACTGTTTTTTGAATGCCAAAGAGTAGAGTAGTTGTTACAAGATTCCATCTCTCGCTCTGGATGCGCTATTGAAGTCCCTTATTCTTGATTGCGGGTTGCATTCTTATTAGTTTCAGTTGCATTCTGTTACCTCATTTCTCGAATTATGACTTTTGGAGTGGAGAGCGCATAGTTAGCTGCTACCTTCTTCCATCAGACCTAGCTAATCAATCCTATTCTTATGGGAGTACCCGCGCCACCCAAATTCTTTATTGAAGTAGCATTATTACTTGTTAATTTAGAGAACATGGTGGGTAACTACTCTTTCATGCCTAGCTCAAAGCCAATGATTATGACCTTAGAGCTCAACCCCCCTATTATGTTTCTTACTCAACAGTTCCATTCTTCTAGTTTGAGACTCTTTAGTCTTATATATGTACCTCATAGTGGAATTCTCAGTCTGATACTAGATGCGTAAGATCGTACCCTATATCAGAATAGAGTCTAAGAAGCAACTAGGTGGGCGAGAAACAGAGACATTCTTACTTTCAATAAGAGCACGAGCACTAGAGTTGGTTACCCTCTGAGGAAGAGGAGAGGAGAGATATTGTTGCAAGAAGTATAGGAGCCGAATGATGTTATGAAAGATGAAATAGGCCAAGCAACCCCTTTATAGTACTAGAGCAAGAAACCAACCCGAATCGAATAGATTCTATCTTGATAAAGGAGAAAAGACAGATTCAACAAGGAGGCAAGCAACGTGGTAAGGCCACTCATCTCCCCCGGACTGCCGCGTCACCATTAATTAAGGGCACTGTAACTCATACTAAGCATTGGGTGTTCTTCCACTCCGATATAACTACTATTAACTAAGGGAACCCTGTCTTCTGTCTGGCTAGGCTCATTCAGCTGGTTCAGGACACCTCGCCTCAAAGCCTTGACTTTCTTAAGCTGCTACTAGGCAATAGAATGATTATTTGAGAGGTGGAGGTCAGTTCTTCTCCAGTTTATTCCAGTTAACACTAAGTCCGCTAAATAATAGAATAATAGAAAAGGTGGAATTGAACAAGTAAGTAATAGAATGAAGTAGATCTATAAACAGTAAACAATTCGAGACTACTACTTGCTAGGGTAGTTGACTCACTTGGCTGGCTGGTTGACTTACTTACTTTGTGGGCTTGTTCACTGACTTGCTTGTTAGGGGAGGCTCGGGTGGTTGACTGAAGTTACTCGGGTTTTGGTCGTTTCATTCCTCTGTTGCTAGGGGATAAAAGCTACTTGTTCGTGCTCTAAGGCTGCAACTGAGCTTTTTCATTCTGTGACTCGGGTAGGCTAGGGGTAGTTCTGTTGCTAGGCTAGGCTCGGGTAGGGTTCAGGGAGAGTAGAGCTCCTGTAGCTCGGCCAGTTCCAAAACTCGAAATGATCAAATCTTAAAAATGCGATAAACGACTTGGAAACAACTTCCATTTCTCATGTACCTCTTCAGTAGACAAACAGTAGCAAAAAACATAGGATGTAGTTGACTCTCTTTATTAAGGAAACCAGCAGCTGGTGAGGACAAGAATGAACCCGGTGAGTAACAGCTTGAAAGCCGAGGTAGTCTCCTGCTCTACTTCCCACTCCTGCTCTGCTCTAGTTCGAAAGTAAGAATTTCCTTCCGGGTATTAATTCTCTGATGAGCTTGGGTGAGCTAGTAGGAAAGTCAGAATGAACCAAGGTAGTTAAAGAATGGAACTAATAAGTCACAGGATGAGCCTCAGTAGGAAAGAATGGAACTAAAATGAGCCTCAGTAGGAAGAATGGAACTAATAAGTCTAAGAATGAGCCTCAGTAGGAAAGAATGGAACTAAGGAGTCACAGTAGAGGTCGGCCAAGCACTGCCCAAAGAATGAAACCAGATAGCCAAAGAGTGGAGCTACTGAGGGAAAGACTGAAATCAGAAAGAGATAGAATGGAATTAAGTAGTTAAAGAATGAAACCACTTCTAATAAGAATGAAAGGGCGGAGTCAAAGGATGGAACTGAGGAGTCGGGACGAGACTAACGCCCGAGAAGTAAGCCTGTAGCTCAGTAGCTTCGGACAAAGACTCAACCAGTAGCTCCGGAAAAGGTCACCTCAGACTACTCTCCAGGGGGCTAAGCCTGAAACCAGCAAGTAAAAGAATGAGATTGGCCCCCCGGGTTTTTTAATAGCAATTCTTGACTTCAAGTCGAGTGTCTAACTCAGGTGCCTCCGCTCCTAACACTTCATTCTCACTTTTCATTAGAACTCCCGGCTCGGCTCCCGAGCACATAGCAAGTCAGAAAGAAATGAGAACGTGTTATTTCAGAGTCCCAATTTCCTTCACTCTTGTTCCTCTCTGGCTAATTCTGATGTTTCTTACCTTGGAGTTACCTTCCTCCTTTCCTACCACTGAGTTGAATTCCCTTAGGTTCCTTCCTTGTATTGGCCTATCGTAATAGCTTGTCTCTTACTTTCCCACTTGCCAACTTAGTTCAATTCTTATCTTAGTATGAGTGAAATTCTGAGTCCCCGAACACAGCACTTAGTAGTTCCTTGGCGGATAGCAAATAGTAGAGGAGCCAGAGGAGGTATAGAAGAACTTGTTACTAATAGTTACTAGAAAGCCCACTAAATTAGATCTTCTCCTTATATAAGAAACCAGATGACACTGGGGATTCCACTGGGGATTCAGACTATCACTTAACTCTCACAGGAGCAGGAAGGTAGAAAACATAGGAGCCGAAGCTAGTAACTAGTTATGAGTAAGCCCACCGATTCCCAGAAAAGTGACTTAGGGTAGGGGCGAGGGCAGGTAGGAAATACGAGGGCAGCTCCTCATTCAATTACGAGGCTCGGGTAGGGTTCAGGGAGAGTAGAGCTCCTGTAGCTCGGCCAGTTCCAAAACTCGAAATGATCAAATCTTAAAAAATGCGATAAACGACTTGGAAACAACTTCCATTTCTCATGTACCTCTTCAGTAGACAAACAGTAGCAAAAACATAGGATGTAGTTGACTCTCTTTATTAAGGAAACCAGCAGCTGGTGAGGACAAGAATGAACCCGGTGAGTAACAGCTTGAAAGCCGAGGTAGTCTCCTGCTCTACTTCCCACTCCTGCTCTGCTCTAGTTCGAAAGTAAGAATTTCCTTCCGGGTATTAATTCTCTGATGAGCTTGGGTGAGCTAGTAGGAAAGTCAGAATGAACCAAGGTAGTTAAAGAATGGAACTAATAAGTCACAGGATGAGCCTCAGTAGGAAAGAATGGAACTAATAAGTCTAAGAATGAGCCTCAGTAGGAAAGAATGGAACTAATAAGTCTAAGAATGAGCCTCAGTAGGAAAGAATGGAACTAAGGAGTCACAGTAGAGGTCGGCCAAGCACTGCCCAAAGAATGAAACCAGATAGCCAAAGAGTGGAGCTACTGAGGGAAAGACTGAAATCAGAAAGAGATAGAATGGAATTAAGTAGTTAAAGAATGAAACCACTTCTAATAAGTCAAAGGATGGAACTGAGGAGTCGGGACGAGACTAACGCCCGAGAAGTAAGCCTGTAGCTCAGTAGCTTCGGACAAAGACTCAACCAGTAGCTCCGGAAAAGGTCACCTCAGACTACTCTCCAGGGGGCTAAGCCTGAAACCAGCAAGTAAAAGAATGAGATTGGCCCCCCGGGTTTTTTAATAGCAATTCTTGACTTCAAGTCGAGTGTCTAACTCAGGTGCCTCCGCTCCTAACACTTCATTCTCACTTTTCATTAGAACTCCCGGCTCGGCTCCCGAGCACATAGCAAGTCAGAAAGAAATGAGAACGTGTTATTTCAGAGTCCCAATTTCCTTCACTCTTGTTCCTCTCTGGCTAATTCTGATGTTTCTTACCTTGGAGTTACCTTCCTCCTTTCCTACCACTGAGTTGAATTCCCTTAGGTTCCTTCCTTGTATTGGCCTATCGTAATAGCTTGTCTCTTACTTTCCCACTTGCCAACTTAGTTCAATTCTTATCTTAGTATGAGTGAAATTCTGAGTCCCCGAACACAGCACTTAGTAGTTCCTTGGCGGATAGCAAATAGTAGAGGAGCCAGAGGAGGTATAGAAGAACTTGTTACTAATAGTTACTAGAAAGCCCACTAAATTAGATCTTCTCCTTATATAAGAAACCAGATGACACTGGGGATTCCACTGGGGATTCAGACTATCACTTAACTCTCACAGGAGCAGGAAGGTAGAAAACATAGGAGCCGAAGCTAGTAACTAGTTATGAGTAAGCCCACCGATTCCCAGAAAAGTGACTTAGGGTAGGGGCGAGGGCAGGTAGGAAATACGAGGGCAGCTCCTCATTCAATTACGAGGCTCGGGTAGTTTACTGAAGTTACTCGTGTAGTTTACTTACTTCTGTCATTCCTCTGTGGCTAGGCTCGGGCAGGGCAGAGTCAAGTAAAGGCGAGGAAGCGAGGCAGAAGCACTAACTGAGTGAGCTCGGGGTTAACACTTATTAGAGGTAGGCTCGGTTGGTTTCATTCTATTACTTTACTGGGGCGGGGGAGGCTCGTTTACTTATAGGCTCGGGTAGTGTTGTTGGCTCACTTGTTAGGCGCGGCTCGGGGTAGTTTCATTCTGTTACTCAGGCAGGCTCGGCTAGGGTAGTTGACTTAACACAGGCATAATCATGGAATTCTGGTGAAAACAACTTCGAAATGACTTCCTTTTTTCTATACCGAATAAGTATACAAACAGTAGCAAAAAAGCACTCTCAAAATAGATGTTATTATTATAAGGATAACTTATGAAACAAGGTAGTAGGAAGCCCGAAGTCAGTTACTCGGCTAGAGGCTCGGGTCGGGGCGAACTCAAAGGGAAGAATTCCACTCATCAGACTCAGAATGGCACTAGTGAGTGAAAGCCTGGAGCCCAGGGAACTCAGACTAAAAGTAGGAGGTATCAGACTCGCTCTCCGGGGCCGGGGTCTAAGAATTTCACTAGTGGGTATCAGGCTTGCTCTCATGGGTCTCAGAATGCAAGTGGTTGCTCGCAGCCTGTCGCTAAGGGTCAAAGCCTGTGCCGTGGTAGCTCGAGTCTAAAACAGTTGCCCCAATCAGACTGAAACTAGCTTGCCTCAGCCTTGCACTCCGCTGCCCAAGCCTGTAGCTCAGTAGCTTCGGACAAAGACTCAACCAGTAGCTCCGGAAAAGGTCACCTCAGACTACTCTCCAGGGGGCTAAGCCTGAAACCAGCAAGTAAAAGAATGAGATTGGCCCCCCGGGTTTTTTAATAGCAATTCTTGACTTCAAGTCGAGTGTCTAACTCAGGTGCCTCCGCTCCTAACACTTCATTCTCACTTTTCATTAGAACTCCCGGCTCGGCTCCCGAGCACATAGCAAGTCAGAAAGAAATGAGAACGTGTTATTTCAGAGTCCCAATTTCCTTCACTCTTGTTCCTCTCTGGCTAATTCTGATGTTTCTTACCTTGGAGTTACCTTCCTCCTTTCCTACCACTGAGTTGAATTCCCTTAGGTTCCTTCCTTGTATTGGCCTATCGTAATAGCTTGTCTCTTACTTTCCCACTTGCCAACTTAGTTCAATTCTTATCTTAGTATGAGTGAAATTCTGAGTCCCCGAACACAGCACTTAGTAGTTCCTTGGCGGATAGCAAATAGTAGAGGAGCCAGAGGAGGTATAGAAGAACTTGTTACTAATAGTTACTAGAAAGCCCACTAAATTAGATCTTCTCCTTATATAAGAAACCAGATGACACTGGGGATTCCACTGGGGATTCAGACTATCACTTAACTCTCACAGGAGCAGGAAGGTAGAAAACATAGGAGCCGAAGCTAGTAACTAGTTATGAGTAAGCCCACCGATTCCCAGAAAAGTGACTTAGGGTAGGAGGTATCAGACTCGCTCTCCGGGGCCGGGGTCTAAGAATTTCACTAGTGGGTATCAGGCTTGCTCTCATGGGTCTCAGAATGCAAGTGGTTGCTCGCAGCCTGTCGCTAAGGGGTCAAAGCCTGTGCCGTGGTAGCTCGAGTCTAAAACAGTTGCCCCAATCAGACTGAAACTAGCTTGCCTCAGCCTTGCACTCCGCTGCCCAAGCCTGTAGCTCAGTAGCTAAGGTATCCATTCTCCGGTAGCTATTCGCCGCTGCTAAGGCTTGAACCCGTGCCACTCATTCTTCAACCAGTGCCGCTCGGAATGGAACAGTAAAGACAGAGGCTGAGACCGGTGAGTCAAAGAATGGAACTGTGGAATCAAACCAGTGAGTATCAGAATGAGAGTAGTGGGGCTCGGCCTGTCGCTCGGGTAACTTAGACTCCAACTCAGTAGCTCGAGCCTGTATAGGTAGTTATGGAGCCTGTCCGGAGTGATACTCAGAATTTAACTCGTTGCTTTCAGCCTTGCTCTCTCGCTCTGGAGCCTGAGACCAGTAAGAAAGAGACTCAAACCGGTACAACTGGGAATTGAGCTCACCAATGACAGAATGAACCCTATGAGTCGAAGTCTAATACCAGCTTCCCTCGGCCTCAAACCAGTACTACTCAGAATAGAGCTCCGGGGCCAAAGCCTTAAGCCAGTGAGTCAGCCTACTCGGGGAACTAGATCGGGAATCGAACTCACCAATTACAGAATGAAGCCGGGCAGTCAAAGCCTGTGCCGTGGTAGCTCGAGTCTAAAACAGTTGCCCCAATCAGACTGAAACTAGCTTGCCTCAGCCTTGCACTCCGCTGCCCAAGCCTGTAGCTCAGTAGCTAAGGTATCCATTCTCCGGTAGCTATTCGCCGCTGCTAAGGCTTGAACCCGTGCCACTCATTCTTCAACCAGTGCCGCTCGGAATGGAACAGTAAAGACAGAGGCTGAGACCGGTGAGTCAAAGAATGGAACTGTGGAATCAAACCAGTGAGTATCAGAATGATAAGTAGTGGGGCCTCGGCCTGTCGCTCGGGTAACTTAGACTCCAACTCAGTAGCTCGAGGCCTGTATAGGTAGTTAGTGGAGCCCTGTCCGAGTGATACTCAGAATTTAACTCGTTGCTTTCAGCCTTGCTCTCTCCGCTCTGGAGCCTGAGACCAGTAAGAAAGAGAACTCAAACCGTGTACAACTGGGAATTGAGCTCACCAATGACAGAATGAACCCTATGATCGAAGTCCTAAATAACCAGCTTCTCCCTCGGCCTCAAACCAGTACTACTCAGATAGAGCTCCGGGGCCAAAGGCCTTAAGCCAGTGAGTCAGCCTACTCGGGGAACTAGATCGGGAATCGAATCTCACCAATTACAGAATGAAGCCGGGCAGTCAAAGCCTGTCACTCGGGGGCAGACTTCAACCGATCAGTATCAGCCTACTAAGAGCTTCCCTCAGGCTCAAACCACTAACGACAAGATTAGACCACTGAGGAGCAGCCTGCCGCTCAGGACTAGAGAATGGAGCTCCCTTGCCTCAGACTCAAACCACCAAGCAAACTACTACGACGCATACAAGTCAGAACTCATATGATATGGCTTAATGAGCTATTGCCAAGTCCTGTCTCCGTGGGCGGTAGCGAGTTACAGGCAAAGAATTGAACAGTGAACACACAGCCTGAAAACCACCTAGGAGCGGCCTTAGAACCCATAGCTAGAGACTGAAACCACTAACAGCAAGAACAAACCACTGACAACCAGAATTACCTAAAGCAGCCACAGAATCAAACTACTAAGGCACAGAATGAGACCAGTGAGTCGAAGCCTGAAACCGACCGGACTAAGGCTGAAAGTAGTTGCTCGCAGCCTGAAACCGACCGGACTAAGGCTGAAAGTAGTTGCTCGCAGCCTGAAACCGACCGGACTAAGGCTGAAAGTAGTTGCTCGCAGCCTGAAACCGACCGGACTAAGGCTGAAAGTAGTTGCTCGCAGCCTGAAACCGACCGGACTAAGGCTGAAAGTAGTTGCTCGCAGCCTGAAACCGACCGGACTAAGGCTGAAAGTAGTTGCTCGCAGCCTGAAACCGACCGGACTAAGGCTGAAAGTAGTTGCTCGCAGCCTGAAACCGACCGGACTAAGGCTGAAAGTAGTTGCTCGCAGCCTGAAACCGACCGGACTAAGGCTGAAAGTAGTTGCTCGCAGCCTGAAACCGACCGGACTAAGGCTGAAAGTAGTTGCTCGCAGCCTGAAACCGACCGGACTAAGGCTGAAAGTAGTTGCTCGCAGCCTGAAACCGACCGGACTAAGGCTGAAAGTAGTTGCTCGCAGCCTGAAACCGACCGGACTAAGGCTGAAAGTAGTTGCTCGCAGCCTGAAACCGACCGGACTAAGGCTGAAAGTAGTTGCTCGCAGCCTGAAACCGACCGGACTAAGGCTGAAAGTAGTTGCTCGCAGCCTGAAACCGACCGGACTAAGGCTGAAAGTAGTTGCTCGCAGCCTGAAACCGACCGGACTAAGGCTGAAAGTAGTTGCTCGCAGCCTGAAACCGACCGGACTAAGGCTGAAAGTAGTTGCTCGCAGCCTGAAACCGACCGGACTAAGGCTGAAAGTAGTTGCTCGCAGCCTGAAACCGACCGGACTAAGGCTGAAAGTAGTTGCTCGCAGCCTGAAACCGACCGGACTAAGGCTGAAAGTAGTTGCTCGCAGCCTGAAACCGACCGGACTAAGGCTGAAAGTAGTTGCTCGCAGCCTGAAACCGACCGGACTAAGGCTGAAAGTAGTTGCTCGCAGCCTGAAACCGACCGGACTAAGGCTGAAAGTAGTTGCTCGCAGCCTGAAACCGACCGGACTAAGGCTGAAAGTAGTTGCTCGCAGCCTGAAACCGACCGGACTAAGGCTGAAAGTAGTTGCTCGCAGCCTGAAACCGACCGGACTAAGGCTGAAAGTAGTTGCTCGCAGCCTGAAACCGACCGGACTAAGGCTGAAAGTAGTTGCTCGCAGCCTGAAACCGACCGGACTAAGGCTGAAAGTAGTTGCTCGCAGCCTGAAACCGACCGGACTAAGGCTGAAAGTAGTTGCTCGCAGCCTGAAACCGACCGGACTAAGGCTGAAAGTAGTTGCTCGCAGCCTGAAACCGACCGGACTAAGGCTGAAAGTAGTTGCTCGCAGCCTGAAACCGACCGGACTAAGGCTGAAAGTAGTTGCTCGCAGCCTGAAACCGACCGGACTAAGGCTGAAAGTAGTTGCTCGCAGCCTGAAACCGACCGGACTAAGGCTGAAAGTAGTTGCTCGCAGCCTGAAACCGACCGGACTAAGGCTGAAAGTAGTTGCTCGCAGCCTGAAACCGACCGGACTAAGGCTGAAAGTAGTTGCTCGCAGCCTGAAACCGACCGGACTAAGGCTGAAAGTAGTTGCTCGCAGCCTGAAACCGACCGGACTAAGGCTGAAAGTAGTTGCTCGCAGCCTGAAACCGACCGGACTAAGGCTGAAAGTAGTTGCTCGCAGCCTGAAACCGACCGGACTAAGGCTGAAAGTAGTTGCTCGCAGCCTGAAACCGACCGGACTAAGGCTGAAAGTAGTTGCTCGCAGCCTGAAACCGACCGGACTAAGGCTGAAAGTAGTTGCTCGCAGCCTGAAACCGACCGGACTAAGGCTGAAAGTAGTTGCTCGCAGCCTGAAACCGACCGGACTAAGGCTGAAAGTAGTTGCTCGCAGCCTGAAACCGACCGGACTAAGGCTGAAAGTAGTTGCTCGCAGCCTGAAACCGACCGGACTAAGGCTGAAAGTAGTTGCTCGCAGCCTGAAACCGACCGGACTAAGGCTGAAAGTAGTTGCTCGCAGCCTGAAACCGACCGGACTAAGGCTGAAAGTAGTTGCTCGCAGCCTGAAACCGACCGGACTAAGGCTGAAAGTAGTTGCTCGCAGCCTGAAACCGACCGGACTAAGGCTGAAAGTAGTTGCTCGCAGCCTGAAACCGACCGGACTAAGGCTGAAAGTAGTTGCTCGCAGCCTGAAACCGACCGGACTAAGGCTGAAAGTAGTTGCTCGCAGCCTGAAACCGACCGGACTAAGGCTGAAAGTAGTTGCTCGCAGCCTGAAACCGACCGGACTAAGGCTGAAAGTAGTTGCTCGCAGCCTGAAACCGACCGGACTAAGGCTGAAAGTAGTTGCTCGCAGCCTGAAACCGACCGGACTAAGGCTGAAAGTAGTTGCTCGCAGCCTGAAACCGACCGGACTAAGGCTGAAAGTAGTTGCTCGCAGCCTGAAACCGACCGGACTAAGGCTGAAAGTAGTTGCTCGCAGCCTGAAACCGACCGGACTAAGGCTGAAAGTAGTTGCTCGCAGCCTGAAACCGACCGGACTAAGGCTGAAAGTAGTTGCTCGCAGCCTGAAACCGACCGGACTAAGGCTGAAAGTAGTTGCTCGCAGCCTGAAACCGACCGGACTAAGGCTGAAAGTAGTTGCTCGCAGCCTGAAACCGACCGGACTAAGGCTGAAAGTAGTTGCTCGCAGCCTGAAACCGACCGGACTAAGGCTGAAAGTAGTTGCTCGCAGCCTGAAACCGACCGGACTAAGGCTGAAAGTAGTTGCTCGCAGCCTGAAACCGACCGGACTAAGGCTGAAAGTAGTTGCTCGCAGCCTGAAACCGACCGGACTAAGGCTGAAAGTAGTTGCTCGCAGCCTGAAACCGACCGGACTAAGGCTGAAAGTAGTTGCTCGCAGCCTGAAACCGACCGGACTAAGGCTGAAAGTAGTTGCTCGCAGCCTGAAACCGACCGGACTAAGGCTGAAAGTAGTTGCTCGCAGCCTGAAACCGACCGGACTAAGGCTGAAAGTAGTTGCTCGCAGCCTGAAACCGACCGGACTAAGGCTGAAAGTAGTTGCTCGCAGCCTGAAACCGACCGGACTAAGGCTGAAAGTAGTTGCTCGCAGCCTGAAACCGACCGGACTAAGGCTGAAAGTAGTTGCTCGCAGCCTGAAACCGACCGGACTAAGGCTGAAAGTAGTTGCTCGCAGCCTGAAACCGACCGGACTAAGGCTGAAAGTAGTTGCTCGCAGCCTGAAACCGACCGGACTAAGGCTGAAAGTAGTTGCTCGCAGCCTGAAACCGACCGGACTAAGGCTGAAAGTAGTTGCTCGCAGCCTGAAACCGACCGGACTAAGGCTGAAAGTAGTTGCTCGCAGCCTGAAACCGACCGGACTAAGGCTGAAAGTAGTTGCTCGCAGCCTGAAACCGACCGGACTAAGGCTGAAAGTAGTTGCTCGCAGCCTGAAACCGACCGGACTAAGGCTGAAAGTAGTTGCTCGCAGCCTGAAACCGACCGGACTAAGGCTGAAAGTAGTTGCTCGCAGCCTGAAACCGACCGGACTAAGGCTGAAAGTAGTTGCTCGCAGCCTGAAACCGACCGGACTAAGGCTGAAAGTAGTTGCTCGCAGCCTGAAACCGACCGGACTAAGGCTGAAAGTAGTTGCTCGCAGCCTGAAACCGACCGGACTAAGGCTGAAAGTAGTTGCTCGCAGCCTGAAACCGACCGGACTAAGGCTGAAAGTAGTTGCTCGCAGCCTGAAACCGACCGGACTAAGGCTGAAAGTAGTTGCTCGCAGCCTGAAACCGACCGGACTAAGGCTGAAAGTAGTTGCTCGCAGCCTGAAACCGACCGGACTAAGGCTGAAAGTAGTTGCTCGCAGCCTGAAACCGACCGGACTAAGGCTGAAAGTAGTTGCTCGCAGCCTGAAACCGACCGGACTAAGGCTGAAAGTAGTTGCTCGCAGCCTGAAACCGACCGGACTAAGGCTGAAAGTAGTTGCTCGCAGCCTGAAACCGACCGGACTAAGGCTGAAAGTAGTTGCTCGCAGCCTGAAACCGACCGGACTAAGGCTGAAAGTAGTTGCTCGCAGCCTGAAACCGACCGGACTAAGGCTGAAAGTAGTTGCTCGCAGCCTGAAACCGACCGGACTAAGGCTGAAAGTAGTTGCTCGCAGCCTGAAACCGACCGGACTAAGGCTGAAAGTAGTTGCTCGCAGCCTGAAACCGACCGGACTAAGGCTGAAAGTAGTTGCTCGCAGCCTGAAACCGACCGGACTAAGGCTGAAAGTAGTTGCTCGCAGCCTGAAACCGACCGGACTAAGGCTGAAAGTAGTTGCTCGCAGCCTGAAACCGACCGGACTAAGGCTGAAAGTAGTTGCTCGCAGCCTGAAACCGACCGGACTAAGGCTGAAAGTAGTTGCTCGCAGCCTGAAACCGACCGGACTAAGGCTGAAAGTAGTTGCTCGCAGCCTGAAACCGACCGGACTAAGGCTGAAAGTAGTTGCTCGCAGCCTGAAACCGACCGGACTAAGGCTGAAAGTAGTTGCTCGCAGCCTGAAACCGACCGGACTAAGGCTGAAAGTAGTTGCTCGCAGCCTGAAACCGACCGGACTAAGGCTGAAAGTAGTTGCTCGCAGCCTGAAACCGACCGGACTAAGGCTGAAAGTAGTTGCTCGCAGCCTGAAACCGACCGGACTAAGGCTGAAAGTAGTTGCTCGCAGCCTGAAACCGACCGGACTAAGGCTGAAAGTAGTTGCTCGCAGCCTGAAACCGACCGGACTAAGGCTGAAAGTAGTTGCTCGCAGCCTGAAACCGACCGGACTAAGGCTGAAAGTAGTTGCTCGCAGCCTGAAACCGACCGGACTAAGGCTGAAAGTAGTTGCTCGCAGCCTGAAACCGACCGGACTAAGGCTGAAAGTAGTTGCTCGCAGCCTGAAACCGACCGGACTAAGGCTGAAAGTAGTTGCTCGCAGCCTGAAACCGACCGGACTAAGGCTGAAAGTAGTTGCTCGCAGCCTGAAACCGACCGGACTAAGGCTGAAAGTAGTTGCTCGCAGCCTGAAACCGACCGGACTAAGGCTGAAAGTAGTTGCTCGCAGCCTGAAACCGACCGGACTAAGGCTGAAAGTAGTTGCTCGCAGCCTGAAACCGACCGGACTAAGGCTGAAAGTAGTTGCTCGCAGCCTGAAACCGACCGGACTAAGGCTGAAAGTAGTTGCTCGCAGCCTGAAACCGACCGGACTAAGGCTGAAAGTAGTTGCTCGCAGCCTGAAACCGACCGGACTAAGGCTGAAAGTAGTTGCTCGCAGCCTGAAACCGACCGGACTCAGAATCAAACTACTAAGGCACAGAATGAGACCAGTGAGTCGAAGCCTGAAACCGACCGGACTAAGGCTGAAAGTAGTTGCTCGCAGCCTGAAACCGACCGGACTCAGAATCAAACTACTAAGGCACAGAATGAGACCAGTGAGTCGAAGCCTGAAACCGACCGGACTAAGGCTGAAAGTAGTTGCTCGCAGCCTGAAACCGACCGGACTAAGGCTGAAAGTAGTTGCTCGCAGCCTGAAACCGACCGGACTAAGGCTGAAAGTAGTTGCTCGCAGCCTGAAACCGACCGGACTAAGGCTGAAAGTAGTTGCTCGCAGCCTGAAACCGACCGGACTAAGGCTGAAAGTAGTTGCTCGCAGCCTGAAACCGACCGGACTAAGGCTGAAAGTAGTTGCTCGCAGCCTGAAACCGACCGGACTAAGGCTGAAAGTAGTTGCTCGCAGCCTGAAACCGACCGGACTAAGGCTGAAAGTAGTTGCTCGCAGCCTGAAACCGACCGGACTAAGGCTGAAAGTAGTTGCTCGCAGCCTGAAACCGACCGGACTAAGGCTGAAAGTAGTTGCTCGCAGCCTGAAACCGACCGGACTAAGGCTGAAAGTAGTTGCTCGCAGCCTGAAACCGACCGGACTAAGGCTGAAAGTAGTTGCTCGCAGCCTGAAACCGACCGGACTAAGGCTGAAAGTAGTTGCTCGCAGCCTGAAACCGACCGGACTAAGGCTGAAAGTAGTTGCTCGCAGCCTGAAACCGACCGGACTAAGGCTGAAAGTAGTTGCTCGCAGCCTGAAACCGACCGGACTAAGGCTGAAAGTAGTTGCTCGCAGCCTGAAACCGACCGGACTAAGGCTGAAAGTAGTTGCTCGCAGCCTGAAACCGACCGGACTAAGGCTGAAAGTAGTTGCTCGCAGCCTGAAACCGACCGGACTAAGGCTGAAAGTAGTTGCTCGCAGCCTGAAACCGACCGGACTAAGGCTGAAAGTAGTTGCTCGCAGCCTGAAACCGACCGGACTAAGGCTGAAAGTAGTTGCTCGCAGCCTGAAACCGACCGGACTAAGGCTGAAAGTAGTTGCTCGCAGCCTGAAACCGACCGGACTAAGGCTGAAAGTAGTTGCTCGCAGCCTGAAACCGACCGGACTAAGGCTGAAAGTAGTTGCTCGCAGCCTGAAACCGACCGGACTAAGGCTGAAAGTAGTTGCTCGCAGCCTGAAACCGACCGGACTAAGGCTGAAAGTAGTTGCTCGCAGCCTGAAACCGACCGGACTAAGGCTGAAAGTAGTTGCTCGCAGCCTGAAACCGACCGGACTAAGGCTGAAAGTAGTTGCTCGCAGCCTGAAACCGACCGGACTAAGGCTGAAAGTAGTTGCTCGCAGCCTGAAACCGACCGGACTAAGGCTGAAAGTAGTTGCTCGCAGCCTGAAACCGACCGGACTAAGGCTGAAAGTAGTTGCTCGCAGCCTGAAACCGACCGGACTAAGGCTGAAAGTAGTTGCTCGCAGCCTGAAACCGACCGGACTAAGGCTGAAAGTAGTTGCTCGCAGCCTGAAACCGACCGGACTAAGGCTGAAAGTAGTTGCTCGCAGCCTGAAACCGACCGGACTAAGGCTGAAAGTAGTTGCTCGCAGCCTGAAACCGACCGGACTAAGGCTGAAAGTAGTTGCTCGCAGCCTGAAACCGACCGGACTAAGGCTGAAAGTAGTTGCTCGCAGCCTGAAACCGACCGGACTAAGGCTGAAAGTAGTTGCTCGCAGCCTGAAACCGACCGGACTAAGGCTGAAAGTAGTTGCTCGCAGCCTGAAACCGACCGGACTAAGGCTGAAAGTAGTTGCTCGCAGCCTGAAACCGACCGGACTAAGGCTGAAAGTAGTTGCTCGCAGCCTGAAACCGACCGGACTAAGGCTGAAAGTAGTTGCTCGCAGCCTGAAACCGACCGGACTAAGGCTGAAAGTAGTTGCTCGCAGCCTGAAACCGACCGGACTAAGGCTGAAAGTAGTTGCTCGCAGCCTGAAACCGACCGGACTAAGGCTGAAAGTAGTTGCTCGCAGCCTGAAACCGACCGGACTAAGGCTGAAAGTAGTTGCTCGCAGCCTGAAACCGACCGGACTAAGGCTGAAAGTAGTTGCTCGCAGCCTGAAACCGACCGGACTAAGGCTGAAAGTAGTTGCTCGCAGCCTGAAACCGACCGGACTAAGGCTGAAAGTAGTTGCTCGCAGCCTGAAACCGACCGGACTAAGGCTGAAAGTAGTTGCTCGCAGCCTGAAACCGACCGGACTAAGGCTGAAAGTAGTTGCTCGCAGCCTGAAACCGACCGGACTAAGGCTGAAAGTAGTTGCTCGCAGCCTGAAACCGACCGGACTAAGGCTGAAAGTAGTTGCTCGCAGCCTGAAACCGAGGACTATGAACCAGCAGCTAAAGCCTTAGAGCCGGTAGCTAGGGTATCGATTCTCCGAGGCACAGAATGAGACCAGTGAGTTGAAGAATCGGCCCAGGCAGCCGCAGAGTGAAACCCGTGAGTCGAAGGCTGAACCTCAGTAGTAAGCCTGTAGCTCAGTAGCTAGTAACTAGGGTAGAGAAACAGAGTGATAGGCAAGACTCAAACAGCGGGAAGTGAGACTGAAAGCAGGGAGTCACAGAATGAAACCGGTATGGCTCAGACTCAAACACTAATGCCCAATTACAGACTAAAACTAGCTACCCAATCTTAGTTTACTGACTTTGTTTACTTACTTGTTAGGCGTGTTTACTGACTTGCTTGTTAGGGTGCCAGTCCTGTAGTAGTAGCTAGTCTCTTCCACTTACTAGTCTCATTCTTATTAGTGTCCGTTTCATTCTTTCCTTTAATACCCATTCTTATAGCCTATAGTCAGTACAGTAGCCAATCACACTAAAAACATCTCTAGATAAGTAAAGGAACAGGAACAGGGCAAAGTCACTACTAGACAAGCCGGGCAAGCAACAGAATGGAACTACTGAAGGCAAGACTAAAACCTAGGAGCTACAGAATGGGACCACCAACAACAAGACTGAAACCGGGCAGCAACAGAATGGAACTACTGAAGGCAAGACTAAAACCTAGGAGCTACAGAATGGGACCACCAACAACAAGACTGAAACCGGGCAGCAACAGAATGGAACTACTGAAGGCAAGACTAAAACCTAGGAGCTACAGAATGGGACCACCAACAACAAGACTGAAACCGGGCAGCAACAGAATGGAACTACTGAAGGCAAGACTAAAACCTAGGAGCTACAGAATGGGACCACCAACAACAAGACTGAAACCGGGCAGCAACAGAATGGAACTACTGAAGGCAAGACTAAAACCTAGGAGCTACAGAATGGGACCACCAACAACAAGACTGAAACCGGGCAGCAACAGAATGGAACTACTGAAGGCAAGACTAAAACCTAGGAGCTACAGAATGGGACCACCAACAACAAGACTGAAACCGGGCAGCAACAGAATGGAACTACTGAAGGCAAGACTAAAACCTAGGAGCTACAGAATGGGACCACCAACAACAAGACTGAAACCGGGCAGCAACAGAATGGAACTACTGAAGGCAAGACTAAAACCTAGGAGCTACAGAATGGGACCACCAACAACAAGACTGAAACCGGGCAGCAACAGAATGGAACTACTGAAGGCAAGACTAAAACCTAGGAGCTACAGAATGGGACCACCAACAACAAGACTGAAACCGGGCAGCAACAGAATGGAACTACTGAAGGCAAGACTAAAACCTAGGAGCTACAGAATGGGACCACCAACAACAAGACTGAAACCGGGCAGCAACAGAATGGAACTACTGAAGGCAAGACTAAAACCTAGGAGCTACAGAATGGGACCACCAACAACAAGACTGAAACCGGGCAGCAACAGAATGGAACTACTGAAGGCAAGACTAAAACCTAGGAGCTACAGAATGGGACCACCAACAACAAGACTGAAACCGGGCAGCAACAGAATGGAACTACTGAAGGCAAGACTAAAACCTAGGAGCTACAGAATGGGACCACCAACAACAAGACTGAAACCGGGCAGCAACAGAATGGAACTACTGAAGGCAAGACTAAAACCTAGGAGCTACAGAATGGGACCACCAACAACAAGACTGAAACCGGGCAGCAACAGAATGGAACTACTGAAGGCAAGACTAAAACCTAGGAGCTACAGAATGGGACCACCAACAACAAGACTGAAACCGGGCAGCAACAGAATGGAACTACTGAAGGCAAGACTAAAACCTAGGACATCCCCTACTTAATAGGTCTAAGCGGTCTGCTTCTCCGCATCTGGTCTTCTGGTCTGCTTCTCCGCATCTGGTCTTCTTCTCCGCATCCCTACTTAATAGGTCTAAGCGGTCTGCTTCTCCGCATCCCTACTTAATAGGTCTAAGCGGTCCTCTTCTCCGCATCCCTACTTAATAGGTCTAAGCGGTCTGCTTCTCCGCATCCCTACTTAATAGGTCTAAGCGGTCTGCTTCTCCGCATCCCTACTTAATAGGTCTAAGCGGTCTGCTTCTCCGCATCTGGTCTTCTTCTCCGCATTTAGTACTATAGGGGAGCGGTCCTCTTCTCCGCATCCCTACTTAATAGGTCTAAGCGGTCTGCTTCTCCGCATCCCTACTTAATAGGTCTAAGCGGTCCTCTTCTCCGCATCCCTACTTAATAGGTCTAAGCGGTCTGCTTCTCCGCATCTGGTCTTCTTCTCCGCATCCCTACTTAATAGGTCTAAGCGGTCTGCTTCTCCGCATCCCTACTTAATAGGTCTAAGCGGTCCTCTTCTCCGCATCCCTACTTAATAGGTCTAAGCGGTCTGCTTCTCCGCATCCCTACTTAATAGGTCTAAGCGGTCTGCTTCTCCGCATCCCTACTTAATAGGTCTAAGCGGTCCTCTTCTCCGCATCTGGTCTTCTTCTCCGCATTTAGTACTATAGGGGAGCGGTCCTCTTCTCCGCATCTGGTCTTCTTCTCCGCATCCCTACTTAATAGGTCTAAGCGGTCCTCTTCTCCGCATCTGGTCTTCTTCTCCGCATTTAGTACTATAGGGGAGCGGTCCTCTTCTCCGCATCTGGTCTTCTTCTCCGCATTTAGTACTATAGGGGAGCGGTCCTCTTCTCCGCATCCCTACTTAATAGGTCTAAGCGGTCTGCTTCTCCGCATCCCTACTTAATAGGTCTAAGCGGTCTGCTTCTCCGCATCCCTACTTAATAGGTCTAAGCGGTCCTCTTCTCCGCATCCCTACTTAATAGGTCTAAGCGGTCTGCTTCTCCGCATCCCTACTTAATAGGTCTAAGCGGTCCTCTTCTCCGCATCTGGTCTTCTTCTCCGCATCCCTACTTAATAGGTCTAAGCGGTCTGCTTCTCCGCATCTGGTCTTCTTCTCCGCATTTAGTACTATAGGGGAGCGGTCCTCTTCTCCGCATCTGGTCTTCTTCTCCGCATCTGGTCTTCTTCTCCGCATCTGGTCTTCTTCTCCGCATTTAGTACTATAGGGGAGCGGTCCTCTTCTCCGCATCCCTACTTAATAGGTCTAAGCGGTCTGCTTCTCCGCATCTGGTCTTCTTCTCCGCATTTAGTACTATAGGGGAGCGGTCCTCTTCTCCGCATCTGGTCTTCTTCTCCGCATTTAGTACTATAGGGGAGCGGTCCTCTTCTCCGCATCTGGTCTTCTTCTCCGCATTTAGTACTATAGGGGAGCGGTCCTCTTCTCCGCATCCCTACTTAATAGGTCTAAGCGGTCTGCTTCTCCGCATCCCTACTTAATAGGTCTAAGCGGTCTGCTTCTCCGCATCCCTACTTAATAGGTCTAAGCGGTCTGCTTCTCCGCATCTGGTCTTCTTCTCCGCATCTGGTCTTCTTCTCCGCATTTAGTACTATAGGGGAGCGGTCCTCTTCTCCGCATCCCTACTTAATAGGTCTAAGCGGTCCTCTTCTCCGCATCCCTACTTAATAGGTCTAAGCGGTCCTCTTCTCCGCATCCCTACTTAATAGGTCTAAGCGGTCTGCTTCTCCGCATCCCTACTTAATAGGTCTAAGCGGTCCTCTTCTCCGCATCCCTACTTAATAGGTCTAAGCGGTCTGCTTCTCCGCATCTGGTCTTCTTCTCCGCATTTAGTACTATAGGGGAGCGGTCCTCTTCTCCGCATCTGGTCTTCTTCTCCGCATCCCTACTTAATAGGTCTAAGCGGTCCTCTTCTCCGCATCCCTACTTAATAGGTCTAAGCGGTCTGCTTCTCCGCATCTGGTCTTCTGGTCTGCTTCTCCGCATCCCTACTTAATAGGTCTAAGCGGTCCTCTTCTCCGCATCCCTACTTAATAGGTCTAAGCGGTCTGCTTCTCCGCATCCCTACTTAATAGGTCTAAGCGGTCCTCTTCTCCGCATCTGGTCTTCTTCTCCGCATTTAGTACTATAGGGGAGCGGTCCTCTTCTCCGCATCTCAGGAATAAAAAAAGGAATTACAGAATTGAACTAAGAACTAGGAATAAGGAATTACAGAATGGAACTCAAAGCAAAGAGCCAGAGCCAGAGGTATAGTTGCCAGAGTGAAAAGAGACTGACTGCTCTAGGAAGAAGTGAATTAGTATTCGAAGTTCAAAGATGTATTAATTCTTAAGTGAGGTTAACCAAAAGGACAAAGAGAGGACAAGCAGATGTTCGACAGGCGGGCGAGGAAGCAAAGCTAGAAGTACTGAAGTTAAGAATGAAACCAGTAATAAGTAGGCTGAAGAAGTAGTGAAATTCTTAATATTCTACTAAGCGGTCCTCTTCTCCGCATCCCTACTTAATACTATCCATCTGGTCTTCTTCTCCGCATCTAGGGTACTAGATCAGAATCAAACGAGCTTACCTTAGGCTGTAGCTCAGTGACCCTGGCCTGTCGCTGTGGAATCAAAGCCTGAAACAGTTAAGTCAAAGAATGGAGCTCAGTAGTAACAACTAACTAGACCACCGATTCCCCTAAGTGAGTACTCAGAATTGACCAGTAGACAAACACTTGAGAATCAAAAAAGTAAGTATAAGACTAAGAATGAAACCAGTAATAAGTAGGCTGAAGAAGTAGTGAAATTCTTAATATTCTACTAAGCGGTCCTCTTCTCCGCATCCCTACTTAATACTATCCATCTGGTCTTCTTCTCCGCATCTAGGGTACTAGATCAGAATCAAACGAGCTTACCTTAGGCTGTAGCTCAGTGACCCTGGCCTGTCGCTGTGGAATCAAAGCCTGAAACAGTTAAGTCAAAGAATGGAGCTCAGTAGTAACAACTAACTAGACCACCGATTCCCCTAAGTGAGTACTCAGAATTGACCAGTAGACAAACACTTGAGAATCAAAAAAGTAAGTATAAGACTAAGAATGGAGTGGAGCTCAGTTACCCTAGCCTATAGACCAGTGGCTAAAGAATGAAACCAGTAATAAGTAGGCTGAAGAAGTAGTGAAATTCTTAATATTCTACTAAGCGGTCCTCTTCTCCGCATCTAGGGTACTAGATCAGAATCAAACGAGCTTACCTTAGGCTGTAGCTCAGTGACCCTGGCCTGTCGCTGTGGAATCAAAGCCTGAAACAGTTAAGTCAAAGAATGGAGCTCAGTAGTAACAACTAACTAGACCACCGATTCCCCTAAGTGAGTACTCAGAATTGACCAGTAGACAAACACTTGAGAATCAAAAAAGTAAGTATAAGACTAAGAATGGAGTGGAGCTCAGTTACCCTAGCCTATAGACCAGTGGCTAAAGAATGAAACCAGTAATAAGTAGGCTGAAGAAGTAGTGAAATTCTTAATATTCTACTAAGCGGTCCTCTTCTCCGCTATGCCCAATAAGGGAACTACTAATAGGTCATAGAGTAATCATACTTTAACTAAGGGACCGGTCTTCTTATCCGATAACTACATATAGGTCTAAGTGGTCTTCTTCTCCGCATCCCTACTTAATACTATCCATCTGGTCTTCTTCTCCGCATCTAGGGTACTAGATCAGAATCAAACGAGCTTACCTTAGGCTGTAGCTCAGTGACCCTGGCCTGTCGCTGTGGAATCAAAGCCTGAAACAGTTAAGTCAAAGAATGGAGCTCAGTAGTAACAACTAACTAGACCACCGATTCCCCTAAGTGAGTACTCAGAATTGACCAGTAGACAAACACTTGAGAATCAAAAAAGTAAGTATAAGACTAAGAATGAAACCAGTAATAAGTAGGCTGAAGAAGTAGTGAAATTCTTAATATTCTACTAAGCGGTCCTCTTCTCCGCATCTAGGGAAAAAAAAAAAAAAAAAAAAAAAAAAAAAAAAAAAAAAAAAAAAAAAAAAAAAAAAAAAAAAAAAAAAAAAAAAAAAAAAAAAAAAAAAAAAAAAAAAAAAAAAAAAAAAAAAAAAAAAAAAAAAAAAAAAAAAAAAAAAAAAAAAAAAAAAAAAAAAAAAAAAAAAAAAAAAAAAAAAAAAAAAAAAAAAAAAAAAAAAAAAAAAAAAAAAAAAAAAAAAAAAAAAAAAAAAAAAAAAAAAAAAAAAAAAAAAAAAAAAAAAAAAAAAAAAAAAAAAAAAAAAAAAAAAAAAAAAAAAAAAAAAAAAAAAAAAAAAAAAAAAAAAAAAAAAAAAAAAAAAAAAAAAAAAAAAAAAAAAAAAAAAAAAAAAAAAAAAAAAAAAAAAAAAAAAAAAAAAAAAAAAAAAAAAAAAAAAAAAAAAAAAAAAAAAAAAAAAAAAAAAAAAAAAAAAAAAAAAAAAAAAAAAAAAAAAAAAAAAAAAAAAAAAAAAAAAAAAAAAAAAAAAAAAAAAAAAAAAAAAAAAAAAAAAAAAAAAAAAAAAAAAAAAAAAAAAAAAAAAAAAAAAAAAAAAAAAAAAAAAAAAAAAAAAAAAAAAAAAAAAAAAAAAAAAAAAAAAAAAAAAAAAAAAAAAAAAAAAAAAAAAAAAAAAAAAAAAAAAAAAAAAAAAAAAAAAAAAAAAAAAAAAAAAAAAAAAAAAAAAAAAAAAAAAAAAAAAAAAAAAAAAAAAAAAAAAAAAAAAAAAAAAAAAAAAAAAAAAAAAAAAAAAAAAAAAAAAAAAAAAAAAAAAAAAAAAAAAAAAAAAAAAAAAAAAAAAAAAAAAAAAAAAAAAAAAAAAAAAAAAAAAAAAAAAAAAAAAAAAAAAAAAAAAAAAAAAAAAAAAAAAAAAAAAAAAAAAAAAAAAAAAAAAAAAAAAAAAAAAAAAAAAAAAAAAAAAAAAAAAAAAAAAAAAAAAAAAAAAAAAAAAAAAAAAAAAAAAAAAAAAAAAAAAAAAAAAAAAAAAAAAAAAAAAAAAAAAAAAAAAAAAAAAAAAAAAAAAAAAAAAAAAAAAAAAAAAAAAAAAAAAAAAAAAAAAAAAAAAAAAAAAAAAAAAAAAAAAAAAAAAAAAAAAAAAAAAAAAAAAAAAAAAAAAAAAAAAAAAAAAAAAAAAAAAAAAAAAAAAAAAAAAAAAAAAAAAAAAAAAAAAAAAAAAAAAAAAAAAAAAAAAAAAAAAAAAAAAAAAAAAAAAAAAAAAAAAAAAAAAAAAAAAAAAAAAAAAAAAAAAAAAAAAAAAAAAAAAAAAAAAAAAAAAAAAAAAAAAAAAAAAAAAAAAAAAAAAAAAAAAAAAAAAAAAAAAAAAAAAAAAAAAAAAAAAAAAAAAAAAAAAAAAAAAAAAAAAAAAAAAAAAAAAAAAAAAAAAAAAAAAAAAAAAAAAAAAAAAAAAAAAAAAAAAAAAAAAAAAAAAAAAAAAAAAAAAAAAAAAAAAAAAAAAAAAAAAAAAAAAAAAAAAAAAAAAAAAAAAAAAAAAAAAAAAAAAAAAAAAAAAAAAAAAAAAAAAAAAAAAAAAAAAAAAAAAAAAAAAAAAAAAAAAAAAAAAAAAAAAAAAAAAAAAAAAAAAAAAAAAAAAAAAAAAAAAAAAAAAAAAAAAAAAAAAAAAAAAAAAAAAAAAAAAAAAAAAAAAAAAAAAAAAAAAAAAAAAAAAAAAAAAAAAAAAAAAAAAAAAAAAAAAAAAAAAAAAAAAAAAAAAAAAAAAAAAAAAAAAAAAAAAAAAAAAAAAAAAAAAAAAAAAAAAAAAAAAAAAAAAAAAAAAAAAAAAAAAAAAAAAAAAAAAAAAAAAAAAAAAAAAAAAAAAAAAAAAAAAAAAAAAAAAAAAAAAAAAAAAAAAAAAAAAAAAAAAAAAAAAAAAAAAAAAAAAAAAAAAAAAAAAAAAAAAAAAAAAAAAAAAAAAAAAAAAAAAAAAAAAAAAAAAAAAAAAAAAAAATTTGGAAGGCTCCGGTAGTCCACAAGTCTAGTAAAACCCGTGAGGTCAAAAGGGAAATTCGAAAAAAAACTGGTTAACGCCTCAAGCCTCTTTAAAGGCTCGGGAGGTGACACAAGAATGGGGAACAAACTTGCCCTCCTCCTAAAAGATTGCAAAGCTCCAGGTAAAAACTTAAGGCCTGTTAGCGGCGTTAGGCTCAAAGTCTAATACTGGCTTCCCTCAGCCTGAAACCAGTGAGTTGAAGCCTGGAGCTCAAGCCTTAGACCGTGGATCAACGACTCAGAATGGACCTAAGGGGACTCAGACTGAAACCTAGGAGTTAAAGCCTGTAGCCCAGTAGTGAAAAGGAAATGAGTTGAAAAATCAGGGAGTCCACAGGATGAACAAGCCTTTTTACGGGGGGACCTATCCTCCAAAGTTTTTATGGGAAAGTCCCCACAAGGAAGGAAAAAAATTTTTTGGCGTTGTTGTTTTCCCGGGGGGAAAAAACGTTTTTTAAAAAAAAAGGGGAAGATTCCAAATGGGATCGGTCTATTAGGTAAAATCCGGGTGCTATCATTTTTTTTTTTTTTTTTTTTTTTTTTTTTTTTTTTTTTTTTTTTTTTTTTTTTTTTTTTTTTTTTTTTTTTTTTTTTTTTTTTTTTTTTTTTTTTTTTTTTTTTTTTTTTTTTTTTTTTTTTTTTTTTTTTTTTTTTTTTTTTTTTTTTTTTTTTTTTTTTTTTTTTTTTTTTTTTTTTTTTTTTTTTTTTTTTTTTTTTTTTTTTTTTTTTTTTTTTTTTTTTTTTTTTTTTTTTTTTTTTTTTTTTTTTTTTTTTTTTTTTTTTTTTTTTTTTTTTTTTTTTTTTTTTTTTTTTTTTTTTTTTTTTTTTTTTTTTTTTTTTTTTTTTTTTTTTTTTTTTTTTTTTTTTTTTTTTTTTTTTTTTTTTTTTTTTTTTTTTTTTTTTTTTTTTTTTTTTTTTTTTTTTTTTTTTTTTTTTTTTTTTTTTTTTTTTTTTTTTTTTTTTTTTTTTTTTTTTTTTTTTTTTTTTTTTTTTTTTTTTTTTTTTTTTTTTTTTTTTTTTTTTTTTTTTTTTTTTTTTTTTTTTTTTTTTTTTTTTTTTTTTTTTTTTTTTTTTTTTTTTTTTTTTTTTTTTTTTTTTTTTTTTTTTTTTTTTTTTTTTTTTTTTTTTTTTTTTTTTTTTTTTTTTTTTTTTTTTTTTTTTTTTTTTTTTTTTTTTTTTTTTTTTTTTTTTTTTTTTTTTTTTTTTTTTTTTTTTTTTTTTTTTTTTTTTTTTTTTTTTTTTTTTTTTTTTTTTTTTTTTTTTTTTTTTTTTTTTTTTTTTTTTTTTTTTTTTTTTTTTTTTTTTTTTTTTTTTTTTTTTTTTTTTTTTTTTTTTTTTTTTTTTTTTTTTTTTTTTTTTTTTTTTTTTTTTTTTTTTTTTTTTTTTTTTTTTTTTTTTTTTTTTTTTTTTTTTTTTTTTTTTTTTTTTTTTTTTTTTTTTTTTTTTTTTTTTTTTTTTTTTTTTTTTTTTTTTTTTTTTTTTTTTTTTTTTTTTTTTTTTTTTTTTTTTTTTTTTTTTTTTTTTTTTTTTTTTTTTTTTTTTTTTTTTTTTTTTTTTTTTTTTTTTTTTTTTTTTTTTTTTTTTTTTTTTTTTTTTTTTTTTTTTTTTTTTTTTTTTTTTTTTTTTTTTTTTTTTTTTTTTTTTTTTTTTTTTTTTTTTTTTTTTTTTTTTTTTTTTTTTTTTTTTTTTTTTTTTTTTTTTTTTTTTTTTTTTTTTTTTTTTTTTTTTTTTTTTTTTTTTTTTTTTTTTTTTTTTTTTTTTTTTTTTTTTTTTTTTTTTTTTTTTTTTTTTTTTTTTTTTTTTTTTTTTTTTTTTTTTTTTTTTTTTTTTTTTTTTTTTTTTTTTTTTTTTTTTTTTTTTCCGGGGCCTAGGTTAAAAAAATAGGGAAAAGCCTTACCCCGCAAACAAAAAAAAAACCAAAACCCTAATGCAAGCCAAAAACACCACAAAAAAAAAACCCGTTTTAATCAATATAAAAAGCAAAAAGAAAAGAGTTTTTCTGTTTTACCTTTAGCAACCGGGGAAAAAAAACAACAAAAACGGGAAAAATATCTCGGTTCCAAAGAAAACAAAAAAAGCTACCTTTTTTTTGATCTTCAAAACGGAAGAAAGTAATCTCGGTTTTTTCCACCAGTTAAAAAAGCTAAAAGCAAAAACTACTCGGCAAAAATAGGAAGAAGGAATATTTCAATAATGAGAAAAACCCAATTCTAATTAGAAAAGGAACCAAGGGATTTAACAAGGAAAATTCCGGAATTGAGAAAAGTACGGGAGGAGGTAAACAAAAAAAACAAAAAAACAACTTTAGGGGAGGGGGGACCCATGGGAAAAAGTAAAGGGGCTAAAGGGAGGGAAGGAAATGTAGAATTGGAGATTAAAAACAAAAATGGCAGGGCTTTAAAAAGGGGAGCAGTAAAGAGCCCCAGGGCTTGGTTTGGCCTTAAAAGGCGAGGTTTTCAAAGGCCAAAAGGGAGGAGGTAGTTTGCAAATAAAACGAAAAAAAAACGAGCGAGGGTTGGATGTTCAGTTGGTCCTTAGGAATTTTTGGCAAGGGTTTCGGTGTAGTTGGGGCCTTGGTTTCGAGGGGTGACGGGGTTTCCCCTTTCTTTTGTAAAAAAAAAAAAAAAAAAAAAAAAAAAAAAAAAAAAAAAAAAAAAAAAAAAAAAAAAAAAAAAAAAAAAAAAAAAAAAAAAAAAAAAAAAAAAAAAAAAAAAAAAAAAAAAAAAAAAAAAAAAAAAAAAAAAAAAAAAAAAAAAAAAAAAAAAAAAAAAAAAAAAAAAAAAAAAAAAAAAAAAAAAAAAAAAAAAAAAAAAAAAAAAAAAAAAAAAAAAAAAAAAAAAAAAAAAAAAAAAAAAAAAAAAAAAAAAAAAAAAAAAAAAAAAAAAAAAAAAAAAAAAAAAAAAAAAAAAAAAAAAAAAAAAAAAAAAAAAAAAAAAAAAAAAAAAAAAAAAAAAAAAAAAAAAAAAAAAAAAAAAAAAAAAAAAAAAAAAAAAAAAAAAAAAAAAAAAAAAAAAAAAAAAAAAAAAAAAAAAAAAAAAAAAAAAAAAAAAAAAAAAAAAAAAAAAAAAAAAAAAAAAAAAAAAAAAAAAAAAAAAAAAAAAAAAAAAAAAAAAAAAAAAAAAAAAAAAAAAAAAAAAAAAAAAAAAAAAAAAAAAAAAAAAAAAAAAAAAAAAAAAAAAAAAAAAAAAAAAAAAAAAAAAAAAAAAAAAAAAAAAAAAAAAAAAAAAAAAAAAAAAAAAAAAAAAAAAAAAAAAAAAAAAAAAAAAAAAAAAAAAAAAAAAAAAAAAAAAAAAAAAAAAAAAAAAAAAAAAAAAAAAAAAAAAAAAAAAAAAAAAAAAAAAAAAAAAAAAAAAAAAAAAAAAAAAAAAAAAAAAAAAAAAAAAAAAAAAAAAAAAAAAAAAAAAAAAAAAAAAAAAAAAAAAAAAAAAAAAAAAAAAAAAAAAAAAAAAAAAAAAAAAAAAAAAAAAAAAAAAAAAAAAAAAAAAAAAAAAAAAAAAAAAAAAAAAAAAAAAAAAAAAAAAAAAAAAAAAAAAAAAAAAAAAAAAAAAAAAAAAAAAAAAAAAAAAAAAAAAAAAAAAAAAAAAAAAAAAAAAAAAAAAAAAAAAAAAAAAAAAAAAAAAAAAAAAAAAAAAAAAAAAAAAAAAAAAAAAAAAAAAAAAAAAAAAAAAAAAAAAAAAAAAAAAAAAAAAAAAAAAAAAAAAAAAAAAAAAAAAAAAAAAAAAAAAAAAAAAAAAAAAAAAAAAAAAAAAAAAAAAAAAAAAAAAAAAAAAAAAAAAAAAAAAAAAAAAAAAAAAAAAAAAAAAAAAAAAAAAAAAAAAAAAAAAAAAAAAAAAAAAAAAAAAAAAAAAAAAAAAAAAAAAAAAAAAAAAAAAAAAAAAAAAAAAAAAAAAAAAAAAAAAAAAAAAAAAAAAAAAAAAAAAAAAAAAAAAAAAAAAAAAAAAAAAAAAAAAAAAAAAAAAAAAAAAAAAAAAAAAAAAAAAAAAAAAAAAAAAAAAAAAAAAAAAAAAAAAAAAAAAAAAAAAAAAAAAAAAAAAAAAAAAAAAAAAAAAAAAAAAAAAAAAAAAAAAAAAAAAAAAAAAAAAAAAAAAAAAAAAAAAAAAAAAAAAAAAAAAAAAAAAAAAAAAAAAAAAAAAAAAAAAAAAAAAAAAAAAAAAAAAAAAAAAAAAAAAAAAAAAAAAAAAAAAAAAAAAAAAAAAAAAAAAAAAAAAAAAAAAAAAAAAAAAAAAAAAAAAAAAAAAAAAAAAAAAAAAAAAAAAAAAAAAAAAAAAAAAAAAAAAAAAAAAAAAAAAAAAAAAAAAAAAAAAAAAAAAAAAAAAAAAAAAAAAAAAAAAAAAAAAAAAAAAAAAAAAAAAAAAAAAAAAAAAAAAAAAAAAAAAAAAAAAAAAAAAAAAAAAAAAAAAAAAAAAAAAAAAAAAAAAAAAAAAAAAAAAAAAAAAAAAAAAAAAAAAAAAAAAAAAAAAAAAAAAAAAAAAAAAAAAAAAAAAAAAAAAAAAAAAAAAAAAAAAAAAAAAAAAAAAAAAAAAAAAAAAAAAAAAAAAAAAAAAAAAAAAAAAAAAAAAAAAAAAAAAAAAAAAAAAAAAAAAAAAAAAAAAAAAAAAAAAAAAAAAAAAAAAAAAAAAAAAAAAAAAAAAAAAAAAAAAAAAAAAAAAAAAAAAAAAAAAAAAAAAAAAAAAAAAAAAAAAAAAAAAAAAAAAAAAAAAAAAAAAAAAAAAAAAAAAAAAAAAAAAAAAAAAAAAAAAAAAAAAAAAAAAAAAAAAAAAAAAAAAAAAAAAAAAAAAAAAAAAAAAAAAAAAAAAAAAAAAAAAAAAAAAAAAAAAAAAAAAAAAAAAAAAAAAAAATCGTTTATTTTTCAGGGTCCCAAGGGGTTTGGGGGATCCCTCTGTCCTTTAGTTTTAGTGAAGGGGTTCCGACCCCCCCATTCAATTTTTTCCAAAAAACATTGTTTGTTATTCAATTAGGATGGAGTAAAACAATCATTTTTGCAATATAAAGTTAAAAAAACATTTTTCATTGGGCCTACACTTGTTCGCACCGGAGGGGGGGGGGGACTCCTTGTTAAAAAGCGTGTTAAAAAAGTAATAGGCTTCTTTGCCCTTTTTTTTTTTTTTTTTTTTTTTTTTTTTTTTTTTTTTTTTTTTTTTTTTTTTTTTTTTTTTTTTTTTTTTTTTTTTTTTTTTTTTTTTTTTTTTTTTTTTTTTTTTTTTTTTTTTTTTTTTTTTTTTTTTTTTTTTTTTTTTTTTTTTTTTTTTTTTTTTTTTTTTTTTTTTTTTTTTTTTTTTTTTTTTTTTTTTTTTTTTTTTTTTTTTTTTTTTTTTTTTTTTTTTTTTTTTTTTTTTTTTTTTTTTTTTTTTTTTTTTTTTTTTTTTTTTTTTTTTTTTTTTTTTTTTTTTTTTTTTTTTTTTTTTTTTTTTTTTTTTTTTTTTTTTTTTTTTTTTTTTTTTTTTTTTTTTTTTTTTTTTTTTTTTTTTTTTTTTTTTTTTTTTTTTTTTTTTTTTTTTTTTTTTTTTTTTTTTTTTTTTTTTTTTTTTTTTTTTTTTTTTTTTTTTTTTTTTTTTTTTTTTTTTTTTTTTTTTTTTTTTTTTTTTTTTTTTTTTTTTTTTTTTTTTTTTTTTTTTTTTTTTTTTTTTTTTTTTTTTTTTTTTTTTTTTTTTTTTTTTTTTTTTTTTTTTTTTTTTTTTTTTTTTTTTTTTTTTTTTTTTTTTTTTTTTTTTTTTTTTTTTTTTTTTTTTTTTTTTTTTTTTTTTTTTTTTTTTTTTTTTTTTTTTTTTTTTTTTTTTTTTTTTTTTTTTTTTTTTTTTTTTTTTTTTTTTTTTTTTTTTTTTTTTTTTTTTTTTTTTTTTTTTTTTTTTTTTTTTTTTTTTTTTTTTTTTTTTTTTTTTTTTTTTTTTTTTTTTTTTTTTTTTTTTTTTTTTTTTTTTTTTTTTTTTTTTTTTTTTTTTTTTTTTTTTTTTTTTTTTTTTTTTTTTTTTTTTTTTTTTTTTTTTTTTTTTTTTTTTTTTTTTTTTTTTTTTTTTTTTTTTTTTTTTTTTTTTTTTTTTTTTTTTTTTTTTTTTTTTTTTTTTTTTTTTTTTTTTTTTTTTTTTTTTTTTTTTTTTTTTTTTTTTTTTTTTTTTTTTTTTTTTTTTTTTTTTTTTTTTTTTTTTTTTTTTTTTTTTTTTTTTTTTTTTTTTTTTTTTTTTTTTTTTTTTTTTTTTTTTTTTTTTTTTTTTTTTTTTTTTTTTTTTTTTTTTTTTTTTTTTTTTTTTTTTTTTTTTTTTTTTTTTTTTTTTTTTTTTTTTTTTTTTTTTTTTTTTTTTTTTTTTTTTTTTTTTTTTTTTTTTTTTTTTTTTTTTTTTTTTTTTTTTTTTTTTTTTTTTTTTTTTTTTTTTTTTTTTTTTTTTTTTTTTTTTTTTTTTTTTTTTTTTTTTTTTTTTTTTTTTTTTTTTTTTTTTTTTTTTTTTTTTTTTTTTTTTTTTTTTTTTTTTTTTTTTTTTTTTTTTTTTTTTTTTTTTTTTTTTTTTTTTTTTTTTTTTTTTTTTTTTTTTTTTTTTTTTTTTTTTTTTTTTTTTTTTTTTTTTTTTTTTTTTTTTTTTTTTTTTTTTTTTTTTTTTTTTTTTTTTTTTTTTTTTTTTTTTTTTTTTTTTTTTTTTTTTTTTTTTTTTTTTTTTTTTTTTTTTTTTTTTTTTTTTTTTTTTTTTTTTTTTTTTTTTTTTTTTTTTTTTTTTTTTTTTTTTTTTTTTTTTTTTTTTTTTTTTTTTTTTTTTTTTTTTTTTTTTTTTTTTTTTTTTTTTTTTTTTTTTTTTTTTTTTTTTTTTTTTTTTTTTTTTTTTTTTTTTTTTTTTTTTGAGTCTTTCATACGCGGGGGCCAGCGGGGGCGGCCTAGTGAGAGAGTTTGGTTTTTTTGGGTCAAGCTTTGCTGACAACAGTAAATAGGTAGATGGACCTCGTTAGCGGAGTTACTAAGCTTCCAGAAGCCAGTGGGGAGCAATTCAGGTCTCCCGATTCTTCCTTTATTTATTTTCTTTCCTCGACACGAAAAAACTTTCCCAGTGAAAGAATCTATTGCTGGGACGACCTTCTTGGGCAAGGCGGATTCCTTTCGGATTCTGTTGATTTACTGGGGGTTTTCTCCTGTAACTGTTTGAATTTACCCTGTCTTTTTATAAGAGGGCACCGAAAGTATTGCAGGTTCAGATTTTTTTGCTTTAGATCCCGATTTAGTGATTTCTTGCTTCCAAGGCAGCTGCAATGAGAGGTCGCGGTTGCTTTGTTGTCAACAAAGTGTTACGTTCTGGTTTCTCGGAACAACCATCAGATGGCTGTTTCTACTTAAACGGAGTTTATTTCCAATGTTTGAGTTCAAATAAAAGGAGATTATGAAAGGGAAATTGGAAAAAAACTTATTAACAAACTTAAAAGTAGAAGGTGGGTTTGGATTTGACTCCCCCTATTGTACTCATAGGTTTAAAGGGGCCTTTGAAAAGAAACCCTCTTTTATTAAGATGAATGTTCTTAGTTTCAGAAAGGTGTGCCGGGTGTTGGTATCTTCATGTTCTCGGTCAAGGGCTGAAAAGCGCTAAGTACAAGAAGTGAAGAAAAAAGGTCATCAAAAAACTGAGAAAAAAAAACAAAGCACACGTTAAGGGAGGTAAGTGAATTGAAAAAAAACGCGGGCTGGGTTCGTTTCCCCCCCCACAGTGATATCTAAGCTAAACAGCGGGTTGCGCGTTTCCGTGTTTTTCCAAACTGAGTTTTCAAGCTAAAAATCAAGGAAAGGTTTTGGAAAACCGCAAAGTCAATCATATACGCAGCCAGGAGGAAAGGGTTTAAAGTGACTTGGCTAAGGGTGAGGATTCCCATCCTTCTATTAATGGGGGTGCGCCTATACCACCTCCTCTAATGCCTGTAAACCTGGTTTCCCCTTATTTTGTTTCGAATCTAATATTGACTTTTGGTATCGTTTTCATACGCTGCTTTTTTTTCCCCCCCCCGGTAACAAAGACACAGAGGAGTAACGCTCGATTTTTTTAGTAGTTGTATAATGCAGGATCGCCGTGGATTGCCGTCAATTTGATTCCCCGGGACCAGCCTACCATAAACCGGTCCTGCCTTTTACCCATCTTCCTGGGAAGTCGACAGAGAAGGATTAGGATGCGTATACAGTTCATGTTCCTTGCTACAAGGGACAGGCGGACTGGTATGTAGTCAGCGGCTCAGGTTGGTCGACTTGATTTTCGAGAATATGTACTCATCACAAGGTCCCGTTTATATCGAATAAGTAGACTGATCTTATGCAGCGGGACCCAATTGAACGGATAGAACCGGTACCACCCCCCCCCATTTGTCATTCATTACCGTTATACCATTTTCTCTGTGGTCCCCCCCCTTTACGGTCGCCATCCATATTGTTGCATAAGGGTTTTCCATGCCTAGTATCTTCCAACCTAACTATTCCTCAGAGACATTTTAACATTGTGCTCTTCATATCAATAGACCTTGCATTTTATTGCCTGAAATAACTCCTTATCCAGGTAACCCTTTTCCTCTTGTCACCATCAGTCCTTTGTTCTCGCACTTCACACATTTCAATCTATATCTCTAATGATTTGACCCACTGCTCGGACCTTGTAGTGGTCCAAAAGTCGTAAAAAGTAGAGTTTCGATGTGCCTTTCACAGTTGACGTTCCAGTTTATTGGCTACGATTAAGTTATGCCCATTCGCCCTTTTCCTTTCCCTCACATTTTGTTTTGGATGCGCGGAGCTGTGACAAGGAGTTCGTTCGTTAAGTATGATTTTTGTCAGTGTCGAATTGGAATGTCCGATCCATGGTGTTTGCCGGGATATAGATGAGCCCTGAAAAAAACGTTTTATTTCCCCCCCAGGTAATTAGCATAGGACTTTCCTTATTTATTAATTTTGCTTTGTAAGGAGGTGTGCATTTTCGCCCGTCCACATTACATTGTTCTCTGTTTTCTGACCCCGTCGTCTTGCGTCTTGTACGTTCTGAGTAGGAGTTATATAAAGTATTAGTGCAATGGTTAAGAGTCTAGAGACGAAGTCATAACCACAAGAACCACACACGCTCCGGGGACAATGATATATCTCCCTCCCACATAACTAAGGACATTATGCACCTATGTGGACTTGCGGCTTACTGCAGTCTCTCGTATACACGCTCCGCTTTTTATGAGACCCTTTGACCCACTTTTTGATTTTTTATTTTTCCTATGTTATGCTTTGATCAATTCCCTCACTTCGCCTAATTTTCATCTGCGATTCCCTAATGGATATTGCTACCGCGCCATTGCACCGAATGCTGACATACTATTAGATTGGCACCCCTCTTGTGCTTTTCGCCCCTCCAAGTCGTTTTCCTAGCGCAACCTACGTAAGTATGTGCTTCTGCTTATTTCCGTTTGAGCATAACCCGTTGACTATTTGTTCCCGCTTTTCGATCGTACACTTGCTGTTGTGAGCTCTGTAGCATGAATGAGAGTGCTTTTCTCTCTCTTGTGCATATAATAGATGAAGGAATATTAGCTATGGCAGATAAGGAATGGTTGAGCACGCCGGTAGAGCAATCAAATTTAGGACGCTTGTTAACCTTGAGAGTAAGTAGTGAAGAAGCTAGGAGGGAAAGAAGGGAGAAGCAAGGCATAAAAAAAGACAGGCAAGTAAAAAAAAAATCACGTATAGGGTTACGGGCTGAGGCTGGGAATAAAGATGATTATTGTCGGGGAAGGAGACAAAGGAAGCCAAAAAGGGAAGAAGTAAGCAAAAGCTGGTTTCTTTAAAATGAAGCTTGTCATAGGTGGGGTAAAGAGACAGTAGCAGATGGTGGGAGGTTTTGTTTCATCTATATTAAAGGGTGTAGACCCAATGGGCTTACTTACTCTTTTCTTTGGGATAGATTCCTTTAATTAGGAGGCGGGCTAGAGTCAACGTGTAATTGGGCTAAGGGAACAAGAAGGGATGGTAGTCATGAGTTCTTTAGTTCGAACGGTGATCGCAGAAAGGCAAATGTCAGTGAGTGGAGCCCAATGTTTCTCGGGGGTTTTCAAACCGGGCTTTTCCAAACAAACTGATTAATTCTTGATCGACTTTACGAAAAGAAGAACCCAAAGAAAAAAAATATTGTGGAAGAGGAACCTCCCTTTCTAGCGCTCTTCTCTGTATCTTTAGGTTGTGCTATCAACAACAAAAGGGACCATGAGTTCTCAAGTTCGGGGCGGGGCTAATGGCATATTCTTTGCTTCTAGAGATCACATTGCATAAAAAAAGTAAGGCGGAGGAACTCTTGCTTCAAAGTCAAAACAATTTCAAAAAAAACAAAAAAGCGAAAGCTGTTAGTATAATGAGATTGAACTTTACTCGCTTTTTAAAAAGCCTCCGCCAAAAACGCCCTAAAAAACAAAGATTTTCATGGGCTGCCCTGAAGGCACCCGAATCCCATTACTTAATTCAATTAGGGAGAACTTCCTAAAAGAGAAGGATGGGGGGAAGTGGTCAAAGGGGCCTCATACGACAAAAACAAATTGTCATTCGAAACTCGTAAGCATTAAAGTTAAGAATTGATTGAATCTGGAGGAGCCAAAAAAGTAGATCTTGAGGGGGAAGCCCAAAAGTAGTTAAGGTAGGAATTTTCAAGACCCCTATCCATTCCCTTAGAGACACATTTTGGGGACTTTTGTGCGCTAACTGAAAGTTTGTTAATCAGTTCACTATTGATTGTCTCTTCGGGTACCGGTAAGCTTGGAATAGTTTCCCTTAGCCCAGAAAGTTGCAAAAAAAAAACGATAGGACTAAAGATGGAAATTAGAATAAGCAGGTTGGCCTTAGTGGAGAAAGGAAATAAAAGTCGTCAGTATTTATGGCATTTCTTACTTTGTGTCGAAGGAAAGTGCCTCAGCAAGAAAAAGGAGGATCGTTTACAAGGGGCGAGAAGGGAAACAAGGCTTTTCATCATCGGCGAACCCCGCGCACCCGCGCCTCCAACAAATCAAGTAAACGCTCCCTAAAAATGGCGGGAAAACTGGGCCCCATGTGGAAAGACGCTGGGAACTGAAAAGGGAAAAGGCCTTGCGGAGATAAGTACTCTTGGTCCATGTTTTTCATCCAAATGTATTTATAAAGGACTGTTGTTCCAAGTTGATCCCGATGATGGATGGCTATAAGAAGAGTTTCCCAGAGTTGCAAAAAGGCACTTTGGTCTCCGTTAGGGGGAGGGGCCGTTCTTTCTTTTGCCAAATTGTAAAGGCGAAGGGTGGTAAAGTTGTATATAAGGAAAAGCCGAAAAATCTATTTTTCTCTTTGAAAAAAATGTAATCCGTATTATGAAATTTTGAAAGCTGTCATCTCTTGTTGGGGAAAATTGGTGCTGGGATGGTAGTGCAAGCCCACGTAAGTAAAGCAGGCAATTTAAAAATTTCTGAATGAGTTGAATCGTGAAGATCAATCTCCCGGGGGACGGGTTGAAATAAAACAGTGTTGGGCCTCGAGGGAGGAATTAGTGGGGGGGACTGTTGTTGTTTAAAGTGGGCTTATATTCAGGGGGGAAGTTTTGCCAAAACTTAAATCCATTTTTTTCCTCCTGTAAGGTTTGGTTTTACGTTAACTTCTATTTAACTCGCTCAAAATTCCCAGTATGGTTCAGCAATGGAAAAACAAAAGCTGCGGGGAAAACAACAAAATCCACGGGTTGGGATAGGCAAAAACCCAAAAAGTAAAACCAAAAGCTTAGGTTTTTTTTTTTTTTTTTTTTTTTTTCTTGAAAGGGACAATTGCACTTAAATGGATTTCTCGCATTTCCGTGAAGGAAGTTACTGTCTGGAATCGGGCTAAAAAAAAAACGGGGCTTAACCTCGGAGCAGGTTGCTAAAAAACGGGGGGAAAAAGGCTTCGTTTTCGTTTCTATAAAGCGGAAAACAAAGGAGGGGTCTTTTGTTTCGTTAGAGTAAGGAGTTTCGGGGTTTACTCAAATTAGGGATTAAAAAAACAGGGTTTTGCTTTTTTTCATTTTTTCCATTGCTTAAAGAGGGAGGGTCGCGGCCACTAAACACAGGCTGTGTTGTATAACCTGTACGAAACTCAACTACTTTAAGGGTGAGGCTTCCCCTCATTATCTTATTTTTTACAGCAGCGAAGAAACAAACAAGCAAAAAGAACCCTAGATTCATCCCCTCGCTCCACCCAACCCTCCTTATATTCATTCGCATCACGCTATAGGCCCGCCCACGCTCAAGATACTTCCTAAGTGTCTAACGACGCATACTTGACTAAGTTGTTCACCTTCGCCTTATTTCAGGTTGTACCAGTACGAAAGGCGAAAACAGAATTCACTCCTGTAGTTCCATTCTGATTCTTAAACTCGCTACCGCTCAACCGTTATTAGTTGCTTGGTGGTTTGATTCTTGGGCACTCACTGGGGCATCAGCATCCATATATTTGGCTACACTGGCATAAGCAATATTGGCATATAGAAAACCAAGTGAATGAGAAATTGGTTGGCAAGAGCACCCTACAGTCTTAGGGAGCATTCCAAGCAATGGGAACCGAGCGCGTCTCCCTCCCCCTAACGGCCCTCCCTAATCAATATCCTATATACAGGTGACTCCTTAACTCACATCTCAACAGAATGGTAATTATTATATTGGACCATCACATCTTTTTGTCCTCCATCTTTCAATGAGCAGCCACCAGCCTTTGCCCCAAAACTGTACTGGGAGGGATTATTCCCCCCAATCGCCATAAAATAGACTCAATTTTCCATATCGAAAGAGCTCGGGCCCGTGTTGGGTGTGGGCCATCCTACTCTTTGAAAAACGATCAGGTTTCCAACTTGGTAGAGCGGTTGCCAAACTACTTGTCACTTCGTATTTCTCCTGTATTCATGGATTCCCCTTGCGTTCTAAAGCCTCCATCTCAAACTCGCTGGGTGAAATACCCTAGGATTGGGAGAATCAAAGAGAAAGAAATAACAATCTGGTTAGAAAGGTACATGAAGAAAGGGAAGGAAGCGAATGGAACGTCTGATATTATCTATTATCTAAAATGGTAGTCTTTATACTTATCTATCATCATGATACTTAGGGATTTTCAACAACGGAGTCTTACTGAACCCCGGGTAATGGGATTGATAGGTTCAAAGCTGATAGAAACGAAAACTAAGCTGATAGGGATATGCGGGGAATGATAGGGCGCTTTGCATAAGATTGAAAAGTGTTTGTGCGATAGTAGATTTTAGTATTACCCATTAGGAAGCCAGGAGTTCGCAGTTTTAGCATGGGTGCCTATCCGCTTTGTGCTTTCTTTAGAGTAATTTCGACGTAACCCAACCGGGAAATCCAAGAGTCTCATTAAGAGTCATATTGCTGGTCCTGGCATTTTGCTGACTTCGCTTAGAGACGACACTTCGTTCTTCTGGAGCGGCATACATTGAGAACACTAAAGAGTCGAAACCTTAGTAACTCAACTTATTCCTGTAAGTAGACCTGCCCGCCCCCACGCACGTTATATCTTTTTTGAACTTCTCCGTTTTTATAGAAAAGTCTTTCTCACTTACGGCGACATACAAAAGTACATACGCCAGAATCTCCAATCAGATCATTTAGTAACGCATTAGTTACTACCCCAAACTGGTCAAATAAACTGGACCGATAACACCTTATGACTACGGAAGATTTTCCCCACTGGGACAGATATTAATTACAAGCGGAGGGCAGCTATAAACGCTTCGCAAAACCCCGTATTAGGACATAGACCGAGCAGTACCACACAATGGAAGGAAGTGATGTCAAAGGAAGAGCGGCCAAGAATCAGGATTTATCCCAAATGCATGGGTAGGCGGGGGCAAAACGAGATGAGGATGGCTGGAAACCTAGTCGACGAGAATACAAGAGGTCTCTGCCAAGATGCAGGAGATGATACATGTATTTTTTATAAGCCAAGAACCACACGCAAAACGCTGTGAGGGCCGATGAAAAATTCAGAATTGAACTCAGACGATCCGAGAATTAAGGCCGATGAAACTCTTTGAATTCAGAAAAGACGGGCCAAAGCAACTACTTGTTTGTTTGTACGTTGGCCATGAGCCTAGGCAGTGACAGGTTTACAATACCTATCCCTCTGGCTATACCGATCTTAGTAGTAATGCCGCGCGTACCTATTCTTATACCTATTGCTACAATTTACCTCTCCTATATTTCTCCCAAATAAGGAATCTCCACAAGAAATCAGAATTACTGCTGGCCACGATACCCGGGCCATTGTATATAAACTCTCGTCAACATTTTCCCTGGAATTATATCTAATTATAAGACAAACTACTTCACCCGAACCTCGGCCTAATGCTCTTTTCCCTCTGTTATGCTAGAGTGACAGGCAATTCCTGCGACCAGAAAGAGAGTAGGTCGGTTCGTACAGAGGGTGGGTTTGTTCAGCGAGAATACAGAGATGGTCTTCCCCTCAGCTAAGGCTATTCGATCGGACTAAGTAAACGGATCCTACAACGCCGACAACAAATGGAAAGACAATCAATCACCTAAAACACGCTACTCGAGACTTAAGCAAGAACAGGAACCGTCCGACTTAGAGCACGAAATGGTTGCTTCACACGCTTTTAGCTCCCTGCGCGTCCGCCTTTGCCCTGTAGTAACAACACATAACAATTCAGGGACAAATATGTTCATTGCAGTTAAGGAAAATAGTGGAGTGTTCAGGAAGTTCCTCTGGTCCGACGCACTATCATCCCCGCTCATCTCCCCGCTCCCCCTTGCACTATCCAATACTGATGGAACCAAGGATAAACAGAGCTGCTGATGCGGCGAAGAAAATGAGATTAGTGGCCTTATTCAAGTTCTCTATTTTCCGACTCATGAGCGCGGACATGTGGCTTCTTATTCCTCAGATTCTCTCGACCAGCCCATTTTATTAACTAATTGTTTTCATGCGTCCACACAAGGTTTCCTACTAGCCATAGCGTCTTCTGTCTCTCTTGGCTCTCCCTACTTTAGCTACTGATTATTGGGGTTCCTGTTCACTTGTATATAAGGGGGTGTTCGATGGCCCAATAATTACCGGGGTATTCAATTTACTCTGCAGAATAACATTCAAAATAACATCAAAATACAACAATACCAATTATAAGTGATAACATTCAAGCAGCCAAAAAGACATACTGCTATACGCTCCTTAGCTTCTGCAAGCATTATTAGGTCTCTTATGCTAATCTGTCTCGGGTCAATCTCATCTTCAGGTGTTTGCAGCAAAACTTTGTTCACTAAACATTCAAAGATAATGATTATCGACTGAAGTTCATTCAGTTTCTTCCAACAGGTGCAGCATGAGTTTATGATAACATTACGTAAGACTGCAAGTTCATTTACCTTGCCTTCTCCTTCGCCTTGTGGCATGAGGAACTTCTTTTTAGGTGAATTCTCTACAACAGAATCAGGTTTTTCAAAGGCTTTCTACGCTTCGAGTGGGTTTTTCGATTTCATTTGTCTGCCTCTTTGACTTTCTCTTGGTCCTCTTTGGCCTAGGCATATCTTCATCCCTATGACAAGCACCAATTTGGCTGCTCCATCTGAGCGACATAAAGGTGGGCAATATCACGTTCATCATTGCTTCCAACTTCAATTTGTCAGTACTGCAATGGCTATCCTCGTTCCAGTTCTACATGGTTTATGAGCATCATCATCTTCATCATTTTCTGAAGTAGGCCTTCCTTCATGGATCCGCTGCTTAAGTTTTGGAACAATTTGGGATTGGGATCGGTATGATACCTCCAAACCCTTTGGAAGTCTGATTTCTTCTCTATTCTGGGAAAAAAAGGGA